>OZ024741.1:50782722-50802722 GCA_964016885.1 Eledone cirrhosa
AGCTGTCGAAACGGCCGGAGCTCAGCCGTCGGGGTCCTGACTCTTTTCCTATATATATATATATAAATATAACCGTTCATACATATACATATATCAGTAACTAGTAGTTTAGCCCGGCGTTGCTCGGGTTTGTTCATTTGCTATGAAAAGTTACATACAGGTGAACGTGGCTTGAAAGCGAATAAGCTTATCAATTAAGTGCATAAAGCAGTTGAACCGGTTATTAAAAGTTACGAACCAATTAGCATTTTGGACGATCAATGATGGGTTAATAATCTTCCAATAGCGAATTTAGCAGACCAAAGTTGCAAGATGGTGGCCCTGATGCCGCTGGGTGTCAGATCTGTCCGCCATGGGTGACCCTACCAGGAAATAATTTTCCAGACGACATAGCTCCAACACCTCCAACACCTGCACCAACATCTATAGCACCTCTTTGTAGACGATATTACGTGTAATCCTTTGAGGAGTGTAAGCAAAAAGTCCATTCCTGCTCCCTACGCGGCCATGGGAGAAGCATGGCTCCCCTAAATGGATGCCCGCCACCGACAGTGTTTGCCTTTGTGACTTGTTAATAGATATGGCAAAACATGGTCTCACCGGGAATTGGGATCGCCGGAAATCTAACGGGATATCTGACGTCGAGGGGAAAAGGTTCATCCTTGACAGTGTATTCGGCAGAATTGCCAGAAGTACAACACTATGGGTGTTGTCATATTAATATTTAACCAATGAAAGACGTAAAAAATAAATAATTTAAAGATTCCGATTCATATGTCTATAGCATTAATCTGTTATATGAAGTGTTATTTTGCGGGTTGTTATTTGCAATAAACCGATTTAAAATGCCCCAGAAAAGCCGTATGTCAATACGGAACTCCAATGACTCCCCCAGCAGTTAAATTATAGAGAGGGGGAATAATCTATTATAGAGAGAGAGGGAAGAGCGATAGAGAGAGTAAAGCTAAGAAACTATAGAGAGGTGTGTAAAACAGTGTTGTCATATAGAGAGTGAAGAGCGACAGAGAGAGTAAAGCAGTTAAATTATAGAGAGGGGGAATAATCTATTATAGAGAGAGGGAAGAGCGACAGAGAGAGTAAAGCTAAGAAACTATAGGGAGGTGTGTTAAACCTCAAAGCATGAAGCGAGTAAAGCAGTTAAATTATAGAGAGGGGGAATGATCTATTATAGAGAGAGGGAAGAGCGACGGAGAGAGCGTTACGACTATGTTTGTTGTATAAAATTATGTGTTGCTTAGTTTTCAAAGTTTATGTCGCGTTCCTGAACGAAGTTTTGTCGCTGTTGGGTAGTAGAGAGAGTGAATAAGCGTGTAACAGAGAGGGTTACAGCATGTATTTAATTTTATCGATTTTTTCATAGTAGCAGGACATTTTTGGCAAAGTTTATTACGCGTTGACCATCGTTGGTAAATTTGGAGCACATTGGAAAAGAAAATCATCAAAATCGGTAGAGAAATGTGGAAATGCATAAAAATCATGCACACACACAGACAGATATCTTCCGTTTTATATATATATATAGAGATTATTGGAACACTCGAATACGTAATCCACTGTCTTTAATCCTGAGAAGCTGAGCTTCACAAAATCAAACAGAGCATGTTTAATTAGGAAATGACAGGTAGAAGGCAATAATTGGACACGTTTAATTAGAAAATGACAGGTAGAATGCAATAATGGGACACGTTTAATTAGGAAATGACAGGTAGAAGGCAATAATGGGACACGTTTAATTAGGAAATGACAGGTAGAAGCCAATAATGGGACACGCTTAATTAGAAAATGACAGGTAGAATGCAATCATGGGACAGGTTTAATAGGGAAATTACAGGTAGAAGCCAATAATGTGACACGTTTAATAGAGAAATGACAGGTAGAATACAATATTGGGACATGTTTAATTTGGAAATTACAGGTAGAAGCCAATATTGGTATTGTGAAAATACGAAAAACACTGTCGAAGTCTAACACATAACAAGTGATTATATACATGTGTAGACATGTATATAATGTGTGTGTGTTTATATATGTACATACACATACAGACACACACTGCAATGGCATCCATACTTTTACACACATACATACGTGTTCATATATACATACATACATGCATGTACACATACCTACATGTATACATACGTACATATATGCATACATAGTGCATGCACACATACATACATATATACATATATATATACATACATACATATATACATACATATATATACATACATACATACATACATACATACATACATACATACATACATACACACATACATACATACATAAACATTGACCAATTTACAGAAAAAGTTGTGCATGGATACTTGAGACGTAAAACACAGACCATAGAGGGGATAAACCACTCAAAAGGCCTGGCATGGAGTTCCGACAAGTTTATGACATCACACCTTGAGGGATATCTCTATGCAATACAGGAACAAGAACTCCCTACCAAATATCTGCTGCACAAAAGAGGAGGGCCATCAGCTGACAATAAATGTAGGCTATCTAAAACAAAGATCGAAGATGTAAGCCACATTGTTGCCAGCTGCGAAAGAATGTCATCTCACTACTACCTCCCCATGGGACACGATGGGATAGCTAGAACCATCTGGAACGCACGTCGGAAAACAAAATTAACAACAAACGAGGAAGAATATATTGAGACAGATGGCACTAAGAAATACTGGTGGAACCTGAAAATAAAAACTGCCACCAAATTAAAGCACAACCGGCCTGATATTGTTGTTTGGGATCACACATTGAAAACGTGTTCTGTTGTGGAGATCAGCTGCCCACTTGATGTAAACGTTGCCAGAAAAATACAGGAGAAGGAGGACATCTACAGACCACTGATGAGGAGTTTACAAATCCAGTATCCAAGATACACCTTTAGCTTCATACCCATCAATATTGGAGCTACGGGTTATATACCAACCTGCTTGGACCAATGTATGACTGAACTTGGATTTGCGGACAAAGAGCACAGCCCCCTAATTCATAGTCTACAAATGGCTGCGATAGCTGGCACCTTCAAAATTTGCAAAACAATCTTGCGATTCAAGGGATGACAATTTCTTTTCTTTTACAACCTTGCTACCAGGAAGGTAGCCGGTCAAAAAATATACTCGAAATTAAGAGAAAGAGCTAACCAACATACATACATGCATACATACATACATACATACAAATACAAACGCAATATGGGGCCATTAGCACAAGACCTCTAGATATAGAGGGCCATCTAAAATGCTCTTTTTAATGTTCTCCTGTACAATTTAATTGGCGCACTCTAGCATAGATTAATAACTGGTTTATTTTGTTCTGTGGTTTAGTAATTTCAGAATTGAATTTGCAATCGGGAATACAAGCGGCTAAAATGGGGTTCCTCCGAAGGGTCTTTACAATAACGTTACTCAATAGAGTGCGTAGCTCGGAAATCAGGGAGTCACTTCAAGTAGAGCCTCTACTTCTCCGAATTGAGAGATCACAGCTCCGATAATATGAGCATGTGCTTAGAATATCTCAGAAAAGAATCGGTGGACAGATTTTACGGGCAAAACCAAGTGGCAGGAGACTCAGAAGTAGACCCCGAGCAAGATGGTTGGAAAACATCCATGAAACCACTTCCCACATCTCACTCCACAAAATATCTGATATAGAAAACACTAAAAATACCTGCCAAAACTGCCACGACACTCAAAAGTGTTATGAAAAGGCATTACACGCGACTTGTAGAGAATACCTTTAGAATTAAAGGCCAAAAAATATACACTCATTCATATAAAAAGATAGGGAGCATTCTAGCGATTTCTTTCCCAACCAATTTCGATGATCTATCATAAATACATATCATATATCATTTAATTTTATATCAAATAAATAAATAAAAAAAATATTCTCTCTATTTCTGTGTATGCAATTGATCGTAAAACTGTAAAGTAAAAATACGGATTATAGAATATATTAAGAATTTCTTACCTTCTCCAATAAAAAAGATTTTGTGAAATATACATATCCACAAAATAGCAGTAAGGAGCTTCGGTCTTTCACACTCAATATATATATATATATATATATATATATATATATATATATATATATATATATATATATATATATATATATATATTTATATATATATATATATATATATATATATATATATATTTATATATATATATATATATATATATATATTTATATTTATATATATATTTATATATATATTTATATATATATATATATTTATATATATATATATATATTTATATATATATATATATATATATATATATATATATGCATGTGTATATGTATGTGGAAGGTTGCATATATATATATATATATATATGTATATATACATGATGATGATGTTGGCTGCAACTCAATTTCGAATAATGCCATCGCTTGATATTTAAGCATGAGCATCCCGAACGTGGCTTTTTAGTCCTGCTAGGAACTTGCCTATGGCCAGCAATACCATGCAGCGCAAAACAAGTCACATATCAAGCGATGCCTGTGCTCGAAGCTTTTATAAGTGAGGAAAGGCTTTGCACGGGGCCAATCCCACTCTCTGAACATCGAATGCATTTGCCCCAAAAGAAGAACTGGTCTACATCATTGGATGCAAACGAAGTCGCAGGTTTTATATTAGAGTGACCTTCTCCTAGAGAGATGTCTTAATGAAGACACAGAATCTCTCTCTCTCTCTCTCTCTCTCTCTCTCTCTCTCTCTCTCTCTCTCTCTCTCTCTCTCTCTCTCTCTCCTCTCTCTCTCTCTCTCTCCCCCTCTCTCTCTCTCTCTCTCTCTCTCTCTCTCTCTCTCGCGCGCGCGCGCACATACACATATATACAGTCTCCAGTCATCATTGGCAGTGTATTTACATTATATATATATATATATATATATATATATATATATATATATATATATATATATATATTTATATTGTGTGTGTGTATATATATATATATATAGATAGATGTCAGGTCACCAGTTGGTGCTACTGGTAACATGTATCCCAGTACAACCTGTCCCATGGTCGGGTCGTTGGCGACTAAACTGGCAACCCCACCAAGGTTTCTTGGTGAGGAGGGTGACTTTGGACATCCTGCAGGACTAAAAACAAAACCTGTCAAAGGGCAAAGGAGCTCTTAAGAGTCAATGGCCATCCAAAATCACCGGGAGGGATGACCTCTTAGCCTTTGTCAAGGCAGAATTCTAGGAGAAGGAAAACTCTGATATAACACCTGCAACCCTGATGGTATCCAATGATGTTGACTTGTTCTTCTTTTTGGTAAATATCATCTTGGTTAAGAGAGTGGGACTGGCTTTGTGCAGTGCCTTTGCTCACTATAAAAGCTTCACGGCACAGGCATTGCTTTATATCTGGAGATCTCTCGGCACTTGTCGTCACATGGTACCATGGGCCCAGCACTATGTGTCAGTAATTGTCACAAGTGTAGTGTTTGTACCAGAGTTTTCAAGTCGCTGGCTGGACTAAAAAGTCACACTCGTTCAGTGCATCGGTAGGGGTTCTCCTACATGGATATAAAGTAGTGGCCGTACTCGAAAACGAGTTGGCAGCCACCATATAGATAGATACGAGAAGATAAATAAAGTTTCGTTTGTGTAGGTCAAATCAAGTATTTTTGTATGTATGTATTTATTTCCTAGGGAATCGTTTGACCAACTGCTTTGCTTAATTGTTTTATTTGTTTTTATCTATTTTTGTATTCTTTCTCTAGACTTCTGATTTTTTTTTAAAGCAAAGTTTTTGCATTGGCCTCTAAAGTACTATCATATAAAACTGTTTATTTTAAAGTGTTTTTTATTTATCTAAAAATCTTCCGTCATAATTTCATATAAGAACATTTAAGTTATGATCCAAATACCAAATATATAATGAAAAAGTTAGCTATATTACTATTGTTGTAGGACCTCCGTCTGCTCTCATGATGAGTGTTCCATTTATTCGGAACAGCCTGGCCGTTGAAATTAATATGTTTGGCTAAATATTCTAAAGACTGGTGTAACCTCTTAATGTAATTCTCAAGGATATTCAGCATGACAGAGTGATAAACCTGACCCTTGGAATCAAGCTGAGTGGACAAGAGCAACATAAAATAATGTCTCTTGCTCAAGGTCAAACTCACAACCTAATTATAATGAACTGAACAACCTAAACACAAAGTCACACTCTTTCATTTATATTCATCATCATCATCATCATCATCGTTTAACGTCCATATTCCACGCTTGCATAGGTTTGGACGGGAGTTTTCCACTTGAGGCAAGAGTGGTTATCTTGCTCGCATAGGACTGTCTGGCGGGTTTTCTACGGCTGGATGCCCTTCCTAACACCAACCACATTTACAGTGTGGAACTGGGAGGTTTTTACCGTGTTACCTACACGGCCACATTACAGCGTGGACTGTGTGTTTTTTTTGTCGTGACACCTACACGACCTCATTTGTTTCGGCCTGGATGTTGTGGTACCAACATAACTTTATATTACATTACTATAACCTTCCTTCAAATTAGAAATACGGTAACAAAAGAGAGAATAAACTATCACACTTGTTTAGAGATTCTGCCCCATAGATATCATACACACACTGACACAAACACATATACATTATCGGCGCTGAGGCGAGCGAGGCACGGCCCAGCGAAGCCAAAGGACGTTCTAGTTAGACAAAGGTCGACGCCGAAGTAAGCGGGGTACTAACAGCGAATCATGCTTTTACATTTTACCTTCTTCTAGCTAAAAAAAAAAAACAATAAAAAAAAAACGAGAAGCAAAATTTTTCTTCTTTCAGTCGAGATTGAACTCTGGACAGTCTTTGTCATTTAAACTTAGCAGCTACACGCGCAGATAACCAGCGATCGTACCATTCAACCACAAGACCTTTTCTAGTTTTCAATGGTTTTTTAAAACACATATTCTAAACATTCAAAGGCAAATAGAGAATTATATACGATAGTATATAATTGCCACATCTTTTTCAGAATTAGCTCAATGTGTTTATATATTATGTTTGTTTGAAGAAAAAGAAGTTTTTAGGGATAAAGATTTGGAAATGCAGACATGAACAGTTTTAATATTTTGCGCCAAACTAATGGATCGTCTCATAACTTTCTCCGTCCTGTTTAAGATACGAATTGTATTTCAGACCCATTCTGCTTCTATTTAATATATTTTCTTATTCCTTCGAAGATGGGGAGTGCACTTATATACCTATATATTATTGCCTATGTAGAGATATAGATTATGCGAATAATTGAAACATGTGTAACGAATAATTGAAACATGTGTAAGGAATTAAATATTTAGTTCAAAGATAATTTTTCCATCTATATACTTTTATACAAACACACACACAATATATATATATATATATATATATATATATATATATATATATATATATATATATATATGTATGTATATATAAAAAATAAAAAAATATATATATATAAATATCTTTAAGTCGTTTGGAAGCCTCGACAATGCAAATGGGTAAATCTCCGGGTAACAAGATCCGGTGGTGGAGAAAGAGATGTAAGTGGGTGTACGTTGAGATGCGTGGTGTGGAAAGATGTGTAAATGTGTAGAAGAAAGAAGGGAAGAGTATAAAGGATAAAATAAAAATAACAACACAAGAGAGAGTTACCTTGGGAGAGATTTAATAGTCCCTATATATTTCGGATTCACATCCATCAACTGGGTTTTTTTTTCCGGGGTAAAGGTTGTCTGTCGGACAGGTGCGAAACGCATCCTCCGCTGTTTGTTGTTTTGAATATCTGAGGTATTCGGCAGAGCGCGCGTGCGCGTGAAATGGGGTCGGTCGGGCAGAGCTCAGCGGCCGAATGAGGGAGTGGGGTGGCGCTAGCTGTCAGTCCATTCTCTGCCTGTTTGTTAAATGTTACTGTGTGTGTGTGTGCGTGTGTTGTTGTCTCGCTTGAGTGTGTGTTTGTGCGCGTGTGTAGTTGCCTTGTTCCTCTGTATTGGCAGTGTAGTATGTTCGTATGGTGGAATGCTACTGTGTGTGTGTGTGTAGTTGTCTCGTTTGTGTGTGCGTGTGTTGTGTGTTGCTACATCGTTTGTTAACTTAAACCAGCCATCTCATTTCGCTTCTCTCTAATCGGTTGTTTATTTGCGGTTGCAGGCGTTTGATAAAAAGTGCTTCCTTGATACGTAACGTGCCGACGTTTCTTTCAGTCGCTAGAATTGTAACAATAGGCCTTCCGTCTTTGTTTCCGCATTTGTCTATGTGTTTCCGGAAAGACGAGGCCCTGGTTTTAGTGTGTTCCTTGATCCGGATGTGCAAAGGTCGGATTGTGTTACCTATGTAGTATTGGTTGCACCTGTCACATTCTATCTTATACACGACGTATGTGCGTAGGCAACAGTTCGCATGGTGTATCGAGCAGTCTCTGAGGGAGCATGCGTCAGTAGATTTCCCGGGTTTCTTGGAGCGGCATCTTCGCAGGGAGGGGCCCGAGTGGGCCAGGTGGATGTCGAGGCCCTCCCTCCGTATAGCCTTGCGGATAGCGTTGGTGGTATTCTCGCCCAGATGTGGAATTTTAAGGAAGCACTTGCCTTGGGTGCCTCTCTGTCTCTTGTGTCTGGTGTCTCCTATTCTGTCTGTGATCGAGGTAGGGTACCCGTTCGTCTCCAGCACCTCGAGGAATCGCTTGGTATGAGTGACACCACTCGCGGGATCGCTGCATCTGTTTTTGATTCGCGCGATCTCGTTCGTGATGTATCCTCTTTTGGCACTGTTAGGGAGGGCGGACTTGTAGTGAACGAACAGGTCCCTGCAGGCTGCCTTTCGGTAGAAGTTGCAGTGGATCCTTCCCTGTTCCGTGATGTTGATTCGGAAGTCGAGGAGGGCAAGTGACTCGTCTTTGTTGGGGTGTTCAACACTGAAGTCAATATTCTCGTCCGTGTTGTTGAACGTCTCATAGATTCTGTTCGCCGTGTCTTGGGAAGATGTGAGGATGAGGATATCGTCCACGTACCTTGAGAAAAAGGCTACGGCGTTGGGGTGGCAGACGTTGAGTGCCTTGCGTTCGAGGTTGTCCATGTAAGAGATCGCTAGCACACCTGATAGGCTTGATCCCATGGGCAATCCCGAGGTTTGTTGGTATGTTTGGTCAAGGAATCCGAAGTAGGTGTTGTCGACGACGATGGATAGGAGTTGGTGGATGTCAGTGGTGGTGAGCCCGAAGCAGTGTAGGTCGGTGGATTGGACGCGTTCCATCAGTATATTGACGGCCGGGAGTGCCGGGACCGAGGTGTAGAGAGCGACTACATCAAGGCTGAAGGCATATCTGTTATTCCTTCTGGTGTCGGGATCCATTTGATGCAGGCGCTTCAACACCTCCTCGGAGCTGTTAACGTGTCCCAAAACGTACATGGGTCACGAACCCACATCTTTGGTTTGCAGGACCAATGTGCAAACAAAAGATGTGGGTTCGTGTCTTATGTCCGTCAATACTTATTCTTTTTCCATTCAGAGGTGTTTTTTTTTTAAAATCCCAACTAACAGACTAATTTTATTTAATCAAATACAGCGTAGGCAGACGTTACTACCTATTTTCAAACATCGCTCTCTGTTTATAAGCAAAGCCTGCTCTCTCTCTCTCTCTCTCTCTCTCTCTCTCTCTCTCTCTCTCTCTCTCTCTCTCTCTCTCTCTCTCTCACTCTCTCTCTCTTTACGATATATATATATATATATATATATATATATAGTATGCAGGATAGAGCACTCCACAATGTACACAAGTGGGTGTTTACTATATATATATAACTTACCCAGTATCACTAGTTTCATAATTTTCAAAAGTTATGAGAGATGGAGAGATGTGTGGGTATATATTCAATCTTTTCTCTCAAAATTTGAGCTGATATTGAACGAGAAGAGACTGAATTTTATCAGGCTCCCTATCTTTCCACCCCAAGTTCTCCAGAGAACTAGGGGTGGATAAAATAATGTTCGGTAGACCATCTGAATAGGCCGGATTGATACTATGGAACCAACACACTGCTTAATCGTCAAACCCGTCGAAACATTTGTAATGGAAAATTCCCGAATAAATTATTGTAAAAACCCATCATGCATACTTATTCTTCACGATTTCTGAAAGAAAAAATAGGAAGAATTAGTTATCAAAGGCATCATATTTGGTCACAAAATAAATATACAAAGCACATAACATTATAAAAACGGAGAGGTTATAAATATGGTATTACAATTTTGTCAGGGCTACCAACACAACATGGGAAGATCTATATCATAATGCCCCCACAACAAAATGAACGAGTGCTTACAACTTATTACAAATAAATTAACTTATATTTTACAAACGCGGCAAGTCATATTAGTTCACTGTTTATCACTATATTTCTTAATATTCTATTTCTCTACACTACTATTAGGTGCCTTACAATTCTTTCAACGGACGAATGCAACTCCCAACCTCAGTCGCTCACGGCTGGCCACCGACTGAATGACGGCGAAAAACAAGTGTTTGCCCTATACCTGTGGTCTGTCCCCAGCTTTGCAAGTTGCCTTCCCCATTATATTTATTGTCACTTATCCTTCTAATACCAAGAATAAGCCTGAACAAGTTTTTAATTTAAGAGAAAATTATATAAGAGATAAAAAATTTTTTATCTGAAAAAATGACTTTCCGGGCGAAAATTTCACGATCCATGAGGGTGGCCTTGCAGTTGTCCGCCTGAGCTAAACTTTTGCATATATTGTTTTTGTTTTGTTAATTGGAACAAGATAGGGGGTGAGAGCTAAACTTTTAGAAAGATAAAAAGTAAGGGCCACCCAAATATATGTATATATATATATATGCCATGTATATTCATTCTGTCATTACTACAACAGAGGTCCGACGAGCTTTTGATTGTAGAGTCGGACCAGATCGATACAGATCGAACCTCAAGCTGATCAGTTGCGAAACGTGCGTCACCAACCAATAAACGTAATGAAGGAGTAACCATTCGTCCTTAAAGGGCATAGAGTTATGGCCCTTTACGTCCTGAGTTCAAATCCCGCCGAGGTTAACTTTGCCTTTCATCCTTATGGGCTCGATAAAATAAAGTACCAGTAATGCTCTGGGATAATTGCTGGCCTTCGAAGGCTGCGTTGTCAGAGCTAGAGCGCGGGCTCTGAAACACGAGGGGACAAAAGCCGTTCAATGGGCCCGAGTGGCAGAGGCGCGACGTGGCAACAAAGCCACAATTCGGTCTTTGTCTGACCAAAACGGGTGCGTGTTGCTCGAACCCGAGCAGATGTGTGAAGCTTTTCAGCAGCACTTTGCTGAATTTTTCGGGAGCAGCGGTGGCCCGGATCGGGGCATGGACTTCAGTGCATACCTCGACGGACTGACTCGGCTCTCGACGACCGCAGCACAGTGTTGCGAAAAGCCAATAACAGCCGGTGAAATACGGGAAGCAATGGCTAGCTGCACGATGGTCTGCCCTACGAGCTTTATGCATTTATGCCAGACTTGTTCGGTGACCTCTTGGCAGACGTCTACTGCAACTGGCAGCAGAACGGGAGCATTCCCAGTTTTGTGAGCTGGGGAACGGTGGCGCTGCTGAGAAAAGACCCGAACAAGGAGGATGTTATCGATAATTTCAGGCCCATAACTCTGCTAAACGCAGAGTTCAGTTCAAGATTTTGGCCAAGGTGTTAGCAACGAGGTTGGCGCTTGTTGTCAAGGGTCTGGTGGGAGAGGCGCAGACATGCGCCATTCCGGACAGATCCATGCACGACAACCTCCGCCTCATGCGATACACCATAGAGAGGGTGGTTAAGGAACCTGGCACAGGTGGGGCCCTGATAAACTTGGATCAATCCAAAGCATTCGATAGGGTTGACCATCGGTACCTGGCAGTACAGCGACATCTGCACAGTTGTGAGGGTGAACGGTCACCTGTCGCAGCCATTCAGCATCATGCGCTCAATCCGCCAGGGTTGTCCCTCTCGTCCCTCTTGTACGTATTAGCTCTCGAGCCGTTACTGCACAAACTGGGGGCGATGAGGGGCGTCCCACGTGAACTAGGATGCGGGAAATCCGAGTCGGCTTACGCCGATGACCTCACCGTCTTGGTGTCGAGCACCAGACACGTCCAGATGCTCAGCACCAGACACGTCCAGATGCTCGGCACCGCTCTCAAGGAATACGAAGCGGTGACAAAGATAAACCAGGAAAAGTCGGTGGGCTTGCAGCTCGGCACCTGGAGAGGCAAGTCCATGCCGTCCGACAGCGTCGTGGGGCGTTGGACGGACCGGTTAAATTGCTCGGGGTCTGGTTCGGATGGAGAAAAACTGGAACGAGGTAACGAGCAAGGTGGCCTCCCTCACCCAGAAATGGGCCGAGAGGAAGCTGTCCCTGAAAGGCTGGGCAGAGGTGGCGAATGCGTACATCGCATTCGTCATCTGCTACCGCCTCACCGTCGCCCCTTGTCCCGGCCCAACTCTCACCAAAATGGAGCGCCTCCTCTTCCGCTTTTTGTGGAAGGGACGCGCTCGAATGGTCAGACGATCCATCTGCTGTCAACACCCGTTGCGTGGAGGACTGGGCATGCCATGGCTGATGATGCGCAAATTTGCGCTGAAGCTGCGACATCTCTAGTGCTTCCTTGACGGTGAACAGGTGTGGTCGCCGTTCGCCAGGCACGTTTTCCCACAGCTCGTCTCCTTGACGGAGCTGCAGTCCTGGGTCAGAAAAAGACCAAGGGATATCGCTTGAAAACTGGAATGACTCCAGGCGCTCACTGCCCTCTGCCAGCTTGGCACCAGTATCGGTGGAACATCCACCTCGGCGTTCGATAGAGGACTAGTGGAGGGGAAGAGCGACGACGTTCTCGGAGGGATCCTGGGCGTCGAAGAAAGTCAGCTGTTTGCTCTCTTCCGGAAAACCTTCAGTCCAGGGCCTATGGATAATTCCAAAAATCACTGGCCTGGCAGTGCTACCGGGGAGCGCTGCCGGTTCGAGATAAGCTCTACAGGCACGGAAGTGCCGTCAGCCGAGCCTGTCCGAGATGCGCGCAGAGCGACGAAACCGTCGTGCACGCACTCGTTCAGTGCCCGAGCATTGCTGACTTGTGGAACTATGTCGAATAGTTGCTGTCGCGTGTAGGACTGATCTGGTTATCGACTGAATCTATTGTGCAGATGGTCTCGCCGTCTTCCTTCAAGGAGGAAGGGCAGGCGGTTTTCATCTGCCTGGTGGCCATGGCGAAAGAAATTGTGTGGTGGACAAGGTTGAAAGGGTTAAAGACAGACACTTTCCTCTTCGGCGAATCCCTAATTAACTTTTTCAAGTTTCACTTGATGAGGAAAATCAGGGTGGAGAGGCAAGTGTTGCATTCTAGCAAGTTTGTTGAAGGGTGGGTGAATGTAGCGAGAATGGTCCGAGTGAACGGGACCGCTCTGAATATACGTCTGTAGTTTGAGAAATGGAAAAATTGAGAGAGGGCGCTTGCCCTGGTGGTCAGGGTGGCCGTGGTCTTTTGTGTGGTTTTCGCCACAAGTTACCCTCGGAGGTTTCCCCCCTATTGGGGAATTTTTTCATTGTTTCAATTTTTATTTTTATTGTTTATATATATATATGTTTCTATGTCTTTTTCTTTTTCTTCTCTTATATAAATAATAAAAATCTTTACACGAACAAAACCCATATCGTACCGTCGTGTACCGCCCTGTGCCGTCTGTAATGTTTTTCTTGATGTCAGCCCTTGTGGCCAATAAATAAATCATTATTAGGTTAACTTTGCCTTTCATCCTTCCGGGGTCGATAGAATAAAGTACCAGTAATGCATTGGGTAATTGCTGGTCTTGTGCCAAAAGTAGAAACAATTATTATTATTATTATTGTTGTTCTTTGAGTCTCAGTCATTGATGTTAGTTAACTGGAAAGTTTGTTGAAATGAATATCAAGCCACTACCTGCAGCCTCAGATATTCAGGACGTATAGGAGGGTTCTTGCTGTTCCCAGCAAGCATGCCTTTTGAAGCGTTCCAAAAAGCGTGGCGGGGCCAATTTTCTTTAACCATCCCTGGAAACTTTTTGAGATAGTCCCTAGTGCGCCTATGACAATCGGGACCACTTTGACTTCATGGCAGTTCCAAATCCTTTTTACCTCCCACTTTAAGTCCTGGTATCGGTTAATTTTCTCCCTCTCCTTCTCTTGCACTCTCGTGTCGAATGGGCAGGCCACATCAACAATCAGGCACGATTTTTTTTCTTTGTCCAAAACCACCAGGTCAGGTCTATTGTGTTCCAGTTTCTTGTCCGTCTGTATCCTAAAATCCCACAGCACCTTCACCTGATCGTTTTCTATCACCGACTCTGGCTTATGCTCATACCACTTCTCAGAATGTGGTAAATTGTTTACTTTGCATAGGTGCCAGTGGATCACCCTGCCCATCATATGGGATGACTTTGTTTACCTTAGCTGTTGTTTCTTTTAACTTTTTTCTGTCTACAAATCTTAGGTTCATAGGTTTCCCACTATCATTGTTCAATTCACCTACCACTAAGTTTAGGATATCAACCAAATCTTGTCCTAGCCCGTCAGCATTCATCTCCTCAATGGCCGTATCTTTGTTCCAGGTATTATTTATTTCAGCATTCAGATCATTGTCTGCTTCGGATGGTTCCTCCGTTCTCTCAACCTCTTCACCTTCATTTCCCACTGGCTCGTTTGCCTGGCATACATCACTCTCCATTTCCAACCTAATCTCTCTGCTCAGTTCCTCCAGTTCCAGCTCGCTTATCCACCCATTAGTTCTTATTACCCGAGCCTGTCCGGCCAATTTTTGTTCATCTAATTTAAATAGACCAATCTCGTTCCAGATGTTATGCATCCGTTTCCTATAGCCTTTCTCCTTGGGGTTACTCTTCAGGTAACATTGCATACCAGTTCTATTCAATTCTTTCGTCCAGTTGGTTCTGGTCCCTTTCCTTCTTCTTCTTCCTCCGACACCAGCAGTATTTGGTTGACAGCCAGGTCCCTGCTGCTGAGCCAGGGAGCACCTGCTGGGTGAGAGTCTGTCACATGACATTCCAGTCTCCACTTCACCGTTATTCGAACTGTTTAGGTTCGACATTTAAACACTCTTATCGAGGATTGGTGAATGTATGGTTACATAACCACCGGTGATTTTATCACTCCCGGTGATTTTTGTGTGGCACTATCACGCTGTAGACGAACATAAATAAACAAACAAACAAACAGGTAAAAAAAAAAAAAAAAGAATAAGCATAAGTTTCATTGTAATGTAATGTTTGAATGTCTGACTTAGTTTTTCCCTTCCCTTCTCTGTCCGTCTGTTTGTTTTTCTTTTCATTTTTCTTTTCTTTACGTTTTTCGTTGTTGCTGTGCTGCTTTGATTTTGATTTTTGGTTTTCTGATTTTTTGACCAGGTCATCAAATCAGTCTATTTATATCTTTTGATGACTTCCTCTTTTAGTGGGGACTCTACGAAGCATGTCTTAGCAGGAGGTAGTGAGAGAGAATAGCGGCGGTAGTGATAATGAGGCAGTGGTGGTGGTGCTGTGCAAGTAGTACTTAGCAGGAGGTAGTGGGAGAGAATAGCGGTGGTAGCGATAATGAGGCAGTGGTGGTGGTGATGTGATCGTAGTACTGTAGTGATGGTGTTGAAGTTGAAGTAGAAATAGAAGTTGAGGTAACTTAACTAGAGTTTTTGGCGTGGTAGTGGTGATGGTGGCGGTGGTGGTGTTGGTGGTGAAATTATTTTTCTGTCTGTCCACTTAACCATTTAGCTATTTAGCCATTTTGCCATTTTCCTCTTTTTCGACTATAACATTTCTGATCCAAAATTAAATATTAAATATGCCGTTAAGTGATGCGTTATGGCTTGCTGAGCGTAAAAACTGTAATCTTATTGTTCATTGTAATAAGAATTATTCTATCACAGTTGTTTTAAAGAAGTAAAAATCAAAAACTTATGGGAGCGATTCCATAACGATATATATCCACCATGTGCGTTTTCTTCTTCTTTATTATTATTATTATTATTATTATTATTATTATTATTATTATTATTATTATTATTGTTATTGTTATTCCTTGAATCTCAGTCATTGATGTTGGTTAACTGGAAAGTCCGTTGGATTGAATATCAAGCCACTACCTGCAGCCTCAGATATTCAGGACGTATCGGAGGGTTCTTGCCGTTCCAAGCAAGCATGCCTTTTGAAGCGTTCCAAAAAGCGTGAAGGGGCCGATTTTCTTTAACCATCCCTGGAAACCTTTGGAGATAGTCCCCAGTGCGCCTATGACAATCGGGATCACTTTGACTTCATGGCAGTTCCAAATCCTTTTCACCTCCCACTTTAGGTCCTGGTATCGGTTAATTTTCTCCCTCTCCTTCTCTTGCACTTATTATTATTATTATTATTATTATTATTATTATTATTATTATTATTATTATTATTATTATTATTATTATTATTATTATTATTATTATTATTATTATTATTATTATAGTTGCATTTATCTTGCTTTATGTTCATACGAGTTATCACCAAGTCACAACCAGTGACCTCAAGAGACAACAAGGTCCGCCATGTTCAAGAAAGAACATACATATTCACACATGCATCTTTAGTGTTTAGACTTGTGATGTACTTATATTGACAGAATCTTCCTTAGTATATGGGCAGTTCCCATTAGTACTATCTTTTGTATTTCTCCTATACGCGGGTTTCCTGGGATTTGCGATATGTAATCATTAGACCCCTTAGGTATCATTCCCAGAGCGCCTACAACCACTGGTATTGTTTTAGTTCTCAATTTCCACATTTTTCCAATTTCTATCTCCAGGTCCTTATACTTGCTCAATTTTTCAAATGTTGTTATAGATACATTCTTGTCTATTGGAACAGACATATCAATTAGCAGGCATACCCTCTTTTGAAAGTCCTTCAATATTATATCAGGTCTATTTGCATCTATTTTTCGGTCTGTTTGGATGCTAAAGTTCCACAAGATTGAGATGTGATCTTTTTCAAGTATGGGAGGTGGTTGATGCTCCCAACAATTCTTTTGATGGGGCAGGTCAAAATGCTTACACATTATCCAATGTATGTATTGTGCAGCTCTGTCATGCCTGTTTAGGTATTCGGTTGGAGCTATAGGACTGCACATTGAAATTATATGGTCAATGGTCTCTGGTTGTTTTTTGCATACACGGCATAATGGGCTGCACCCATTTTTTATTATGTTGGCTTGGTAATTTTTTGTTGGCAGACACTGATCTTGTGCCGATATAATCAGTCCTTCAGTCTCCGATTTCAGTCCAGAGGATGCCAACCACTGATGGGTTAAATTATTATATACTAGCAGCAGTTGCCTGGGTAGGTAAAATAATATCTGCTTTGATGAAAATTTGTTGATCTTAGCGACTGCTTCTCGATGACTCATCTATGGCCACACGCAGGCCATGCGGGGGAGGGTGGTGATGACCTCTATCACTGAGAAACGCGGGTGACTGACGAAGGGGTATGCTGGGGGAGGGAAGTAATGACCTCTAACACTAAGCCAAATTTCCTCATGCTACTTGAAGAATTTAAAATACTCCATTCTTTGGACAAGACTTCGGAACTGTGGAATTTACCGCAACTCTAGTATATCAAATAACTGCGCGCTCTGTACAATGGAGACCCTGTTGATTATTAATAACTATGAGACCCTAATTAACAAAAAGAGTGAATTATTCTCTAGTTGCCTCCATAAAGCTACGTCCACTTTTTTAGCCTCCCATAAAACGAGAAAAAAGAGAGAATAACAGTAAACCATTAATAACTTGGTTGCCAGGAATATATAATCAACAAGGAAAAACATTAATGGCCTTTAATATTGCTTCATCTTATAGCTATCTATAGAAGAAATAACGCTCGAATGAAAGACACTTGTTCAATAACATGCCGGAACATTGATACACATAACATTATTTTATTAACTTTGATCAATACCATTTTTTCTTTATTTCATTATTTCTCTATCTATCTTCCTATCTATGTTTTAAAGTTTAGTTTAATACCCAACCCATACATCTTTACGGAACTTTTCTATAACTGTGAATTTTTAATGCGTTTTTGATCTCTTATTTATAGTATAATATAATATAGTATATTATAATATGTATGTAATTATATTTTTATATATTTTTAAATATACCTACTGCACTTTAAAATCTAAAATTCAAAACAGATTCAAACTTATATATAAATGTGAAATTTTTGGTGCATTTTTTATCTCTTATTTATAATATAATGTATTATAATATGTATGTAATTATATATTATATTTTATATATTTTTAAATGTACATACCGCATTTCTATATCCATAACTCAAATATAGAGAAAATATCCAAACTAAAAATTATTATAGACATTATTTTGAACTCTGAATTATCCATGCACTTATTATTGTTTTTCTTATATATATATATGTATTTAAATGTAACACGTTGAACTCTATTTAATAAAATTATAACCGTTATCATTTACCTAAAGTATACCGCACCACTGATACCTAATATATATCTATATATACCTCCCTATATCTTCCTATACATAATTTTTAGTTAACTTCTAAATTTCTTGATTATGTATACTCTGAACTAAGAATAATTAATGCATTTACACCCTGTTATATATAGGTGTATATTTAACCTTAACATACCTCAATCTATTATTTTATTTTTATTTTCGTTATTATTTACCTAAAATATACTGGCTCATTAATATTTATCTATATACATAATCGTTATTTAAATATTTCTAACAATAAGTACTTCAAAAGCTTTACATACCTAATATGTTGGTATCTTTGTTAAAGTTTAAATTTAGGAAAATAATCAACAGTATAAAATTTCATTCTTGATGTGCCAGCTAAATCCTTTAAATGTTACCCTCATAAAACTCAGAAGCTTAGAAATGTTAACAGACTTATAGAATTTATAAAACTAATATATAAATAACCAGCAAAAAAATCCTGGAATCTTGATTCTTCACCCTAAAATTATAAATTAAATATTTTCAAAATTAACCTTTTAACTTTCAGGAAAAATCTCCTTCTGCATATATCACCCCCCCCCCTTATCTTTCCCTCTCTATAAATCCTTTTCCAGGGGCTATCACTGGCTGTTATGATTCATGAGATGTTTTCCTAGATAAATTGTAGTATCATACATTTTAAAATCTCTATAACTGTTACATTAAGCAACGTTTTTCTTACTCACACATTCTCTAATTTATTACGTTTTCGCATTTTCTCATAATTAGGGTATAAATGTTAAATTTTCTCTTAGGTTAATCACTACCTTGATTAAATCTTAACCATTTAACATCTCAGGATATGTCATGTATCATTATATTTTGTCTGATGAGGACGTACTGTTGTACATCCGAAATATGTATAGTAAAATGTAATTGATCAAAAGAACATCTATTTTATAAATATTTGTATTTTAATATTAATAACAAATTAAATATCCCTTCCACTTATATATATATATATTTATATATAGATAGGTAGATACACGCATTTATATATATATATATATATATATATATATATATATATATATATATATATATATATATATATATAACGAAGGAAATGTGGTAAGGAACCAGGTGGACCATAACGCACCAAAGTACTCAATACTTAGGGTAGTAGAGTAGGTAATAGGAACAAGTAAGACCCCGACGGCTGAGCTCAAGCCGTTTCGACGGCTAATTCTGTACTGAATGAAAATTTATTCTGGTATTTAAATAGCCGAACTTATCAAGGGGTAATTCCATATATGGTCAAAGAGATAATCACCAGGATTGGTCACATCACAAGTTAGTAGTAAATCTGTGATGGCAAGTTGGTGGGGGAAGGGGTAGCTAAACCTG
>OZ024741.1:50807722-50810222 GCA_964016885.1 Eledone cirrhosa
TAGGCGCATGGTCAAAGTAGGCCCATTAACACGGGCCATTCTCGCCACATTCATCCACCTTTTAGCAAATGTACTGGGGTGGCAGAACTTCTCTCTCCACCCTCACCTTCCTTTCCAGGTGAAACTTGAAGAAGTTGATGAGGAATTGCCGAAGAGAAAAGTCCTTTCAATCTGGTCCACCATATAACCTCTTTCACAACGGCCACCAGACAGAGGAAAATTGCCTGCCCTTCCTGACCAAAGGAAGGCGGCGGGTCGATCTTCACTATGGACTCGGCCGATAGACGGATCCGTTCTACACACGACAACAGCTGTTCAACATAACTCCACAAGTCAGTAATGCACGGACACTGGACGAGTGCGTGCAGAACGGTTTCGTCGCTCTGCGCGCATCTCGGGCAGGTCCGTTTGACAGCACTTCCGTGCCTGTAGAGTTTATCTCGAACCGGCAGTGCCCTCTGGTAGCACTGCCGAGCGAGGGATTTTGGGAAATTATCCATCGTCCCCGGCCCGAAAGTCCTTCAGTACAGACTGGTTAGTTCGACTTCGCTGACTCCCAGAGCCTCTCGTCGCACTTGCCCACCACTAATCCTCTATGGTACTTGAGAGTGGAAGTTCCACTGATCGCATTGTCCGCTTGGTAGAGGGCAGTGAGTGCCTGGCAACATTCCAGGTGCCAGTCACCCAGTCTCGGTCTTTTCTTGACCCAGGACTGCAGCCCAGTCAAAGAAACGAGATGCGGAAAGGCCCGTCTGATAAACGGCGACCACACCTGTTCACCGTTTAGGCAGAATATCTGGAGATGTCGCAGCCTCAGCGCATGTCTGCGCATCATTAGCCACGCATGCTCAGCCTTCCGCGTAGAGGGTGCTGTCAGCAGATGGACTGCCTCACCAACGGAACTTGTCCTCTCCACAAGAATTTGAAGAGGGCCGTTCCAACTTGACACAAGGGTCAGGCGGTAGTAGATGACGGACGCGATGTACGCATTCTCCACCTCCGCGCAACCTTTCAGTGATAGCTTCCTCGCAGCCCATTTTTGGGTGAGACTGGCTACCCTGCTCGTTACCTCGTCCCAATTCTTTTCCACCTGGAGGTCTGGTCGGAACCAAACCCCGAGCAACTTTACCGGTCCGTCCGTCCAGTGCCCAACGACGCTGTTGGACGGCATGGGCTTGCCTCTCCAGGTTCCGAGTTGCAAACCCACTGAGGTTTCCGGGTTAAGATTGGCTCCTGTCACCTTTCATATTCCTTCAATAAGGTGTTGACCACCTCGATTTCTGAGGTGTCCGACACCATCATGGCGATGTCGTCCGCATAAGCCGACGCAGCCTTTCCGCGTCCCAGTTCGAGCGGGATGCCCTGCAACAGCTCCAACTTCCGCAGTAAAGACTCGAGAGTCAATACGTACAGAAGGGAAGAGAGAGGGCACCCTTGACGGACCGATCGGGAGAGCCGAAATGGTTCAGAGAGGTGGCCATGAACCTTGACCACCGAGCATGTGCCGCTCTGCATTGCAGCGATCCAGCTTCTGAAGACAAGGCCGAAGCCAGCTGCTTTGAGGACAAACTCCAGATACCGATGGTCGACCCTATCGAATGCTTTCGATTGATCTAAATTGATCAGTGCCCCACCGAAGCCAGGTTTACATCCTACCCTCTCTATGATGTATCGGATGAGGTGGAGATTGTCGTGTATGGACCTGGCTGGGATTGCACAGATTTGCGCCTCCCCAACCAAATCCTCGACGACAAGCGCCAATCTCTTTGCTAACACCTTGGCCAAAATCTTGAACTCTTTGTTGAGCAGAGTTATGGGCCTGAAGTTGTCTAATCTATCCCTCTTGCTCTCGTCTTTCCTTATAAGCGTCACCACTCCCCGGCTCACAGAACTGAGATTAATCCCTTTCTGCTGCCAGTTGCAGTAGCGTGCTTCGAGGAGATCGGAGAACAAGTCTGGCATATTTACGTAAGGCTCGTAGGACAGGCCATCCAAACCGGGTGACTTGCGCCTCATGCAGCCGACAAGGGCATCCTGAATTTCGGCTGAAGTAATCGACCTTTCGCAGCGCTCAGCGTCGACCGTCGAGATGCGCGGCAAGCCGTCAAGGTAGGGACTGAAATCCGCTACTCTCTCTGACTCGCCACTCGCCACGAACAATCGAGCAAAGTGCTGGCGAAAGGCCTCACACATCCGCTTGGAATCGCTTATCTCGTGTCCGTCTCGGTCCACCAAAGACCGAATTGTGGTTTATTACCACGTTTCGCCTCCGCCACGCGGGCCCATCGAACAGCTTTGGTTCCTTCGTTTCTCAGCCCACATGCAACTTTAGTGTTTCGACAATACAACCTTCGTATTTCGCATTGAAGAAATAGTCTAATGTCATTCTCGCCGCAAGCACGTCAGTTGCAATGCCACTACAAATAGCCTCGTCTAACTTATCTACCAGCTCCCCCTCCTTTCTATGTTTCTCTAACGCTAGTTCTTTGATGAACTATCG
>OZ024741.1:50815222-50822722 GCA_964016885.1 Eledone cirrhosa
TTCTTATGCTTGCACTGTTTGGCATTGTCATAGTTGTTACACATTAATGTCATATTTGTTAGCAACGATCTGGGCACTTACATAGCGGTGACACTATCAATTATTATCCAGCTTATATTTGTATTTATATTTCTCTCTTTTTGAGTTCATTGCCCATATTTTATTTGAATTTATATTTCTCTATTTTAGGTTCAAATAAACTGCAACAAAGACGTTGCGGAAAAAATGTATATACTGCATGTACCTACTTTTAAATGTCAACTCGTTGCTTCGATAAAAATACTTCCCTTTTGCAGACATATAGACAATTTAGTTTTTTAGAACAGTTGCCACTTAAAGGATATGGTCATAATTTAATGCAGTTGTATCTCTTTTCAGTAGTGAATTGTGGATTTCTAGCCCTTTAAACATTCCTATTCTGGTAGGTATGGTTTTTGTTATGTGTGCAAGTGTAGCTAACTTTCATGTTATGCCGTACATGTGTCCTGTCGGAAAATCTCTTATGATGAGCAATAAGAAAATCTTCTCCAGATTTGTCGCTACATTTAGACTGATAGACTAGTTGCACCAGTTGATTTTCTTTTCCTAGTTATGTTAGAGTTTGGGTTCTTTTGATTAAGTCTGAAATATTGATTTTAAGTTGCTACTTTTTAGATCTTCCTTATAGAATGGTGACAACTTGTTGCAGAATATTTTATAACAACATCTTGTGGATTTTATTACAGAAGATATGGGATTAGAATGTTGGTGTATATATTGGATTTTTCTACAAGGGTAAAGTTTTTAAAAATCTTTTGTGGCTAGGTTTAGTGTTATATTCACAAAGTTGGTTATGGATTGGTAGGCTGCTATTGTAATTTTGATGTTGAAAAGTATTTGTTAATATGTTTGGTTTGAGCTCGTTCATGTTCTGGAAATTAGCTAGTTTATCAATGTAAGAGACAATCATAAAAACAATAATTCATTCTTTAAAAACTGGTCTGAATTACAAACAGAGAAACAGAGAAAGTAACCGAAGATGATACAGCAGTGTGAACAGCATTATATATATATATATATATATATATATATATATATATATATATATATATATATATATATATATATATATGTGTGTGTGTGTGTGTGTGTGTGTGTGTGTGTGTGTGTGTGTGTGTGTGTGTGTGTGTGTGTGTGTGTGTGTGTGTGTGTGTGTGTGTGTGTGTGTATGAATGTATGTAATATTGTAATATGTATGTATGTATCTTCTCAATTGAGTGCCTTATTTAACTGTGGTTTCTTTCTGACCCTCTTCGAAATACCATTCTTCATTATGTGGATTGGCAGTATCGGTAGAGGGTCGGACGCCATGCTTTGACGCATAGAGTTACGGCCCTTGCCATTCTGAGTTCAAATCCCGCCGAGATTAACTTTGCCTTTCATCCTTACAGGGTCGATAAAATAAAGTACCAGTAATGCACTGGGTAATTTGCTGGTCTTGTGCCAAAAATAGAAACAATTATATATATATATATATATATATATATATATATATATATATATATATATATATATATATATAACTTTGATAAGTTTTGGCCAGTATTGGCCCAGGCCATATCTAACTTAATAGCATCACCTGGCAAAGTCTTTCAAATGAGGATTTGGACACCATGGTCCACTCAAATAGAGAGTTATTGTTTACGGAGACATATCCGAGTGTAGGAGGTTTATCCGGAATTTCTTGAAGGAATTTGTCCAAAACTTCTTGAACTTTATGGGGTCTGTTTCTATTTTAATGTGTTTTGGTATAATGTTAAAGAGAGCAGGGCCAATTGAGGTGAAATAATTGTGTCGTATTATTTTTATGAGATGCGAGTGAGATTATAGTCGTGGGCGGATAGCACAGGGCCCAAGCCTTGGGTGTACCTTAAAGGTAATGCCAACATCATTTGGGCAATGCTGATCGAATATTTTCCACATCATGCAGACAACGTAGCGCTCAGGGCGGCGTTGGAGAGAATAAACGTTGAGCTTTTCTAATCGACTCCAATAGTCAAGGCCTGTCATGCCATCTATCTTTTCTGTAATTGACATTTGAGGTGCTTCAACTTTCATGATCCTTTGTTTCGTGTTGGGAGACCACAGTGGACAACAGTATTCAAGGTGGGGTCGGGAAAAAGTGGAGAAGAGAAGGATAACAGTGTGGATATCTCTCGACTGGAAGGTTCTGAGAATCCAGGAACATATTCTGCGGGCCATATCAACTTTGCTGTTTATATGAGTGGCCCAGCTTATGTTGTTGTCCACAATTACTCCCAAGTCTCTGATGTTGTTGGATACGACGAGAGTTTCACCTGAAGGAAGGGAGTATGGGAGTTTCAGGGCATCCTCTTTTCCAAAGTAGATTAACTCGAATTTATCCTCATTCAGCAGCATATTGTTCTTTTCCACCCATTGGATAACAGCCAGTAGGTTTGTCTGAAGGCAAGTCCGATCATCTACCTCATTGATGACCTTCTGGAGCTTGGAATCATCTGCAGACATTCTTATGTTGCTGTGCTTGATGATGTCAGTAATGTCATTAATGTAGATGATGAAAGGAAGTGGGCCCAACACAGTGCCTTGCGGGACGCCACTGTTGACTTTGGCTGGACTCCTTTTACTCCTTCGACTACATGTTGGGCTCTGTCTGTCAGGAAACACTAGATCCACCGTAGTAACTTTCCAGAGACACCAATATTGGAGAGTTTTTTCAATAGAATCTTATGATCAACACTGTCAAAGACTTTATATATTCATATATATATATATATATATATATATATATATATATATATATATATATATATATATATATTGGAAAAAGTATGACCCCGACGGCAGAGCTCAAGCCGTTTCGACGGCTATTTCTGGACTCAGAACGTTGAAACGGCTTGACCTCTGCCGTCGGGGTCATACATTTTCCTATTACCCACTCTACTACCCTAAGTATTGAGTACTCTGGTGCGTTATGGTCTATCTGGTTCCTTATCACAATTCCTTCGTTATATATATATATATATATATATATATATATATATATATATATATATATATATATATATATATATATATATATATATATATATAAATTAGAATTGGCGCTCTGAAATAGCGATATATATATGAATGTATATATAGTGTATTTTGCAATACACTGTATGCTTAATTACAAGCATTTCGAAGAGCTTATGCTATTTTTTAGAGTAGTGACAGTCTCACTTACTTTAAATTTTCAGCAAACAGGGGAGATAAAGCTGACAGAGCTATGTTTCGTACTGATTGGTACTTATCAAAGCCAAGTACTCCACCTGTTTGCTGAAAATCATGAATGTTTGATATAGAATTTCTAGTAATAATCAACCGCTCTGTATAATCAGTTCCTGTTATTACTAGAAATTCTATAAGAATCAAACATTCATGATTTTCAGCAAACAGGTGGAGTACTTGGCTTTGATAAGTACCAATCAGTACGAAACATAGCTCTGTCAGCTTTATCTCCCCTGTTTGCTGAAAATTTAAAGTAAGTGAGACTGTCACTACTCTTAAAAATAGCATAAGATCTTCGAAATGCTTTTAATTAAGCACAGTGTATTGCAAAATACACTGTATATACATTCATATATATATATATATATGTATATATATATATATATATATATATATATATATATATATAGAAAGATTTGAATGGATACAGTTTAGTTGAAAGGAATTTATTGACACGTGTTTCTATAACAGTTACATAACCTAAAACAGCTATCTACAAACTTTTAGTTATGCAGACATTCAATATTTCAATGTTATTATTTACTGTCATTTCATCAGAATAATATTACTGAGGACCTGTTTAGTTTTTATAGAGAATATTAGGAGGGAGGGGTGAAGTTGTTAGAAGAATAGTTGAAGGAGTGGTTTTTCGATAGCAGTGAGAATTCTTGGTGGCAGTGAGTAATTAGATTCCCATCTGTTGTTTTGACATTTTTTATAGAATATATTATTGGTTATTTTTCTAAATCTATAAAAGGATTAGAGATAGTAAAGATGTGCGTGGTTGGTTTTGTGTTTGCACTTAATTAACATTCAGACTTAAATTTTTCTTTCAAGTGTACGTATCCTTTCACCCACGCATTCACACACAAATATATTTGCACACCTCTACAAAATACATATACTCACAATTCACATATTCATACTTACATATATATACACATGCATGTATTCATGTACATACATACGCGCTCATGTGTATACGTTTTCATACTCAACTTATCTTTATATACACACGTATAGACACACACATATATACATACATACTCTAGTCCATGTGTACACACATACACATACTTACACATCCATATACTCATATATACATACATATATATATATATATACATATACATATATATATATACATACACATACATATACACACATATACATATACATATATATATAAGCACTTTAATACATGAATACACTTACATCTAACTATACACATCAAACATATATATATATTTACTTATTTATATACATTTTCACATATATATACATACTTATGGACGTTTTTAGACACATTCATTATCGCATATTTGTACCTATTCTCATCAGCATATCTTTTCATTATTAGTATGGTAATTTAAGGTTATTAATATATGTTGAGAAGAGATTGTTTTTATATTTTTCTAACTAGATTAAGGTTTATATAGTTGGGGGATGTCCCTCTTTTATGTAATATTCGGCTTGTAGTGGGAAATATATATATATATATATATATATATATATATATATATATATATATATTTATATATATATTTATATATATTTATATTCATATCATATACGTATATATATAAATAATAATAGTAATAAATGGAATATATATCACCATAGCATTCATTATTTATTTCGTTATATATATTTCAGGGATACTAAATTATAGTATGCCTTCTTCAGACAAAATACAATATTAGATGTATAAAATGTTATGTGACATACTCGTAAAAGAGGCCGTATGCGATCAATTCAAAACGGGGATGTGATTCAAAATCTCAAAATTTCCTAGGATGTAAAGGTATTAGGAAATATAAAAATAAACAAACAAATAAATAATAAGGACAGTTAAGTTAGAGGTTAGCTTTGCCTCTCATCCTTACGGGGTCGATAAAATAAAGCACCGGTAACGTACTGGGGTCGATTCAATCGACTTTCCCCTCCCAACAAATTACTGGCCTTGTGCCTATACTAGAAATCATTATTATTTCTGGCAGTATTATAACAATATGACCCTCCCCAAATATAACAATATATATATATATATTTTTATATTTATATATATATATATAGTTCTGTTCACATGCCAACACAAGAGCAATAATAAAGGGTTCATTGTACTGACATGGCTATAAAATTGAGGCTTGTTTGCATAATTGCAAACGAATCGAATGTTATTATTAATATTCGAAAAACTCAGATTACATTTATTGTATTCAGCCATGTAGAGCGAACATTTTCTTTTCTTTTATATATATATATAAAAGAAAAGAAAATGTTCGCTCTACATGGCTGAATACAATAAATGTATAAATGTAATCTGAGTTAAATGATACGAAACGAAAGGAGCTGTGTAGTTACTAAAAACAAAGTTTAGGATGGTGGTTAGGAAGGAACAAGAGGAGAAAAGAAGAAAGGAGAAAGAATCCTTCGTCAGCTATAAATATCCACGATTAGATGTTTCGGCGCAGGACATCTGTAGCGATCGGGAGCGCCCAATGCCTTTTATTAATCAAAAGGCCAGGAGGAAAAGGAGAGAGAAAGGAGAGAAAAAAAGAGAGAAAAAAGGAGAGAAAAGGAAGGAAAAGGAGGGAAAAGAGGAAGAAGAACAGAGGTGGGTGGGGGTGGGGGAGAAAGAGAGAGGGGAAAAAGGGAGAAAAAGGAGAAAAAAATAGGAGAAAAGGTGAACAGTTCCCATCGTGGGAAGACACAGGAGAAAGAACCATGCAAATGAGTAACCGTGGAAAAATAGGGAAAGTAAGTTGTAGCCGACCTGAGAGACTTAAGCCTGGTGGTCAGCTGTATATATGTATGTATATATACATACATATGTATATGTAAATACATATGTATATATGTATATATATATATATATATGTGTATATATATGTATATATATATATATATATATATATATATATATATATATAGTTATGTAATAACAACATAAGGCAATTATTTCATTTACCAGTGGTTTCTTGAAAGCAAACAAATTTTGCTTTCAATCATCAGAATGAAAAAATCCTGGTGTATTTATTGACATTGGATTTTAAAAACAAAAATATACTATATGAAAGTGAGGCTGGAAAAAGAAGAAGGAAAGGAAAAATAAACACACGCGCACACACACACACACACACACACACACACACACACACACACACACACACACACACACACACGCACACACACACACACATACACACACATATATATATACATACATATATATATATATATACATACATATACACACATATATATATATACATACATACACATATACACACACGTACAAATACACATACATATACATACATATATATATCCACATATCCATACATACACATACACACAAATACACAAACACACACACACACACATGTATATATATATACACACATAATCATACATATATACACACGTACATACACACACATACATACACACATATATACACGCATACATACGCGCACACAAATATAGATATATGTACACACACCTACATACGAACACACACAATTAATTATAAGAAAAAATATAATAATAAAAATAAAAAAACAATAGACGACCATATAGGCCTTGCAAGTCAAAAAATCTTAAGAAAAATAATTCTCCAAATTAGAACTAAGACTGACTTATCACAATGGTTAAATACATCCTCTTTTATTTCTTGGTTTAATAATATACAAGCTAAAAATAAGTGTAGATTTACCCAATTTGATATTGTTGATTTTTACCCCTCTATTACTGTTTCCTTATTAACTAAAGCCTTAGATTTTGCAAGACCCTTCATTAATATTTCTAAATTAGAAGAAAACATTATCTTTCATGCTAGAAAAACTCTACTCTTTACTAATGGAAGTATTTGGGTTAAAAAGTCAAACCCTGAAAACTCTTTTGTGTTGCAATGGGTTCATATGACAGTGCGGATGTGTGTGACTTAGTAGGATTATTCCTTCTCCACACCCTTAAAGAGAAATTTCCTTCCCATAATATTGGTTTATACCGTGACGATGGATTGGCAGTTTCTCATACCACCAACGGCCATAACCTTGATGAATTCCGCAAAGATTTAATCAATACTTTTGCTAATCTTAACCTTAAAATTACTATAGATACGAACCTTACCAATGCTAACTTTCTTGACATTAATCTTGATCTACTTACTGCCTCTTTTAAACCGTATCATAAACCTAATGAAAA
>OZ024741.1:50827722-50835222 GCA_964016885.1 Eledone cirrhosa
CCTCGTATATTTGTCCACGAGGAAATACAAGAGAAGGCATATACGAGGGGCTGATGAAAGGTTCCTGACTTTGGGTAAAAGAAAATACAAGAGGATCAGTTAATTAGGATTTTATTCAACATATTCCCCTCTCAGAGTCACACTCTTATTGCAGCAGTCCTTCAGTTTTTCTAAGCCCTGTAAAAAGAACTCGGAAGGTTTGTCTTCCAACCAGGCCTTTCGCGATACCATTAAAGCCATCACCCATTTCTACCTTTCATATGAGCAAATAATCAACCTAGAAATGTGTTAATGTTCATTACTAACAACTGAATAACAAGAGTTTCACGCTTCTTAATGTAAAAGGAAGATTTATATCTTTTTTTCTTTTGGTCCTGTAACTCCTGAGGCAGTCGTAGGGGCGCCATAGTGACATACAGCATTTCTTGGGCATTTTTAGCCTGGCGGAGCCCATTCCCTCTCCAGGTTTGAATACAGTAGATTTCTTCTAGAGAGATAGAAAATGGGAGAGAGAGGAATGAGAAAGAGATATAGAGGAAGAATCAACCCCAATATTAGACAGGTACTTTTTATCGACCCCGAAAGGATGAAAGGAAAAGTTGAGCTCGGCGGGATTTGAACTCAGAGAGCAAAGAACCGAAATGAATACTGCAAAGCATCTATCCGACTTTCTAACGACTCTGCCAATTCGCCGCCTTTAAGATAAGTATTAAGTTGACTCTTGGGATGAATTCCTCCTTTCGTTTCTTATTACCTGTCAGTATTTCTCGCTGAAGGTAGAGATTCTATCAAAACTTGCATTCCAGTGAACAGAACTGTTCTCGGGTGAAGATTAAATTATATCATAATGGTCAGAGCAACGTTTAGTTTCAAAGCATATGGCGGTATTCCCGACAGTGTTGATATATTTAAAAACGCAACCGATATCACATAATTATTTCTTTAGCTGTGGCGGCTTCATTACTATCAACATTTCTATATATTGAGATATTTCCAGGAAGTAATACAAGAATGGTATGGTCATGTATCCCAATACAACTCCTTGTCCAAAACTACATTTCAGGGCACAGTCGAAGGAAGAAAAAGAGGGTGACAAAGAAAATCCTAGTCCGACAACATCAAAGACTGGACTGGTTAAAACACTGAGACCCTTCTACGCATGACGGAGAATAGAGACCAATGGCGTCGACTGACTACGAAAGCGTCTAGAGTGGCACCCCAACGACTGGCTTCACCAGTGGCACATCTAGAGTGGCACCCCAACGACTAACTGCACCAGTGGCACATCTAGAGTGGCACCCCAACGACTGGCTTCACCAGTGGCACACCTAGAGTAGAGCCCAACGAATAACTGCACCAGTGGCACATCTAGAGTGGCACCCCAACGACTGGTTTCACCAGTGGCACACCTAGAGTAGAGCCCAAACGACTAACTGCACCAGTGGCACATCTAGAGTGGCACCCCAACGACTGGCTTCACCAGTGGCACACCTAGAGTAGAGCCCAAACGACTAACTGCACCAGTGGCACATCTAGAGTAGAGCCTAAACGACTAGCTGCACCAGTGGCACATCTAGAATGGTACCCCAACGACTGGCTGCACCAGTGACACATCTAGAGTGGCACTCCAACGACTAGCTGCACCAGTGGCACATCTAGAGTGGCACTCCAACGATTAGCTGCACCAGTGGCACATCTAGAGTGGAACTCCAACGATTAGCTGCACCAGTGGCACATCTAGAGTGGCACTCTAACGACTAGCTGCACCAGTGGCACATCTAGAGTGGCACTCCAACGATTAGCTGCACCAGTGGCACATCTAGAGTGGCACTCTAACGACTAGCTGCACCAGTGGCACATCTAGAGTGGCACCCCAACGACTAGCTGCACCAGTGGCACATCTAGAGTGACATCCCAACGACTGGCTGCACCAGTGACACATCTAGTGTGGCATACCAACGACAGGCTACACCAGTGGCACATCTAGAGTGGCACCCCTGCAACTGGCTGCACCAGTTGCAGGAACATGATGATGATAAATACATCATTGTTCAGTTCCAATGCATGTGTACACGACTATCTTTGACAATACACGTTCAATTGTTCATTGTCCGCGGGGCGCTGCCGAAACACCCCTCTTGCCTAGGTGTAGAGTCTGTCCCCCTCTCCCCTTCGCCCTTTCTTTCTTCCTTTGTCTAGTAGTCCTTACTCTTCCACTCCTTTTCCTCTCATTTTCGAATACTGCCTTGCCTTTTCCGTATGTTTAACCAAATTATAATTTCTTTTTTGATTCTTCATAATACAACCTTCATATGAAATATATCTCTCATAATACAACCTTCATATCAAATATATCTCATAATACAACCTTCATATCAAATATATCTCATAATACAGCCTTCATATCAAATATATCTCATAATACAGCCTTCATATCAAATATATCTCATAATACAACCTTCATATCAAATATATCTCATAATACAGCCTTCATATCAAATATATCTCATAATACAGCCTTCATATCAAATATATCTCATAATACAACCTTCGTATCAAATATATCTCATAATACAGCCTTCATATCAAATATATCTCATAATACAGCCTTCATATCAAATATATCTCATAATACAACCTTCATATCAAATATATCTCATAATACAGCCTTCATATCAAATATATCTCATAATACAGCCTTCATATCAAATATATCTCATAATACAGCCTTCATATCAAATATATCTCATAATACAACCTTCATATGAAATATATCTCATAATACAACCTTCATATCAAATATATCTCATAATACAGCCTTCATATCAAATATATCTCATAATACAACCTTCATATCAAATATATCTCGTAATACAACCTTCATATCAAATATATCTCATAATACAGCCTTCATATCAAATATATCTCATAATACAGCCTTCATATCAAATATATCTCGTAATACAACCTTCATATCAAATATATCTCATAATACAGCCTTCATATCAAATATATCTCATAATACAGCCTTCATATCAAATATATCTCGTAATACAACCTTCATATCAAATATATCTCATAATACAACCTTCATATCAAATATATCTCATAATACAGCCTTCATATCAAATATATCTCATAATACAACCTTCATATCAAATATATCTCATAATACAGCCTTCATATCAAATATATCTCATAATACAGCCTTCATATCAAATATATCTCATAATACAACCTTCATATCAAATATATCTCATAATACAACCTTCATATCAAATATATCTCATAATACAGCCTTCATATCAAATATATTCCTCGTAATACAACCTTCATATCAAACATATTCCTCGTAATACAGCCTTCATATCAAATATATCTCATAATACAACCTTCATATCAAACATATTCCTCGTAATACAACCTTCATATCAAATATATCTCATAATACAACCTTCATATCAAATATATCTCATAATACAGCCTTCATATCAAATATATCTCATAATACAGCCTTCATATCAAATATATCTCGTAATACAACCTTCATATCAATTATATCTCATAATACAACCTTCATATCAAATATATCTCATAATACAACCTTCATATCAATTATATCTCATAATACAGTCTTCATATCAAATATCTCTCTCATAATACAACCTTCATATCAATTATATCTCATAATACAGCCTTCATATCAAATATATCTCGTAATACAACCTTCATATCAATTATATCTCATAATACAACCTTCATATCAAACATATATCTCATAATACAACCTTCATATCAAATATCTCTCTCATAATACAACCTTCATATCAAATATCTCTCTCATAATACAACCTTCATATCAAATATATCTCATAATACAGCCTTCATATCAAATATATCTCATAATACAGCCTTCATATCAAATATATCTCGTAATACAACCTTCATATCAAATATATCTCATAATACAGCCTTCATATCAAATATATCTCATAATACAACCTTCATATCAAATATATCTCATAATACAGCCTTCATATCAAATATATCTCATAATACAACCTTCATATCAAATATATCTCATAATACAGCCTTCATATCAAATATATCTCGTAATACAACCTTCATATCAAATATATCTCATAATACAGCCTTCATATCAAATATATCTCATAATACAACCTTCATATGAAATATATCTCATAATACAGCCTTCATATCAAATATATCTCATAATACAACCTTCATATGAAATATATCTCATAATACAGCCTTCATATCAAATATATCTCGTAATACAACCTTCATATCAAATATATCTCATAATACAGCCTTCATATCAAATATATCTCGTAATACAACCTTCATATCAAATATATCTCATAATACAACCTTCATATCAAACATATTCCTCATAATACAACCTTCATATCAAATATATCTCATAATACAACCTTCATATCAAATATCTCTCTCATAATACAGCCTTCATATCAGACATATTCCTCATAATACAACCTTCATATCAAATATCTCTCTCATAATACAACCTTCATATCAAATATCTCTCTCATAATACAACCTTCATATCAAATATCTCTCTCATAATACAACCTTCATATCAAATATCTCTCTCATAATACAACCTTCATATCAAATATCTCTCTCATAATACAACCTTCATATCAAACATATTCCTCATAATACAACCTTCATATCAAATATCTCTCTCATAATACAACCTTCATATCAAATATCTCTCTCATAATACAACCTTCATATCAAATATCTCTCTCATAATACAACCTTCATATCAAATATCTCTCTCATAATACAACCTTCATATCAAATATCTCTCTCATAATACAACCTTCATATCAAATATCTCTCTCATAATACAACCTTCATATCAAATATCTCTCTCATAATACAACCTTCATATCAAATATCTCTCTCATAATACAACCTTCATATCAAATATCTCTCTCATAATACAACCTTCATATCAAACATATTCCTCATAATACAACCTTCATATCAAACATATTCCTCATAATACAACCTTCATATCAAACATATTCCTCATAATACAACCTTCATATCAAACATATTCCTCATAATACAACCTTCATATCAAATATCTCTCTCATAATACAACCTTCATATCAAATATCTCTCTCATAATACAACCTTCATATCAAATATCTCTCTCATAATACAACCTTCATATCAAACATATTCCTCATAATACAACCTTCATATCAAACATATTCCTCATAATACAACCTTCATATCAAACATATTCCTCATAATACAACCTTCATATCAAACATATTCCTCATAATACAACCTTCATATCAAATATCTCTCTCATAATACAACCTTCATATCAAATATCTCTCTCATAATACAACCTTCATATCAAATATCTCTCTCATAATACAACCTTCATATCAAACATATTCCTCATAATACAACCTTCATATCAAACATATTCCTCATAATACAACCTTCATATCAAACATATTCCTCATAATACAACCTTCATATGATAATGGTTCACAATGTATGTTTATTAAATTTTCTACCAGATTACATCCATTTTTTAGAATGTCATTTTCAACGGATAGAGAAGGTGACGGAAAGTGACGGAAGATGACGGAAGGTGACATTATGTGACGGAAGGTAACACAAGGGGACGGAAGGTGACATTATGTGACGGAATGTGACGGAAGGTGACATTATGTGACGGAAGGTGACACAAGGTGACGGAAGGTGACAGAAGTTGATGGAAGATGACGGAAGGTAACGGAAGGTGACGGAAGGTGACAGAAGTTGATGGAAGGTAACGGAAGGTAACGGAAGGTGACGGAAGGTGATATAATGTGACGGAAGGTGACGGAAGGTGACGGAAGGTGACATTATGTGACGGAATGTGACGGAAGGTGACATTATGTGACGGAAGGTGACACAAGGTGACGGAAGGTAACGGAAGGTGACGGAAGGTAACGGAAGGTGACGGAAGGTGACAGAAGTTGATGGAAGATGACGGAAGGTGATGGAAGGTGACATAATGTGACGGAAGTTGACGGAAGGTGACGAAGGTAACGGAATGTGACGGAAGGTAACATAAGGTGACGAAAGGTGACAGAAGGTAATGGAGAATGACGGAAGGCGACGGAAGGTGACGGAAGGTGAGGGAAGGTGACAGAAGGTGACATAATGTGACGGAGGTTGACGGAAAGTGATGGAAGGTAAAGGAAGGCGACGGAAGGACTTAGCATGTGACCGAAGGTAACGGAAGGTGACGGAAGGTGACGGAAAGTGATGGGATGTAAAGGAAGGTGACGAAAGGAGTCGGTGGGTGACGGAAGGTGACGGAAGGTGACGGAAGGACACAGACGGTGACATAGCACGATAAAAGAACACAGACTACAGACGAAAGAAAACAAAAGGAAGCACAGGGGAACAGAAATAGAGAGAATGGGAGAGAATGGAAGAGACTGAGAGAGACTGAGAGAGACTGACAGAGACTAAGAGAGACTGAGAGAGACTGGGAGTAACTGGGAGAGACTGAGACAGACTGGGAGAGAGTGAGAGAGACCAAGAGAGACTGGGACAGTCTGCGAGAGACAGGGAGAAACTGAGAGAGAATGGGAGAGACTGGGAGAGACTAAGAGAGACTGAGAGAGACTGAGTGAGACTGAGAGAGACTGGGAGAGACTAAGAGAGACTGAGAGAGACTGGGAGAGACTAAGAGAGACTGAGAGAGACTAGGAGAGACTGAGAGAGACTAGGAGAGACTAAGAGAGACTGAGAGAGACTGAGAGAGACTAAGAGAGACTAGGAGAGACTAAGAGAGACTGAGAGAGACTGAGAGAGACTGAGTGAGACTGAGAGAGACTGGGAGAGACTAAGAGAGACTGAGAGAGACTGGGAGAGACTAAGAGAGACTGAGAGAGACTGAGAGAGACTAAGAGAGACTGAGAGAGACTGGGAGAGACTATGAGAGACTGAAAGAGACTAGGAGAGACTAAAAGAGACTGAGAGAGACTGAGAGAGACTGGGAGAGACTAAGAGAGACTGAGATAGACTGGGATAGACTGGGAGAGACTAAGAGAGACTGAGATAGACTGGGATAGACTGGGATAGACTGGGAGAGAGTGAGAGAGATTGAGAAAGATTGGGAGAGACTGAGAGAGACGACTAAGAGAGACTTAGAGAGACTAAGAGAGACTGAGAGAGACTGGGACAAACTGAGACAGAGTGAGAGTGACAGGGAGAGACTGAGAGAGACTGAGAGAGATTGGGAGAGACTGAGATAGAGTGAGAGAGATTGAGACAGACTGAGAGAGACTGGGAGAGACTGGGACAAACTGAGACAGAGTGAGAGGGACAGAGAGAGACTGAGAGAGACTGAGAGTGTCCGAGAGAGACTGGGAGAGACTGAGAGAGACTGAGAGAGACTGGGAGAGAAGCAGAGGGACTGAGAGAGACTGA
>OZ024741.1:50845222-50897722 GCA_964016885.1 Eledone cirrhosa
TTCTAGTTTCCCATCTGTGCTGACATCCGGCGCCCAGTTTCCATTGCACAATACAAAGCGTCTTCGCGACCAAGTCAATTCTACATTATTTTAGAGTAATATTTCTGCGGTGGTGCGTTTGTTAGCTTCGAACCGAAGTTCTTCACTCCTTACCCGCCATCAAGACCCTTTCCAGATAGCAGCAGTGGCTGGGTGGATGACTTGCGACTCGGCCGCCCCAGATACCTAATTTCACCACACTCTACTACGGCCGGAGTACGTCTGTTTCAGTTGATTACTGCTCTAATGAAGCGTCTCCTCCGAGCTGACCTCTTTTGTTATGCTCGGGAGCTTTTCCTCTCAGTCATCCGGACTGCGTTAAAAAAGAAATGACGGAGGTATGCGGCTTATCACAGTGGGAAACGTCATTCGATCGCTCAATGCTAAGATAGCCTGCAAATCAGTTGAGATTGGGAACCTCAGCGAGGAACTGTATCCTGTTCAACTAGGGACCAAATATGTGTGAGTCAGCTTGCTCGTGCAGTCAGAAACTTTATTGGGCGTGCACCTTCACCATCACTTCGCCTTCTGGTAAAGTAGAACATGCGAAATGCATTTAATAGCGTTAAACATGACCATATCAAAGAGATGTGCCAATGTCCAGCCCCATCCATGCTCCTTCTGACACATATCTGTAACAGGGCATCTAGCATTCTCACCATAGCTGGCAATATCCTCTCATCTGCCACATGTGTCCAGCAAGATGATCTCGATCCGGCCTTCTTTCCGTTGTCCATCAACGACATTGTCAATTCAGTCCGTTCCTGGTTCAACGCCTGATACCTGGACAATGCGACATTGGGTGGCTTTGTTGAGTCCGTCGTTGAATACCTTCAGAGCATCATTCAATCCCTTATAGCTCCTCGGACTCGAGATTAATTCGCACAAGTCAGAGATGATACGTGTGAGTTACGGCGAAACTCAATATGATGACGCCATACATAACATTCAGTCCGTTCTGACTGAGTTGCGAGTGACTCTGAAGGATGATGTCTACATTCTTAGTTCCTCGATTCTCTCGACAGGCACACGAGAGTGCCTAGAGGTTAAACGAGCACCTAGCGAGGATGTCTCACAGATTGTGCTCCACTGATTCGCATCCCGCACTCAACTTTCTGAAAGACTGCCTCACCCTCCCCAAACTCCCTTTTCACTGTGTAGTGTGCCATATCATTTCCACATGGGATACCACAGTTGACGCTACCATTTATCTCTGTGCTGAACTCAACTGTTATATCAGTTTGGACTACAGAAGCTGGTAATAGGAAAAAATCTGCTCACTATTGAACCTGGTACTGGCAACCTACATGGCATCTGTCATCTTTTGTCGCGAAGTTCTTCGCAAAACATCGGAACTTAATGTGGCGCGGGAATATGAGTTCAGCTCTGGCCGTCAAGGTTGAAGACGGCCTCATTGTCCCCAGTTTTCAGGATACTAATGCATCTGGGACAACATCAAATACAGCTCAACCTACATGAGGAACAAGCCTTCACTAGACCAACAGCAGTGTGTGGCTCAATTCGAAGCCCTCTTTATCAACCGGCACCCTTCTTGGTGATGAGTGCACCCACATCAGAGTAGCTTTGGTTTCCGTTTGTGTGAGTTACACAACTGCCATTGCTGAGCCACTATCTATGAGGTTGGACTACATCCGTTCTCTGGTTACCTCAATGTAGGCCGGTGCCCTCGCCAAGCTGCCTTGAGCGACGTCATCATAAAGAAACTGGACGCGACCGGTTTTCATTCACAACTGGAAAATGTTGTTAACTGTCGGCATCCAGACGGAATAATTCTTTTCCCGTTTGAGTGGGATAAGTAACTAATCTTGGGTGCCACATTCTACGCCACATTTCTCGGTGCCAATCTTATCACTTCGTCCACAAATCCGGGTACCACCGCTCGTAACACAGAGCAGCGGGAAATAACCAAACACTGGGCTTTGACAGTGGCTTTCAAGGACCTTCATTGGCCTCGTTCCTTGGAATGGATTGCTCAGCTAATGAGTTTCCTCTCCCCTCTTACTTCTTATTGTTCTTTTTCTTTGCAGCAAGGAATTACGGCCCTTTATGATCTGAGTTCAAATCCCGCCGGGGTTAACTTTGCCTTTCATCCTTACGGAGTCGATAAAATAAAGCACTAGTAATACACTAGGATAATTGCTGGCCTTGTGAATATTTTCGAAACAGCGAGTGGGTTTGAAATTATTAGAAATGTAAGCTATCACCGTATTTTGACTAAAGAAATTAAAGAAATTATTTAGCCTGATAGTGGGGTTAAGAACCCTCGGAGAAATGGAAAAAGATGAGTATTGACGTACATATATATATATGACTTTGTCTAATTTATATATATATACCCTTTAAATTTTATATATATATATATATATATATATATATATATATATATATATATATATATATATATATATATATATATATATTTATATTTTTATATATTTTTATATCTGTATATCTGTTTGACCCGAAATAGGAGATCGAATCTTCGCTGTGTGGATAATTAGTTTAACCACCATCTCAGTGTGTTTGGCCTTTAACGTAAGTTGTAAGCTCTAATTCATATGAATTATAGAGCGCTTGCCTCACAACTCGAAAGTGATTCTCGTTAATTCATGGACTGAAATTCGATTCTCGCTAATTTTTACTTATATATGTATATGTATATATATGTGTATATGTATATATATATGTATATATATATGTATATATATATAAGCAAAAGGGATAGTTAATTTGTTGGTAATTCAACAAATATATATGTTTATAATTGATTCGAAGCACTCGACAGATTTTCTGGAGTATAATATCAATGATATTAATAAATGGAAACTATATTTATAAAACCATATTTATTCTATTATATATATTTCAAGGGTCCCAAAACTTTGGTACGCTCCTCTCATCAGATAAAATACAAAGTTTGTTTTATAAATATTGACATATCCAGGAAGGAGATCTTAACGATTCAAGTTTTTCCTGGATAGTAAAAGAAAGAGAGGAAAGAGAGGAAAAGTCAAATATTTCAAATTATTAAGATGAATATGCAAATGAGGTTGAGATATAGGGCTGAAAAAACGTTATTTTTAGACGCTAGGTAGATTTAAATAATTATTAGGATATATATATATATATATGTGTAGGAAGAAGAAAGAGAAAGAAAGAAAAGCTTGCATTTACGTGAATTTAAAAAGAATTAACAGTTTGTAAGAATGGTGGAATATGGTTCCGGAATTAAAAATAATATTTAGCTATATTATGCGTTATAATATTATATATATAATCAGTTAGATTATATGAAGAATTATGGTTGTAAGTACATTTTACCTCATTATATTGCAACAGGTTGTAAGTATATAAATATCTACATAGATTAATAATTGTGCAAGTATAAGTATTATTGGTGATTTTACAGAAATAAAACAACACACGTATTAATTGTTTACATTTCTAATATGAGTTACGAAGGAAGTTGATTTTACATTTTACATAAATATTTAAGAAAAAGACGTAGTTCAAATTGTAAGAGAAGAACAATTTGTAGATTCAAATATTTTCATCCAACATTGAAAATGTTTTCAGAATATTGTTAATTTAGCAAATTTATATAATTTATCATACAAGTTATCATGTCTATGTTTGCTCAATTGTAAAGGAAAAGAAACTCCAATATTATTTGCTAACCATTAAATTTGATGAATGATTTTCTTAGAAATTATGTAGAGTAATTATATATTGTTTTGTTTGAGATTATAAGGTATTTTATATTATATGTTTTTCAAGGATGAGAATTTCTATTACATATTATCTACGTCGAAAGATGTGTGAAAAGTTTGAAGATTAAAGAGAGGAAAAATGTATTATTAGATAAGTCAAGAGTGCATTTAGAAGAACTATCGTAAAGAGTATATCTTTCAGAATGTCAATTAAAAAGTATCAATATAAATCTAAAAAATACATTAAGAAGAGTATCATTAGGAAAAGAATATCAAATGGTAAAAATACTAAATTTAAGAAGGAAGATCATTTAAAAAATTTAAATTTTTTAAAGAAAAACTCAGTAAATAATAGGATCATTTTTAAGGTGTATAAGATGTAGTCAAGTGTAATGAATATCATAGATTAAAAATACTTCGGAAAGTGGATTTTGGGCGATGTCTGCAAGAAGTAAATAATTCTATTTTTAAATTAATAGAGTTTTGAGAGTTAATTATATTAAAAAATTTCCTCGATACACAAATGACAGATTTGGTATGCAGGTGCTTTCGAAATCGTTCCCCAAGATATTGAATAGTCTATATTGTTGTCCTTCAAATTCCAAATTAGATGTGAAAGTGAAGTGGAAGATTTTTTATCGGACCTATTAAATGTATGTTTGTGGTTGTACCAGCGTTCTTTGAATTTTGTAGAAGTGGCACTTATATAGTTAAATATTTTGTCTCTAGTTTTTGTCTGATGAGAACGTACCAAAGTTTTGGTACCCTTGAAATATATATAATAGAATAAATATGACTTTATAAATATAGTTTCCATTTATTAATATCATTGATGTATATATATATATATTTGATATAGAAATGGCTTCTACAGGACTAGAATTGTTTCATTCGAAGGAAATCACCAGGAAAGCTTTCCTGATGATTTACTAATAAAATAGGGTGAACAACCTTAAAAGATGGAAAAAGAATTTACCAACGACCGTTATGAGGAATTGAACCCCATATTTTCCAGATAGCGGCTAGAAGATATCGTACGTGCGCACATGTATGTATGTGTGTATATGTTATATATGTGTATATGACTGACGAGATGTCAACTCCCATTCAACGCGTCTCCAGGTGGTGGACAGGAGAATAGGGGAACTACCTGTAGATATGTTGGTCAGCTGCGAATACGGAAATACGCAGTCCTGGACCCAAACCGTGTGGCCCTTTAGCAAGGCCTAGTCACCAGAAGTCACCCTTACCAAGGCTAGGGCGAAGCAATGGGAAGCAGCATGGTGGATGTGTCATTCAACAGAGGAACTCTTAGAAATCAATGGTGGGTAATGAACATGATGTTGAGTGGAAGAACTATAACAATAGTCAACAGTCAAGATCACCAAGTTCAGTTAGTGAACAACTGCCTGTATTTCTAGTGGTGGAGTATGGAGTATGTAAGTTGTGTTACTCAGCTAACGAAAAGCCAATGACAAATTTGGTCCGGGTATTTCGCCCGATCCAATGATTTTATATATATATATATATAACACAACTTACATACTCCATACTCCACCACTAGAAATACAGGCAGTTTTTCACTAACTATATATATATATATATATATATATATATATATATATATATATATATATATATGTGTGTGTGTGTGTGTGTGTGTGTGTGTGTGTGTGTGTGTGTGGAAAGTGATATGTGTAAGATGGCTAAAACAATACAAAATGGACAGTAAGATGAAGGCACGAAAAAGTTAGTTACCTGGTAAACTTTGTTTTTTTTCCGTCCGTCTTACATATTTCATTTCCCACATTATATAGCATATACAATGCTTCAAGCAAACTACAACATTATATATTATTATTATATATATGTATGTATATATATATATATCGTATTCCACCTGCTTGTAGTGGGGATGATAATGTTGTTAGAACTCAATGTGTCCCTGGAAAGGTGGTTGCAGCGAGATTAGGTAAGTGGTAAGTAATCACCGCTAAAGATTTCCTCGAGGAAGATCCGTCCAGGTTACAGAGTCATATGTGTGCATAGAATAATGAAAAAAGACAAGTCAGACGTAGGTAGTTACTACGTCTGACTTCTGTCTTTTTTTCATTGTTCTATGCATAAACACATATATGTATGTATATATATACACACACACACACACACACACACACACACACACACACACACACACACACATTTATATATATATATATATATATATATATATATATATATATATATATATATATATATATATATATAAGCTTGCTTGATGAGAGGGTGTATTTGGACATCCTGCCGAATGAAAAACAAAACCTGTCATAGGGTGGAGGATCTCAGGAAAGTCAATGGCCATCAAATAAATTTTTGTTTGTTTTTCGGCTTGTGTGTCTCACCCAGAACCGCAGACTCTCCCCCCTCTCTCTCTCTCTCTCTCTCTCTCTCTCTCTCTCTATATATATATATATATATATACAGTAATCCTCCGCTATATCACGGTTCACTTTTCGCGGTCCCGCTACATCGCGGATTTTTCTTTGGAATGTATCTAATTTCCTATCGCGGTAATGCTCGCTACATCGCGGATTTTGCGTTAGAACATATCTATTTTCTTATCGCGGTACGCACGTCTTAATAAAAAGTGTTTAAAATTTAATCTTATTAATTAAGTTTCGATGTTATTGAAGTGTAAAACGTAAGGAAGGGGCATCGTAATGTATAAAACTATAAAAAAATGTTTTTATTTTTCATTCCATTACTGTTTTACTGATTGTTTCTTTTCTCTAATCTACTACAAACCCTTCATAGATTGACGGGAGATGTTCAGTGTATTGCCAAGCGGCTAACGTGGCTGGTAATGGTCTTCATTGGTCTAGTGGTACAATCGTTTGTGATAGTTTCTATACGATCGTTACTGGCTATTTTTGGTGTTTAAATACAAAAGTGTGTTTTAATGAGTTTATATGTAGTTAAAGCGTGTAGGAGAGGTATTTTAAGGCTTAAACTATGTAAACAACGGTTGTCTTTATGGTCTCTCTACATCGCGGTTGGTTCTGGAATGTATCCCCTGCGATAATCGGTCGGTTACTGTATATATATATATATATATATATATATATATATATATATATATATATATATATATATATATAACAAAGGAAATGTGGTAAGGAACCAGATGGACCATAACGCACCAGAAATAACCGTCGAAACGGCTTGAGCTCTGCCGTCGGGGTCATACTTTTTCCTATATATATATATATATATATATATATATATATATATATATAATAGTTTTTTAACAATGATAACAAAGGCAAGAAGTTATTTTATATATCTCATTCATTGTTTTACGATCGTTTCGGAGGGTTGATCACATCGATATATTGACTGATCTATACCAGTTATAGAACTGTATACTATCGGAAACAATATATATATATGATCGACTCTCGTCAAATCGGACCGATGAAGCAATTTTTCCATTGGTCTTTCCAATTGCTAATACTATCTATCGGTCGCAACTCCTGGTATATATATATATATATATATATATATATATTTATATATATATATATATATATATATATATATATATATATATATATATATATATATATATATATGTATATATATATATATATATAATGAAAAGATGTAGTTCCATGGTGAAGCGACCGTCAGTCTTTGAACTTTCGACACGCATATATGTATATACGTCAGTAGCAATGATCTAATGAGGGATAAACCTATGTAACCAATCGACCTGCTGAAAACAACAGGCAAATCACACGATACCGACGGAAAAACAGGAAGGAGTATTGAATATGAAGTAGAAATTAAAGATAGATAGAGAGGGAGAAGAGAGATAGATAGATAGATAGATAGAGAGAGAGGGAGGAGAGAGTGCGGCAGACAGATCATGAGTGGGATGAGGAGGAGAGATGAAAATTACTACCACCACCACCACCACCATCATCATCATTATCACTACACATTCACCATCATCACTACTACCACTACAAACCTCTACCACCACCACCACCACCACCACCACCATCACTGCTACCTACGACACCTCCAACACTACACTGTCAAGTTCACTATAGTCACACTATCACCAACACCAACACTAATGCAACTACCAATACCACAACTACGAACATAACCATCGCTTCTACTACAACTAGAAACTTTACTATCCCCACCCACACTATTACCAGTACCGCCGCCACCACCACCTCTATCAGCACTACCACTACTGTCACCACTACATGTATCATCGCTACCGCCACCACCACTATCACCATTACCACTACTGCCAGTACATACACCACCACCACCACCACCACCACCACCACTCTGGAAGTAAATGTTTTGGGACGGTGAAATGTGGCGCTTGTGACAAATGTGAGGCTTCAGCTGGCTATGGATGTATAGAAGTGAAACCTTTCATATATTTTATATAAGGAGGTTGGGAGAGTGGTGCTGAGGTGAGGTGGTGGTGAGAGGAAACGTGGCCAAAGAAGAGGGAGTTGATGGAAGAAGGGGAGTGATACGGTGCAGTAATGTAATGGTGGGTGGTGGCGGTAGTAGTGTTGATGACTGGTGAGAGAGAGAGAGAGAGAGAGAGAGAGGGAGGGAGAGAGAGAGAGGGAGAGAAAGAGAGAGAGGGAGAGAGAGAGAGAGAGAGAGAGAGAGAGAGAGAGAGAAGAGGGAGATGGAGGGAAAGTGGGGGTGAGAAAGGAGGCTTGGAGCTGTCTAGTAGTAGTAGTAGTAGTAGTTGTAGTAGTAGAAGTAGTAGTAGTAGTAGTGGTGGTCGTAGTGGCGGTAGTAGTGGCGGTAGTAGTGGTGGTAGTAGTAGTAGTAATCGTAGTAGTAGTGGTAGTTGTGGTTGTAGTGGTGGTAGTGGTTGTGGTTATGCTATTTGCGGGGGTGGTGGTTGCGGTGGTGGTTGTGGTTGTGGTTGTGGTGGTTGTGGTGGTTGTGGTGGTTGAGGTGGTTGTGGTGGTTGAGATGGTGGTTATGTTTGTGGTGTTGGTGGTTGTGGTGGTTGTGGTGGTGATGGTGGTGGCGGTTGTTGTGATGATGGGGTGATGTTTGTGTTGGTGGTGGTGGTTGTGGTGTTGGTTGTGGAGGTGATGGTGGTGGTGGTTGTGATGGTAATGGTTGTGGTGGTTGTGGTTATAGTAGTAACAATTATGTTGATTGTTGTCCTGGTGGTGGTAATTGTAATGGTGTTGGTGGTAGTATTACGGTGGTATTCATAATAGCTGGTAGTAAATGACTACGGCAGTAGTATTAGTATCTGTGGTAGTGTTGTAGTGTTCATTGTCATGGTATTATGGAGGTGTTGGTTTATTGGTGGTAATAATTGTTTTTACTTTTGGCACAAGGCCAGCAATTACTCAATACATTACTGGTACTTTATTTTATCGACCCCGTAAGGATGAAAGGAAAAGTTAACTTCGGTGGGATTTGAACTTAGACCATAAAGGGCCGTAACTCTATGCTGCAAAGCATGGCGACTGACCCTCTATCGACACTGCCAATCCATGGTGATAGTGGTTGTGGCTTTTGTTGATGTTTAGCCACAAGTCAGCACTGCTCTAGTAGACCTAGGATAAAAAATTATTCCAACTGTGAACATCTCGTTTTTTTTTGTTTCAGGAATTATATAATCCGGACTGCATTGTCCACTGTATCCTTTTATAAGAAGACAAATGTGTATGGTTTGAGAGTAATTTGACTGGTATTTCTAGCAGGCTCACTGACTATGTAAATTCTTTCTTTGAAGATATAGAAACATGGGTGTAAAGAATATCGATAGCGATGACTATAGTGTCTGGCTGCCGCTTGGTCTCTCTCTCCCTCTCTCTCTCTCTCTCTCTCTCTCTCTCTCTCTCTCTCTCTCTCTCTCTCTCTCTCTCTCTCTCTCTATATATATATATATATATATATATGTATGTCTATCTACACACATCTCTCTCTCTCTCTCTCTCTCTCTCTCTCTCTCTCTCTCTCTCTCTCTCTCTCTCTCTCTCTCTCTCTCTCTATATATATATATATATATATATATATATATATATATATATATATATATATATATATATATATATATATATATGTATGTCTATCTACACACATCTCTCTCTCTCTCTCTCTCTCTCTCTCTCTCTCTCTCTCTCTCTCTCTCTCTCTCTCTCTCTCTCTCTATATATATATATATATATATATATAGAGAGAGAGAGTATGTATAATGAAATAAATATGGTTTTATAAATATAGTTTCCATTTATTAATATCGTATATATATATATATATATATATATATATATATATATATATATATATATATATATATATATATATATATATATATATATATAATATTAATTCAAAATATTAACAAAATAGATATTCTTGTGATCAAGTATATTTTATTATACATATTTCAGAGGTACTGAGTTAACTTCAACAGTACGTCCTCATCAGATAAAATAAGATGATGCATGACATACCCTGACATAGTAGATGGTTAAGATTCAGTCATGGTAGTGAGTAATATATGACAAAACTCAATATTTATATACCTTAATATTGAAACATGAAAAAAACCTACATATAATACATATAATAGAGAGGGTGCGTGTGAGAAAGCTTAAAAATTATATAGCAGCAATATAACTGTTAGAGATTCAAATAATTTAAATTACCGAAGAAAGAGGAAAGAAAAGAAAGGCATAGAGAAAGAAACAGAGGAGGGGATAATATAGTTAGTAAGAGCATAGAAAGTAAAAGAGAGTTGATTACAGAGAGAGAGATAAAGAGGAATAATTTTTATAGTGTAATATATAGGGAGATATTAATTGTATATTTCTATATAGAACAACGTTTGGGCTTAGCTTTAGGAAAAAGAAAAAAACTCAATTCATTGAATTATTGAATTATCTAAAAGTATTCATCAATCGAAATTTTAAATATAATTGGGTGTATTCATATGAAGGTTAATAACAAGTCTTTAGATAATTATCTATATATACAATATATATCCAAACATATCTGGTTGACCGTTAACATTCAAATCATTTAATTTAAGTTAGTTCAGAGTAATGATTAATATTTTAGGTTATAAAAGTTAATAAATATCTGTATTAATATTAAAGTATACTATCATATTTAATTTATAAAATCAAATTTTAAATTTTATTTTATGAAATCAAATTTAAAGGATTTACAAACACGAGAAAGAAAACAATGTTTTTACATCCTCACGAAGGTAAACTTTACTAAATTTATTATATAATATTAAATTATTTATATTATATTGAAAATAGTTTACATTATATAATTTAGGAAATAATTACAGTTATAATTTTTAAAGAATTTTAAGATTAACAATTTGAATGCCTAAAGGATCAACAGGCCTTATAATTAAACTTAAAAAAGTTTGATTATTAAATTATATATATGCGTTTATAAAAAAAATACACAAAGATTATATTGTCTAGAGATTAAGATGATACCTCTCAATTAGACATAACATAATACAATACAATAAATAAGTTACTGATAATATTGTTAAAAATTAATGTTTTAGATCAATTATTATAATAGGATCATTTAATAGATATATACTATAAATATACAAGTCAAAACTTCATGAATCCTAAGGATAAGGACTAGATTCAAAATAAAAAGTGAAAAAGTAAAAATAATGAATTGTTTGCGATCATAAAAGTGCCCAATATCAAAAAAATATAGTTTAAAAATGCAAGAGAGTTTTTTTTTAAAATTTATATAGTAGACTAACAACACTTCTAAAGTGTCCACGAAGATGATAGAAAGAGGAGCTAAGGATTTCAATGACCCGAAGGTAACCCGAATTTAATTAAAATAAATTAAATTAAATTAAGTAATAATCGTTATATAATTTAGAACATTAAGAAAATATCTAACAATTATAACAATAGCGAGTCATTTAAGTATCCAAATTACTTATAAATGTAACTAGGAGCATTTTATTATACTAGATAAACAGATTTGTTCAAATATATATATAGAGTATTATAGGTATTAATGAAACGATATACATATAATAAATAAATAATTACAATCATTATTAATAATGTTATAATTGTAGTTTTACATCCAGTTCAGTGGAAAGAAAGACCAATATTTGTCGACTAGTATCATTTGTGACATTTATACCTAAATATATATATATAAAAAAAAAAAATTAAAAAAATGTACAAATCTAACTTTCTGAATCCTAAAACATACTCAAAATGAGTAAAATATATAAATGCATGAATGATTTACGGTTCAATTATAACCGGTAATCTTATAAGTTATATATCCAAATTATATATTTAAAACAAAAACAAATATATAAGGATCCCAATCTAAATTATATATATCTAAAATAATCCAAAGATGTGCATATTCATCAAGAGAACATGTTAACAAATAATATGTTTATATACCTAAACAGGACCCTTTAGTCTAACATTAATTCTATCATAAATGAATAGAAAATAAAACATTATTAAAGTTTTATAATCTGTTATAACGTTTTAGGTACACAGTTGATTAAAGACGTCAAAAATTAAAACCTATTTATTTAGTGTTTTTTCCTGACTTTTTGCGAGGCTTGGAATGTAGACAAAGCTTTATGAAGGCAGTTTGAGAATAATTCACTTTTTTTGTTAATTAAGTTTTCATAATTAGTAATTATTAATAGGGTCTCCATGGTACAGAGGTTGCAGTTAGGTGATATTGACGAATTCGAGTAAATTCTACTATTACATAGCTTCGTCCAAAAAATCGATTATTTTAAATTTTCGTCTTTTAATGACCATATAAGTTGTGATAAAGAAGTCGAAGACATCCTATTAGGATTCGAAAACGAGCATTTATGATTCCCAAATCTCGATTTAAATGTCGAAGAAGTTGCCCCTATATAGTTGTATGTGATGTTATTTGCTTTTACGGTACACCAAATTTCTATCCAGACAATTATTTTGCAGAGGGCAATCTGGTTTATTTCTACAATTACATTTCGATCTATTATTATTATAATTTATATTATTACTTCGAAATGTTCTATTGATAGTGTTTATATTGCTGTTAATGTTATTCATAGTATCAATATTGTTAGTGTTATTATATTCATTATTGTTAAATGTATGCTGATTATGGTTTAGAATTCTACTATTTAATTTAGCGATGTTTTGGGCCATATTCATAGTTGTAGAATAAGAAAGCTTAATTGTGTGTCTATTAAATATGGAACGGTATTTATGTTGAATAGGGAAGGAATTATCTAAAGCTTTAAAGAATAGATTAGCGAGTGGTGTTTTTATTGCTACAGAAGCGGGGGGGGGGGCACATTATAACTGATTTAGTTCTGGTTTATTTCCCCGATTTATTTACAGTACTGGTGTTTGAATTATAATTTTTAGAATTTCGTTTATACATGTCAGTCATATTATTATTTTTATCAGGATTATAATTCAAATTATTATTGTCTATATATTCTATATTATTTTTATAACCTGCCTTTCTTAGCGCGTCATTGTAATATCCTGCTTTTTCATCAAATATGGATTTATCAGATATTCTAGTTATGCGTTTCTGTACACTATTGACAATTGCATTTTTCACAGATTTAGGGTGATTAGAGTAATAGCTAACGTAATTTAAGTTTTCATTGGGCTTATGGAAAGGGTAATAAAAACCAGAGTTTAAGTTAAGGGTAACATGAAGGAAATTAACTATTTTGGTACCACTTTCAACATCTAATTTAAGGTCGTAATTTTTAAAGAATTCAATTATAGTTTTCTTAACCCTATTTAGTTCTGTATTGCTGTGTTTGACAACCGTAAATAAAATATCGTCCCTATATAAACCATATATATATATATATATATATATATATATATATATATATATATATATATATATATATATATATATATATATATATATATATATATATGAAAAAGAACACAAGAGCGTCTACAACATCAAAAGATTTTTATTGGCTTACAATGTTTCTTCCTTACGTAACCGTAGGATTCGTCAGAGCTATAAAAGGGGTTTGATTGGTGTTATGGACTCTACCAACCAAACATTCAAGAACAAAGAGTAAAGAGAGTAAAGAGCAAAAGTAGGGGACGATAAGTCTAATTTTGGTGCGGGAGGGTGGGGTGTGGGTCCTTGTTTACTAGCTGCGGTCATATTCATTCCCGGGAGTCGGGTGGTTAGCTGAACCATAGATGGGGTGGCGTCGATAGTATGGTGCAGAGGGTGCGCAGAGGCTACACAAACACAAAGGGCATACAATATATATATATATATAGCGGAGGAGGAAGTACATGAGATAATTAGAAATGGAAAAAGAGTAATAATAATAATCTATAATTAATAGTGTATAATAAGGCATGGGGAAGATTACACTATAATAAGGTATAAAAGTAAGAATAAGGTAAAATATAAAGGAGGATAAAAGTGGAAATAATAAAGATAAAAAAATAAAGATAAAAAATATATAGAGAATATATAAAGAAATATAAGCGAATATTTGGAGGGGAAAACACAATGTAAAAAAACCGATTTTTTCAAATAATAATAAAAATATAATAATTATGGGGGGAGAAAACGGGATAGAGAAATATGATCAAGTGTGATTAGTTGAGAGAATATAAGATGATAATAGTTATGTCAAGTTTATACATCTTAATAATAAATAATCTGTGTATCAGAGTTGCAGAACCTTCAATTCACTTACGGGTTCAAGCCACGTGGCATGGTCCATTGTTTATTTGTGCGGTCATGTGCGTTTGTTTTTGACACCACAGCAGATGCACAAGTTCGTAAATTCCAATGCAGATAGAACTCTATTTTTGCTCACCCGGACATTGACGGAGGATCCAATATTCCTAGTTCAATATGTGTTTGGTGTTATTTTGGTCGCACAAATCAATCACTTGGTTCAATATTATGGAGTATGGTTTTCTGGTCTTCGTAACAGTGTCAGTGGTTGTATATCTGGAAATCACAAGGATCATAGTACTCCGGTTTGGTGTGATTATCGGTCATCCAGCTATGTTGTTGGTGGTTGGATTCAATTCTATTCGCCCGAACGTTGAACTTTGGTGTCGATAGGACATTAACGAGGCAGGGTGAGATCGCATCTGTGGTACAAAACGGTACGCAAGGAAATTCTTCGTCTTCGTTTCATCCGGGTCCAGCAGTCACGTGCAAGAACCGCTACGTAGTAATTGTGGGGTTAATCGGTCAAGTCAGCAACTGACCGAAAATTCAGGCAGGCATGACAGGCACGTTTAGGTCGGCAGCTTCTTTATGTGTACGTGTGTCCGACACACACAGACACATATTTATATGTATTTCAACTCAAAAGACTCAAATGATTCACCCACTGGTACTACAATCGGTCAAGACAGCAACTGGCCGACAATTTCCTTAGGAATTCAGACAGACATGACAGGTATAATTAGGTCAACAGCTTCTTTATGTGTACGTGTGTCCGATACACACAGACACATATCTATATGTATTTCAACTCAAAAAATTCAGTTGATTCCCCTATTGATATTATATCTGTGTTGCTCGGATATGCATGCTGTGGTGTTCTGGTCGTGCATAGCATTCACTGTGTTTTGCCATTACCTTGGAATGTGATGTTATGGTCATCAATAGGCTGGCAAGCGCATTTCGCTCTTATATTGCGGAGAATGGTGTTCTGGTCCTCAGTAAACATTTGGGTCATCAGGAGGGGTGGTGGTTCTCAGTTTCAACTTCGACAATACATATGTGTTACTCTGCATATTGTGCTCCTCTCAGAGAAGAGTATTATAGGAGGAATTCGTGCCACACACCACATATTGAGAGAATTTCTACAGAAAAGTATACATACATATACACATACATACACACATCATACACTTACACATACACACTTATACGCATACATACATATATTCACATACATGTCACATATACACATACACACAATATAATACGCATGCATACAATATACATATATATATATATACATACAATATACATGCATACAATGCACGCACACATGCGTGCATGCATGCACACACACACGCACACCCACACATATGTCTGCGTGTGTGTGCGTGTGAGAGATAAAAGGAGAATACACACACACACACACACGCAAAAACACCAACCTTGTAGGGGACTGTACCACCCTTAGGGTATCTATCTATCTGGGTTACGGGTTGGGGGGAAAGGGGGGGAGCTATAGTCTAGGTGGGGGTTGCGTGATATATGTTACGTCTATGTGCTAGGTTTAAAATAGAAGAAGGAACTCAGGATTTTGTGTTGGCAAGAGGAGAAAATTTCCGATTTCCTGTTAAGCAGGTTCAGTTTAGAGTGTATTATGGCATGGCATTCCAGTAAACACAGGTCACAACTTCCGCTCTGCGGTCAGTATGGCGTGGATCTAGTAAGCTTCCTCCAAAAAAGTTTGTATGGGGTACTATTATTCTTTAAGAAGGAGATGTATCCCGCCAGTGAGGTGGCATTCTTATGTCTGTCGTGTCTAAATGTGTACATATGCGCGTTAAATCTAGTTTTAAATGTACTGGACGTTGCTCCTATATATGTTTTGGTAGAGTTGTGTGTGGTTACGTCACATGCATATACTATGTTTTTCATGAGGCAATCCCCCCTTAGGGGACAGTTATTACTCCGCCTACAATTGCAACTGCGGGTTCGATTAGTTAGCTTACCTCCCGAAGTTTGGTTACTAGCATTATCACTAGGTGCCTCTATATCATTAGATGGCTCATTGATGCTATTATGTTGCCCATTTTCCAGTGTAGTCGGTTGCTGGTGGTTAACTGCCATTTTAATTGCTTCGAAGCCTTCCTTAGTTTTCCTAATGTTCGTGCGTGCTAGGTGTGATGCGAGGTTAGGTGTGGTCGAATAGGATAATTTAATTACGTTTTTGTTAATTATGTTGCGATATCTATTGCCTGGTGGGAAGTTTTTTTCCAATAATGAGAAGAATACTCTGGGGAGGTTAGTGAGGACCTCAGAGTTAAAAGGTGGGTTAAAATACATGTTTTTCCTTCTTCTATTTTTCTTATCTGTGGGGTGAGTCTCGCTACTGTGCGTACTATTTTGTAGGGTTCCGTTATTAACGTTAGTGGCGTTGTCTGTTTTGCTTAAGCCCGGATGGTTTATATTCATGGCGTGATCATTTACTGTTTTAGAGTTGTGGTGGGGACTCTAGTATTGTTTTTACGTGGTTTACATTTAGCTAGGTTACCGCCATTAGGGTTCTTACTATTATTCTTGCCTCTAAGTTGGTTAGGCTTTGTGGCCATACTATGTGTGATTATGTTGGTAGGTTTCACACTCATGGTTTGAGAGTCCTTATGTATATATGATAATCTACTCCCGTAACCAGATTCTGCTAGGGCCTTGTCATAATACTCTGCATTGGAGTTGAAGATACTCTCATTACAGGACACTCTGCTAATTCTATTAGAGACCCCCTTGGGAATAGCCTTTAGGACTGATTTGGGGTGGTTAGAGCTGGCCTTTACATATGTTAGTCTATCGTTAGGTCTATGGTAGGGTGCAAATGTTTTACTTTCTAGGTCAAGGGTGGCGTCTAGGAAGTTTACTGTTTTATCATTTGCATCTATGGTAATACTTAGATTAAAGTTTTTAAAGAACCTACGTAATTGTTTCCTAGTTCTTTCTATATTGCACTTTTTATACTCGAGCGTGAGGAGGGCGTCATCACGGTATAAGCCGCCCTTCAAGTGTGGTAATGTCTCATGTAACTCCTTTAAGAGGTACAATCCTACCAGGTCCGTTACTTGCGCAGAGTCACTAGATCCCATTGTGATGTCGAAGTTACTGGGCGTATTCTTGCGGGTCCACAATTCATCCTCAAATGTGATTATCGTTTTCCGGGCCGCAAGAATGACATCAATTTGAGACCTAGTGAGGTCACTTTTCTGCATGGCCATGATTAGGGCCTTATTAAGGAGTATGGGGGAGATTGAGGTGTAGTACGCATCGATGTCGAATTGTATAAATTTAAGGGATTTATGGTTGCTAAGGCTTGAGAACCATTTCAAAACCTCTTCCGTATTCTCCCATAGCTCTAGATATATTTTCCTCCTGATGGTGGGTATAAGGCCGTCTAAAATTTTCTTACTGATAATTCCTATATCTGACTTCGATGGGCTAATTAATATAACAGAGGGTTTACTAATGAAGTCAGCCTTATAGTCTTTAAGGGTGAACCTGGGTTGCCTAGGAGTATATGGTTGGGTATACTTTTCCAGACCTAGTTTATCCACTATGGCACATGCTTCCTTATTAATTTCATCTAAGTTTGCGCTTGTTGTCTTTTTATAGTTTCTATTTAATTCATTGTATATAAACCTACGATACGTATCATAATTTTATATTCCGATACTTTCCGATATTTTATCGTCCGATCACCGAAGTTAAGCAACGTCAAACCTAGTTAGTACTTGGATGGTAACCGCTTGGGAAACCTAAGTACTGTAAGCATTTCTCATGGGAAGTGCCAAGCATGGCCTCAGCCGGTTGGCTGGAACAGGTAAAAGAGTATATATATATATATATATATCATCTCAATTCTACTTTTGAAAAACATAAGAATTGCGAAACCGGTAAAGGAATCAAATAAATATTCTTAAAAAGACTCCAGTTGCATTTTCGATTTCCTCTTTTTTCCCTATCTATCTCTCTCTCTATATATATATATGGATTGAGGAAGGCGAGGCTGTGTGGTTACTGATAACGAGTGTTAGAAAGTAAGGCGACACAAACAAGAGATGCACAGTTTCCCTTCGTCAGCTGTTTACTACGGATCATGGATGTTTCGGCTCATTATGAATATATATATATATATGAACAGATTCAGGACCTCGACGGCTGAGCTCCGGCCGTTTCGACAGCTAGATCCGAACAGTTCGGATCTAGCTGTCGAAACGGCCGGAGCTCGGCCGGAGCTCAGCCGTAGCATTCTGAAATCTTTTCATATTACCCACTTTACTACCCCAAGTATCGAGTACTCTGGTGCGTTATGGTCTACCTGGTATGTTACCACACCCTCCATGTTATATATACATATACACACATACTTACATACATACATACATATATATATATATATATATATACATTTGACCACTTTCTCTCTGACTATTTCACTAACACCAATTCGCAAAACATATCATCTCTCTTGGACACCGGAATACACATGAATATGCAGATACACACACATGCTTACACACAGACATACTCATACATACACACACTTACCCTTAAACACATACCCCAAAAATAATTTCACTACAGACAATACAGAAAGTCATAAACACACACGTGGGAACACGCATATACACACTCATCCGATACACTTCCCACACGCACAAACGTATGCACTCACATACATAGAAATAATAGAAAAAATCATCACACACACACACAAGCACACATACACCCATGTAGACACATAGGCACAAAAACAGACATGCATACACACCTGTGTGCACACACCAACAATATAAGTCCCAGAAACACGCGCATGTACACACACACAGACAGAAGTAATAATGCACACCTAGCAATTCCATCGGCCCACACACAACTACCCCCATAACACAACTGGACCCCACTTCGGTACCCACTTCCGAAGACCAGGCCACTCGTCTACCATACTTTCGTGTACCTACATCTCCCTATCCGAACTTTTCATTTACTAACGAAAGACTTCCGTCAAAAACGTAGATTCCTCCTCAAATTTCTTCTACGCGTGATCTGAAAAAGACTTTGTATTTTTGCATCCCTATGTTTGTTTTGTTTTATTTGTTCAATTATATATATATATATAACAATACTAATACCTAATTTTTGCTGGACCGGCAATCGCTCTGTATAATCAGCTCCTGATTGTTACTGGAATTCTATAAGAATCCAGCTTCTAGAATTCTCGGTAAAGGCAACTGAGTACGTGGTCTTCATAAACGCTCACAGGAAACAGACTGTTTTTCGATCAGTCTCAGTTGTTATTTGCCGATATATATATATATATATATATATATATATATATATATATATATATATATATATATTTATTAAAATAACAGATTAAAGTTTAAGCAAAGAATCGCTGCTTTCACCCTTAACGGGATCTTCTGAAACTAACAAAGTCAATCTGTAAACGCAGAACTGGATATTTCAAAAAACGTTGCAACCGGAGGAATACAGGAAGACGATACTTTTGTTCGTGGAAACGTTCGCTGGCTAAGAACGGGAAAAAACGAATATAATACGTCATTAATAGGAGCGGTGAAAAACAATTACGCGCAAAGACAGAACCACGTTTATGGTATAATAGAGGTCGTAGACTAATGTTCTCTTAGGTGGTGCATAGAGACGTTCTCTGGCGATGAACGAAAAAAAAACGAAGATAATACGTCATATGTGGAGCGTGGAGAACAATAGCACGCAAAGACAAAACCACGTCTATTGTTCTCCACGCTCCACATATGACGTATTATCTTCGTTTTTTTCGTTCATCGCCAGAGAACGTCTCTATGCACCACCTAAGAGAACATTAGTCTACGACCTCTATTATACCATAAATTTGGCTCTGGTACTTACATAGAGCACTCTTCACTTCTATGACATTTTCTGTTTTCAACGGAAATTTCAATACCTATATATATATATATATATATATATATATATATATATATATATATATATATATATATATATATATACGTATATATATATATATATATATATATATATATATATATATATATATATATATATATATATATATATATATATATATATATATATATATATATATATATATCTAGGGAGTGTAACTTGGAGTTAATGTAGGTTCACTTCAGTGTCGAGGTGTAGAGCTAGACAGAGTGTATTATAGTGAAATAAGATAACAAGGACGATTGGTTACTCCTTCATTATGTTTATTGGTTAGTGACGCGCGTCGCGAGACTGATCAGCTCAAGGCTCGATCTATATCGATCTGGATTACAGAATCGGGTCAGATCGATATAGATCGAACCTTGAGCTGATCAGTGGCGAAACGCGCGTCACTAACCAATAAACATAATGAAGGAGTAACCAATCGTCCTTGTTATCTTATTTCACTATATATATATATATATATATATATATATATATATATATATATATATATATATATATATATATATATATATATATATATATATATATATATATATATATATTATATATATATATATATATATATATATATATATATATATATATATATATATATATATATATATTATATATATATATATATATATATATATATATATATATATATATATACAATAATAATAATAATAATAATAATAATAATAATAATAATACTACTAATAATAATAATAATAATAATAATAATAATAATAATAGTAGTAGTAATAATAATAATAATAATAATAATAATAAATGTGAAGACTAAAATCCAAAGAGGGCTCGATAAGGATAAATATATATCAAATATATAAGAACCCTAGAGCAAATATTTATTAAAATAACAGATTAAAGTTTAAGCAAAGAATCGCTGCTTTCACCCTTAACGGGATCTTCTGAAACTAAAAAAAATCAATCTGTGAACGCAGAAGTAAATATTACGAAAAACGTTGCAAACGAAGGAAAACAGGAAGACGATACTTTCGTTCGTGAAGACGTTCCCTGGCAATGAACGAAAAAAAGCGGAGATAATACGTCGTTATGTGGATCGATGAGAACAAATACACGCAAAGACAAAACTATTATATGGTATAACCCACCATATAATATGGAGGTGGCCACACCATTAACTAAGATCTTTCTCTCCCTTATTAAGAAGCATTTCCCGTCAGCACATTAATATAATAGCATTTTTAATAGAAATACGATTAAAATATCTTACTCCACGACTCCTAACTTTGAACATAACATCACTGCTTCAAATTTAGCTAAATTATCTAGCCGTAGTAACACGTACAACCCCGTAGCTAGTACTAACTGTAATTGTAGGATTCGGGTTGACTGCCCTTTATCTGGGAAATATATATATATATTTATTATATATTTATAATATATATTTATTATATATAATATATATTTATTATATATTTATATATATATATTTATTATATGTTTATTATAAACATACAGAATATTTTCGAATATTCTATGTTTGTCTTCACATATATATCGCTATTTCAGAGCATTAAATCCAAATTCTAATTTCTGCCGGACCGGCTACCGCTCTATCAAACCAGTTCCTGTACACAGCTAAGTATTCTATAAGTCTCTAGCTGTGTCGTTCTCGATAAAAGTATTGGATATGTAATCCTGATGATTTCTAACAAGAATGAAACGCGTAGATTACTTCCCTTACTTTTATCGAGAATCTCAAATTGTAATACGTGACGTATTCTATTCTATAGCGATTGGGTCTTCAAAATGTTTATTATAAACATACAGAATATTTTCGAATATTCTATGTTTGTCTTCATATATATATATATATACATAATATATATATACATAATAAAGTGTTATAGTTTGCTTGAAACATTGTATATAATATATAACGTTGAAAGAGAAAGAAGGCTAAACAATACTTCAAGCACACTACAAATTCTTTCTATATACATATAACATACCCTTTTGTGTTTTCTTCTCTATATACTGTATGATAAAGAGCCCGATACTTATTCCTTGAGCTTATTAAATTACAGGTGATTAACGCGAGCCTTTAACTCCGTTTTTTCATTTGATATATATATACAGTGGCGAACTGGGTCTAAAAATATTGGTTGCCAGGAGATGAAGGGGTCCACCCACATATAGAATGCTATCATTTAATTTTATAATGAATAAATAACATTTTCGAAAAATACATAAGTGGAAATAAAAGAGTGCAATCAAATTTTTGCTGAAAAATATTTTACCTTCTCCAAGAAAAAAATATGTATTTTCCGAAATCCAGAGACTTTCAATAATGACCATAAGTCGACCCTAAATATTACTAATAGCTCTAGGAAAGCCATGAAAGACACCATATCTTTTTAACTTTGATTTTGAAAGTAGGTTTATAATTATCAATTTTCATTATGCTGCTGTATATGTCTCGGTGGCTTAGTTGGAGGGATCATACCCAGTGGTGAACCTGGTCTGAAGTTCAATCCTGGTCGGTAGTAGGGTTCCTGGTAAACCTTTTCAGTTTTTTTTCTATTGGTTTTAAAATAAAAACTGAAAAGGTTACATGTACCTCTTGACAAGGATTGAACCTATTGCCAGGATCTCCACCGTCTCTGGTACTTACCGCTAGGCCACAGAGACAACTACGAAAATCTTGTGACATTCATACTTATAAACCAACTTTCAACATTTTCAAAACAAAGTGTTGTGGTGTCGTTCATATCTTTCTTAATGTTATTGCTCCTACTTAAGGTCGACTTCTAAATCATTTGGTTGTTCCATAAACTACATCCTCGTTTTGTTTCACATCTATCGAGACTATATTTTAACCTGTAATCTATGTTTCATTTCTGTCGCACTTCACCCCCCCCCCCCTCTGTCTATATATGTATGTTTGCATGGATGAATGAATATACTAAGCTTTAGATTTAGTAGAATGTACAACCACTGATTACAGCTATTTGCACTAACGTATATTTTGGTTTCTAGTCATTCCCTGGGGAATTGGTTGACCAAATGCTTTGCTTAATTGTTTTATTTGTTTAAAAATTTGTTTATTCTTTCTCTTAGATTTCAGGTATTTTTTTAAAGCAAAGCACTGGCCCCTAAAATACTACAGTGGGCCTGCAATGTTACTGTGGATCCACAGGGGCCTACTTGCCATTGGGCAACTTGGCAACCTGGCCAGTCCGCCACTTTATATATATATATATATATATATATATATATATATATATATATATATATATATATATATATATATATATATATATATATATATATATATATACATGCATATGACGGTTGTCTACTCAACATAGAACTTGACCACCTCAGTGTACATGGAGTCCAGTTCTGGCATGAGAACCCATGTGACTTTTTAGACCAAACAAACTTAAAATGTCGTCTACATAAATTGCACCTTATATTCGGAGTAGCTTCAACTGCCTGAGTTGTCTGATCTTGATGAACCCTGAAATGTCCTGAAATATCCCTTTAGACCTCCTTTAGATTTTCATATTTTGTCACATATATGGTATTGATAAATGTGAACTGTAGGAAGTGTCCTATGGTGTGCTCTCATGTGAGATTGAAGTCCAACCTCCGACAGGCAGATTTTGCCACAAACTGTACAAGTAGAAAAAATCCCATTAATTTCGTAATCACTTACTGGTTGTTTTTTCTTTATATTCCTCTTAATATTTACCTGCATTAATCTATTTTGCTCAAATGTTTTCACACCGTCCCATATTTTTGAATGCCAGGTAGAGCGATCCACTGCAAGTCTTTCCAGTATTTTTTTAAATTGATTCCTACATTTTTCAAGTTCTCCCCCAATGCATCATTTGGACCTCTTCTTTGGTTGCTCTGTTTCCTTTTTCTCTGAGCAAGTTCCCCATAAAATAATTGCTTAGTGATACGTTCGTCAGCCATACGGACTATATGTCCAGACCACCGCAGTTGGTTTTTCAGAATTATTGCCTGGATGGAACAAATACAAAATGCAGCTAAAACATCAAAGTTAGGAGTTAATGAATTCCATTCTACTTTTAGGATATGACGTAAGCATTTTTGCTGGAATCGTTCCAGGAGTCTGATGTGATATTTATAACATGTCCAACTTTTAGACGAGTAGAGTAAGGGAGGATAACAAAAAAGCTCTATAAACAAACATTTTTGTTTCGATCTTGATATGTTTTTGTGACCAAACCGGAGACTCTAAATTACCAAAAAGATTTTGCTGCCTTTTGAATCTTTAGCGATATTTCTGGATCCAATGTTCCATCTTTACTTATTGTGCTTCCAAGAAATATGAATGACCTTAAGAAGTTTACCCCACACATATATTTTCGGTTGGTGCACAATTTGACCAGGAGCAGGTTGACATAATATATAAATATACCTATATATATATATATATATATATATATATATATATATATATATATATATATATATATATATATATATATATATATATATATATATATTTAAAAGTTAAACAAGGTTCAATGAATAAATCAAAGAATGAGTTTTACAATAGATTGGAAGCACTCAATAAGTATATCGTTTCACTATTACCTATAATACTCTATATATATATTTGAACAAATTTGTTTATCTAGTATAATAACATGCTCGTAGTTACATTTATAAGTAATTTAGATACTCAAATGACTCTCTATTGTTATAAGTGTTAGATATTTCCTTAATGTTCTAAATTATATAACAATTATTACTTAATTTAATTTAATTTATTTTAATTAAATTTAGATTACCTTCGGGTCATTCAAATCCTTAGCTCCTCTTTCTATCATCTTCGTGGACATTTTAGAAGTGTCTTTTGTCTACTATATAATAAAATCCTCTTGCATTTTAAACTATATTTTTTTAATATTGGGCGTTTTCATGTTTCGCAAACAATTCATTATTTTTTCACTTTTTATTTTGTATCTAGTCCTTATCCTTAGGACTCATGAAGTTTTGACTTGTATATTTATAGTATATATCTATTAAATGATCCTATTACAATAATTGATCTAAAACATTAATTTTTAACAATATTTTCAGTAACTTATTTACTATATTGTATTATGTTATGTATATTTGAGAGGTATCATCTTAAGTCTTTAGACAATATAATCTTTGTGTATTTTTTTTGATAAACGCATATATGGAATTTAAAATTCAGACCTTTTTTAAAGTTTAATTATAAGGCCTGTTGATCCTTTAGGCACTCAAATTGTTAATCATAAATTCTTTAAAAATTATAACTGTAATTATTTTCTAAATTATATTATATAAACTGTTGTCTATATTATATAATAAATTTGGTAAAGTTTACCTTCGTGAGGTTGTAAAAACATTATGTTTTCTTTCTCGTGTTTGTAAATCCTTTAAATTAAATTTCATAAAATTTGATTTTAGAAATTAAATTTGATAGTATACTTTAATATTAATACAGATACTTATTAACTTTTAAAACCTAAAATATTATTCATTACTCTGAACTAACTTAAATTAAATATTTTGAATGTTAACGGTCAACCAGATATGTTTAGATACATATTGTATATATGGATAATTGTCTGAAGACTTGAACATAAGTTATTCCTCTTTATCTCTCTCTGTAATCAACTCTCCTTTGTTTTTCTAGGCTCCTACTAACTATATTATCAACCCATCTGTTTTTTCTTCTATGCTTTTTTTTTCTTTCCTCTTTCTTCAGTAATTTAAATTATTTAACAGTTTATATTGCTGCCAAGTATTTTTTAAGCTTTCTCACACGCACCCTCTCTATTGTATGTATTATATATTTTTCTCATGTTCTCAATATTAAGGTATATAAATATTGAGTTTTGTCATATATTACTCACTACCATGACTGAATCTTAACCATCTACTATGTCAGGGTATGTCATGCATCATCTTATTTTATCTGATGAGGACGTACTGTTGAAGTTAACTCAGTACCTCTGAAATATGTATAATAAAATATACTTGATCACAAGAATATCTATTTTGTTAATATTTTGAATTAATATATATATATATATATATATATATATATATATATATATATATATGAGGAGGGTCATACTGTTATAATACTGCCAGAAATATATAATTAAAAAACCCACTATTTGGTTTGGGCTGGTTTTCGCTGCCGTATATTTTATATCCCTATAGTTAATTTACCTGGCATCAATGAGTGACCATATATATACTCTTCTTTCCTGATTTATATATATATATATATTAAAATTAAGTGTTAAAGAAGGTCTGTTCATCTTTCTCAACAAGAAAGATGAACAAATCTTCTTCAACACTTAATTTAAAATTTTAAATTAAATTTTTAATTATTTTTAATTATTTTTAATCGTAATATTCAACATTTGATAAGATGGATTACACTGATACATCGAAACCGGTTATATTTTATATATTTTATATACATTATAAAACTGTTCCTCTCATTTTTTCAATAATGTCACTTTGACGGATCAAAGGAGAAAAAAAGAAAAACAGATCCTTTAAATATATTTTTTCCGTGCTGTTACCAATTCCTCTCTCTCTCTCTCTCTCTCTCTCTCTCTCTCTCACTCTCTCTCTCTCTCTCTCTCTCTCTCTCTCTCTCTCTCTCTCTCTCTCTCTCTCTCTCTCTCTCTCTCTCTCTTATTAGTTGTTTGTAGGGGAAAATATTAAAATAAATGATATTAAAAGTAGTGTCTGATAAATCATAGAATAAATGAAGTCAGTATGGAAGGATATTATATAGATATTTAATGAAATCCACAAAGCAGGAAAGACGAAAAAGGTTTCAGAGATGAATGTTTAGAATATGAGTTTTAAAAAAAGATGGGAGTTTATTTTGTCAACCCCGGTAGGATGATAGGGGGTCCCATGCAATAGCCACGATCGCCGCACAAGTGACTTCTGTGTCTGGCTAGGATTTGCACTGGCGTCGTTGGGCATAACCCCACTCACCTCACAAGTCCTAGCGTTGTGTCTCTGGCTAGGGCTTGCACTGGCGTCACTGGGCATATCCCCACTCGCCTCGCAAGTCCAAGGGTTGAGTGTTAGTCTATGGCTTGCACTGGCGTCGTTGGGCATATCCCCGATCGCCTCGTAAGTCCTAGCGTTGTGTGTCTGGCTATGGCTTGCATTAGCGTCGATTTTTTTCGACACTTTCAAAAACACACATTTCATATAGATTTTTTTGGACACTTTCAAAAACACTTTTAATATCGATTTTTTTTTCAACATTTTCACAAACACAGTTTTCAACAAGCCCTAGCGTTGCGTGCCTGACTATGGCTTGCATTGGCATCGCTGGGCATGACCCCGCTCGCCTCGCAACTTACTTTTCAACAAGCCCTAGCGTTGCGTGCCTGGCTATAGCTTGCATTGGCTATAGCAGTCATCATCATCATATATACAAATATACTCACACATACAAACACACACACACACACATATATATATATAAGCAACAAAGTAAGTGTTGGTAAAATCCAGTACTTCAGTATGCGGATAGGGAGCACTTAACGAAGTTATAAGTTCCAGAGTTATAATAGTGACGAAACATAAGTCAATTGCATGAACTCATAATCCTTTATTTACTGCTATATATATTTCGATGATAGCCATTGAATGGCTATGACCTCATCAGGCAGTTAGTCAGTTCTTAGATATGCCAGCTCTGTGTTTATAGTGTTGATGGTATCAGAGCCTTGGGACATATGAGCTTGTTGGGAATAATTTAATGTTGTCAGCAGGAATGGTCTTGATTCTCATTGCTCAGTTTGTAGATGGTAGTAGGGTTGGTATTTGACCTTAAAGAGGCAGGTGGTGTTGTAAAGTTCAAACCGTCAGGCAAGATGACAATAGTTCCATATGACTGATTTTCGCAAAAAGCATTCCTGGTCAGATATATATTCAATTAAGGTTAATAGTATGAAATAGATACTACAGGTCATTCTTAAATTGGGGAATTTATGTGGAGTGGTGCTACTGAAAATTATGGTTGGAGTAGAAAATTTACAAATAAAGAGACTTATGTAGGTTGGCTTGCACTACACTCACACCCACCTCCACAGACACACACACACATCCACACATACAAAATGTGGGGTGGTAATACTTAAAATAATGGTTAGAGTCCAATACTTAGATAGTTTAGAAAATTTAGAAATAAAAGGTTTATGCTGGTTGACTTGTACATACACTCACACCTACTCCCTCAGACACTCACACATCTACACACACAAATCCATACAGGTGTGTATATATATATATGTATGCATGTATGTACGCACAAGTATATATATATATATATAAAATATATATATATACACAGAACATACATATATATAAAATATATACATATAAAAATAAAAAAAAATATATATACATAAAATACACATACATAAAATATATACACACATAAAACATACATACATATATATATATAAAATACACATACATATACATATACATATAAAATATATACATATATATACATACATATATATAAAATACATATATATACACATATAAAATATATACATATATACACATGATATATATATACATATATATATAAAATCAGGTTCAATAAAACGTGGTTTAGATGACTCCTAACCAGTAGAGGATCCGGTGGACCATCCACCATAGGGACCACAAGCTATGGGTGGTTGTTGTTGTCCATTGGTCATTGGTACGGGGTGTAGGGGACCTACAGGGGGGGGGGGGGGCGTAACCGGGGTTTATCCATATAGCTTGAGGAAAGTTACCGTCCTTAGGTGTCTGTAGGCACCGAATAAGTCGGCCCTTCTGTTTAATAGCTTGGTTCCGCCATGAAGAATCTCGAGTGTCTCACTAAGACAGAGGTTGCAAATACCAGACCCGTCTCTGTCTGGGGGAACCTTTCTAACCACGGACCAGACCAGAGAGTGCGGGGTCTTTTCAAGTTTGAGCTTCCAGATCAATTCAGAAAGGGCCGTACATTTCCTCTTATCTATTCTGTTAAAGGAATGGCGATGGTTATACCACCGATCTTTGAAGCTCATCGCTGTGGATCCTATGTAGTGGTGTTCCGAGTTAGGGGTTGTGACCTTGCACATGTAGACCACGTTTTTCGTCATGCATTCATTACTAAGGGAGCATAGTGATGGGTCTCTGCAATTACATGACTTCTTAAGCCCCACCACATGTACCGCGGGGTTACCATCACTCGGGGTTGGCTGGGTAGCCTCCGCAATCAGCACAGGGTCGTTGGGTTCCGGTGTGCTAGTTGGGCCTGTCCGAGTTCCGTTGCGTGCTGGTTCTGTTGGGTGGCTCCGGGGTTTACGGTGGTATTAGAGGCAGTGAGCTTATTCCTATTTATGCCAGCTATGTGCTGGGCTACGGAGCGTGTAGTTGAGTAGGAAAGTTTCACCGTGTGTCTGTTGAATATTTTATGGTACTTGTGGGCCCTAGGGGAACATTTATCCAGTACTCTAAAGAATGTTTTAGCCAGGCTGGTACGTAGACCCACCGAGTACGGAGGGTTATACCATGTGACCTTCCTGGTCCTATTCTTGCGGGGTTGTTGGGTGTCCGCCGTGGGCCATCGCGTGGTTGTGCACAGCTCAGGTCGAGCTCGGTTGAAACTATCTAAGTATTGGACTCTAACTATTATTTTAAGTATTACCACCCCACATTTTGTATGTGTGGATGTGTGTGTATGTCTGTGGAGGTGGGTGTGAGTGTAGTGCAAGCCAACCTACATAAGTCTTTTTATTTGTAAATTTTCTACTCCAACCATAAATTTCAGTAGCACCACTCCACATAAATTCCTCAATTTAAGAATGACCTGTAGTATCTATTTCAAACTATTAACCTTAATTGAATATATATCTGACCAGGAATGCTTTTTGCGAAAATCAGTCATATGGAACTATTGTCATCTTGCCTGACGGTTTGAACTTTACAACACCACCTGCCTCTTTGAGGTCAAATACCAACCCTACTAGCATCTACAAACTGACCAATGAGAATCAAGACTATTCCTGCTGACAACATTAAATTATTCCTAACAAGCTCATATGTCCCAAGGCTCTGATACCATCAACACTATAAACACAGAGCTGGCATATCTAAGAACTGACTAACTGCCTGATGAGGTCATAGCCATTCAATGGCTATCATCGAAATATATATAGCAGTAAATAAAGGATTATGAGTTCATGCAATTAACTTATGTTTCGTCACTATATATATATATATATATATATATATATATATAGAGAGAGAGAGAGAGTGAAAAGCGAAGGTCATTACTGCTATTTTGTGGATGTGTATATCTCACAAGATCTTTTTTATTGGAGAAGGTAAGACATTTTTAATATATTCTATAATCCGTATTTTTATTTTACAGTTTTACGGTCAATTGCATACACAGAAACAGAGAGGATTTTTCGAAAGTTTTATCTATTCGATATAAAAATTAAATGATAGTATTGTAGTTGTGTGTGGGCCCCTTTATTTATTTCTGGCAACCAATATTTTTACACCCAGTCCGCCAATGTATGTATATATATATATATATATATATATATATATATATATATATATATATATATATATATATATATATATATATATATAAACAAGAAGTGTAAGTCAACAGGGTAAAATTAGCTTCGTTTATTCATATTCGGTACTATATATATTTCAGTGATAGCAATTATTCAACAGCTATGACCTCATCAGGCAGTAAGAATTTGAACAGAAAATACAGGAAAACATAATGTTGTAATAGATTTTACCTCGTTAATCCATTGATATCCAGAGTGTCGTGTTAGCCATTTAAAGAACTGAAAGCATATCTGTTCCTTATCAAGATTTGTGAACAAAACTAAGTGCAGACCTCCACCCCTCTAAAAAATGTTATCAGAAAAATTTAAATTAAAAAAGAAATCAACAAACGAAAATACTGCCAACAGCAACAGCTGAGAAGAAATGGGCCATTGAGAAAATCAAACTCAATCCCAAAGTGTTCTTTTCATTTACAAAGAAACACAAGGTCACTGATTCTATTGTTGGCCCACTAATTGATGAGAATGGCACTCTCCAAGATAATGCTAAAACCATGGGTGCGATACTGCAGAAACTATACTGCTTTGTTTTCAGCAATCCTGATATGGCTGATCTGGGCTGTAATAGTGATGTTAACCCCCAACACACTATATCTGACATAACGTTTGGAGCCCCTGAAGTCTTAGAGGCAATAAAACAAATTAAATACAATTCAGCAGTAGGCCCCGATAGGTTCCCTGCTAGCGTCCTGAAGGTGTGTCGACACCAACTTGCATAGCCTCTAGCAAATCTGGAGGATCTCACTGGACGCTGACTAAATCCCTGAAAACTTTCTGTCCCAATCTTTGATGACATTATAAGAGCTGTGGGAGAGGGCTCCACCATTGATGTCATACACATATACATACATACGCACATATACACATATGTTCATTAATGCATACAAATATATAGATATAGATATACATCCGCATATATCCATCTATCTATCTATCTATCTATCTATCTATCTATCTATCTATCTATCTATCTATCTATCTATATATCTATCTATCTATCTATCTATCTATCTATCTATCTATAGGAACGAGTAGGACCCCGACGGCTGAGCTCAAGCCGTTTCGACGGCTAATTCTGGACTCAGAATTAGCCGTCGAAACGGCTTGAGCTCAGCCGTCGGGGTCCTACTCGTTCCTATTACCCACTCTACTACCCCAAGTATTGAGTACTTTGGTGCGTTATGGTCCACCTGGTTCCTTACCACATTTCCTCCGTTATATATATACATATATATATATATATATATATATATATATATATATATATATATATATATATATATATATATATATATATATATATATATATATATATATACACACATATATATATATACACACATATATACACATACACATAGACTGACACGGACATATACGTGCATATACGCACGCGTACAGAAATACAGATATACGTACACAAACGTGTGTGCATGCGTATGCACGCGTGTATATGTACACAAACAGACGTAGTATATGTAACTGTAGAAACAAACTATGTTGCCCTTTACAGAATAATTGTCTAAATAAAAACTTAGTATACAAATGCACCGTAAAAAAAACTAGAGATAAATTATTTAACTATATAGGAGCCACTTCTACAAAATTTAAGGAACGCTGGAATAATCATAAACACACATTTAATAGATCGGACAAAAAATTCTCAACATCACTTTCACATTTAATTTGGTCCTTAAAAGACAATAATATTGACTATTCGATCTCTTGGAGAATGATTTCGAAAGCGCCCGCATACCGGAATATGGCTCTCTCAAGAATTTGTCATCTCTGTATTGAAGACATTTTTCACATAATTACTAATCAAAAGAATGCTATAAACAAAAAGAAAGAATTATTTAACTCTTGCTTGCATCGATAGTCTAAGACTTTTAGAAGTATCTATGATCTATAGAAAATATTATATATAGCCTCTATATCTTGCCCAATTACATTTTATATGTCTTCGCTGTTTCTTGTGATGTTTTTTTTTGTGATGTTTTTAATGATATTTTTGAAGGTATTTTTGATGTTTGTTAATTTTTTTTCTAATAGGCTTTATAGGTATTTTAAATCCATATATACAAATACGTAATATCATCAAATTTATGCATAGGTATAAATTATTGTTTCTACTTTTGGCAAAAGGCCAGCAATTATCCAGTGCATTACTGGTACTTTATTTTATCGACCCTGTAAGGATGAAAGGCAAAGTTAACTTCGGCGGGAGTTGAATTCAGAATGGCAAGGGCCGTAACTCTATGCGTCAAAGCATGGCGTCCGATCCACTACCGATACTGCCAAAATAATTGTTTCTACTTTAGGCACAAGGCCAGCAATTACCCAGTACATTACTGGTACTTTATTTTATCGACCCCGTAAGGATGAAAGGCAAAGTTAACCTCGGCGGGATTGGAACTCAGACTGTAAAGGGACGTAACTATGCTAGAAAGCATGGCGTCCAACCCTCTACCGATACTGCCAAAAAATAATGTTATCAAAATATATACATAACATTTTTATCTTAGAACATATGTAATATATGATACTCTAATCATATATAAATAATTTTTTCCATATACTACAATTAGAATATAATTTAAAAGTAAATTCGGGACTAAACGATAAATATAACTATAATTTAACTCTGTAAACTAAGAAGAATTAAGGCTATCTTTTCCTTTGAAAAGAAATATCTAATATCTACGTAACATTTAAACTTTACATAAATATTAAAATTTCGTAAATTTATTTCTATCTTGATGCAACTATAGAATATACAAAATAATATACACCTTCTATACTAGAACTACTTCCATATTCTTAAGCCATATATTGAAAATGTAAACATATCTTCGCACAACATATAAACGAATCGTCAGTGGAATCTGCTATTCGACGGTGGCAAGATGCTGAACGTACTGCCACCAGAAGAGCACTTGAAACAGACAACCAACGAACCATTCGCCGAACCGTGTCAGCTTTGCAATGTCTATGAACAAATCCCATGGTCAGACCCTAGCTGTTGCTGGTCTTCTTTTCGAAGAGTTATGTTTTTCACACGGGCAACTATACGTTGGCTGCTCAAGAGTGGAAAGCAAGACAAATCTCTTTGCATATGCCCGACACGGAAGAACAAGGAACATTGTGTACAAGGAGGTGCTACAATCATTGTTTAGGTAGACAGGGATATACACGATTGGCTGAAGAAGGACGAGACTCTGTTAGCAGTACGACCAACGGCTGCTATCACACCAACAGCAGCAAAAACAACAACACAAAAGAGAGGGAACGCAATTATATGCTTTTGAAAAATCTTAATGGAAAATTATTTGCCTAATCACAAAATGTAGACACCATCCCCAGGCCGAGGTATTCCGTACTTCTCTGTACTGTTTCAGAAAGGAAGGATAAACATGCCAATCTATGTTTAGAAGCCCGAGCAACGCTGGGCCATTCTGCTAGTTAAATAATAAAATAAATAAAAATAAATATAATTATTTCATTCTCTCTACGCCCTCACAAATACGTTCTGGACAATTATATACGTACATTCCTATAAATATTCTGTTAATAACTTTAATATATATATTTTTTCTTAAAATCTTTCCTTAAATTCTCTTCCACCCTAATAATAACCTCTATTTCCTTTTCTTATAAAAAAAATAATCCTAATAATTATTTAAATTTACCTAGCGTCTGAACATAACGATCTTTTTCAGTTTTAACGTTATCCTCATTAGCATATTCATCTTTTTTTTTCACTATTCAAATAGTACTCACAACATTAAGTTCTTGTCTGAATATGTCATTATCTGTAAACCAACTTTTGTATTTTATCTGATGAGTACCAAAATGTTGGTACCCTTGAAATATATGTAATAAAATAAATATCGTTTTATAAAGATAGCTTCCATTTATTAATATTATATATATATATATATACACACGCACATATATATATATATATATATATATACAAACATATGTATGGGTGCTCAAACGTGCACGCAGATACGAACACACCCAAACATGCATGTGTACACACTCATGCATACACGCACGCACACACACATAAATACCCACATACACAGACACACACATATACACGCATACATATTAACATACATACACACATGCAGACACATACACAAATATATATATATACACACAAATATATGTATACATCTATATGAATATTGCGTTGAAATGTCCCAAACCCCCAGCAGACAATTAATGAAGGAAAATTTTCTCCCGTTCTTGCTTTCCTCTTTTATAAGTACACCTTATCCAGCAGCTACACAGCCCCTGTTTCTTCTTATATATATATATATATATATATATATATATATATATATATATATATACATACGCAGACATACACATAGATACATGTATATACATGCTCCCTTGCATATGCCTATACATAGATACACACACAAGCGTACATATGCATGAGCATTTACATAAACTTACATTACGCACTTACATACGTACACGCTTACATACGTATTTATATTCGTATATACACACACATGCATATACATACGTACACACACATACACCTTTATATATATATTCATATATACACACATGCATACATATACATGCCCATAACTGTATAGCAATGTACACATAAATATAAACTTACATATACACACTTACACATGTACAAGCTTACACACGCATTTACACACGCATTTACATATATACACATATACACACACACACACACATATATATATTTATATGTACACACACATGCATATACGTGCACATATATGTACAGCCATGTACACACACACACACACACACACACACACACACTAGCACGTATAGAGACGCACGTTCACATATCACGTCAAGCAGCTACAAGAATACTTGGAAGTGTGTACAAATAAAGATACACAAATACATACATATACATATAAGTTGCAGAAAAATGTTCATAGAAGGGTTCTTCTGTTTGTGTGGCGTAGTCCGGACAAGGTCCTGTGTGTGGCCTCACATTTTCTTAGAGGTTTGCGTTTCTCGGGGTCCGTGAGTCCGTGTATTTAGTGAATAATTACATGCATTGGTGCAAGCAGTTCATCACAACGTCGGACCTGGAGTTGATTCCTTGTTCCTTAAGCTTGTTGATTTCTGCAGATTCCGAAAGGCACAACTGGCACTGTTATCCTCCGAGATTGTATGCACGCTTAAGGACAGCCAATTCCATTCTGAAACTGACGATTTTCTCCTCCATTCCCCAGACCCGCTCTGACAGATTGGTTTGTGATCTTATGTGCCGATATTTGAAGGAGCTGGCGTGGTTATAGAACTGGGATTTATACCCCTTTCTTGATGCTCCTATGTAGATCTTTGTTTTTGTTGTCCTCAGCTTGAATGGTGCATCTGTAAACAATTTCGGAGACCAGGCAGTTGTTATTTTAGCGGAACATCATAGGGGTTCTGCAGTTACATTTTTCGAAAAAAAAAAAAAAGAGATTGAATTAGCTATCGAAACATTGCATTAAATCTGGAGTAAAACAAGAATTATTTCAATATTAATATATGTATATCAGAATTTATTCAGAAGTTACATTCCCGTATGTATATTAGATCATATATATATATATATATATATATATATATATATATATATATATATATATATATATATATATATATATATATATATATATATATATATATATATATATAAAGAATTAGTATATCTACCAACATATATATACAGATGCATACCTATGCTAGCAAATATATAGGTTTTGTCTTAGTAACTTTGTGGTTCAATGCAAGGGGATGCAGAACAATTATATGAAAGACGTAAAATAAGAAAATTATAAAAATTAACTTACTTACTAAAATTTCACTCCAACTAATTAGTTTCTGAAAGGGAATAAACTTGGTCGGTGGCAAATTCAAAAGAATCAATCACGTGTCATTAGCACCCCACTCCTCACTGATTTACCTCAATGACACGTGATTGATTCTTTTGAATTTGCCACCGACCAAGTAGGCAGTGATTTTTTCAATGTCCTGGAATTTAGTCCTCGCTCGCTTTTTTCCATCCACTGAATTATTTTTGTATAAGTTCCCTGTGTCTACGCATTGCCTGGGAACTTAGCTGAGAATAGATCTCCCTGATGACGAAAGGACTTTTCTCCATGTTGTTCCGATCGGAAACCATGTTTATTCCCTTTCAGAAACTAATTAGTTGGAGTGAAATTTTAGTAAGTAAGTTAATTTTTATAATTTTGTTATTTTACGTCTTTCATATATATACATATATATATATATATATATATATATATATATATATATATATATATATATATATATATATATATATATATATAAGTATTGAAGTTTCCGTTGAAAATTGATAAAGTCATAGGAGTGAAGAGTGCTCTATGTAAGTGCCAGAGCTAAATTTAATGTATAATAAACAATACAATATAATTACCTCATTACCAGAGGTTTCCCGAATAAGACGAATACGAAAAACGTCCTCATTCGTTCATCGGACAAGGCAATTTAAAACATAGTGAAATATTTGAAAAATCTCCTCAAGAAAGGCAAGAGTTTAACGGGCCCCAAAAAATATAAAGCAAGAGATATATAAAAATAAGGAAATATAGTTAGGGTATATGTATAAATGTGTATATATTCACTCACAAATGTACATATGTGTGTATGTACAAATGCATGTGTATAGTGAAAATGTGTGTGTGCGTAAGTACGTATATGAGGGCAAGCATAATAGTGTATGTGTAACCAATACATATATAATATAAGTTGAAAAATAATGTACATCCAGATTTAGGTATTAAATATATACACATACAAGTGTGAAAGCACGCTTATAAACACACACGCGCGATCATTTATATGCGGAAGATAAAAAGGGAAGGGAGTGTATAAGTCAAAAAGAGTGTCATATTCGATACATATAAAAATAAGAAAAACATTTTGTTTAAATCAAAGAGAAAGTAAGGGGGAGGGGTTATCAATTATAAATTAACACTAGAGAAAAAGAAAACAAACATAGGTTCGCACGTACGCACATATACATATAAAAAAATATATATGAATACGTACAGGCAAAAGCGCATGCATACGTACATACATACACACGAAGCACATATATATATACATATATCGGCACACGTATATCTAAGCACACGTACGTACGCGACTATATATATACATATATGCATACACACACATACATACATATACATATACATATATATATATACATATACTTATACACATACCTTCACCCACATACACACACTCGTATAAATATAGATATAAAAACACACATGCTCACACATATAGACACACACACGCACATATACGGAGGCACATGCACACTCATACGCATAGATACAAAATATAGACCAGCCATATGAAAAAAAAGAAATACAAATATAAAAGCGGCCGCGAAACAACAGAATATATCTGGAGTTGAAAACGCAAGTGATAAGTGGTATCAGGTAATGAAAGAAAATGGGGAAGTAAAGTGTGGAATGTGAAGATATTAGGTAAGTGAATCAAAAAAATAGGGGGGGGGGGGCACTGGTGGATGTGAAGTGAAAATAAAAATGAAAATAAAGTTAAAAATAAAGGTAAATCAGAAAGAGAAGTCTGTAAAGAGGATAATTTAAGGAAAGTGAAGAACAAGAGTTTATGGAGGATAAGTATTTGAAAGTGAGTTAAGTTTATATGAGCTGGAAAGCAAGTGTGATTTCATGTGAGGGCAACTGGTGAAAATTTCTGTTTTTGTATTTAGGCAGGTTTTTGGTGATTTAAGGTTCTGTAAAATCCAATATTTTTCACTTATGCAGAGTGTGCATCTTCTTGTTCCTCTTGCATATTCTTTAGATTGGTTCAAAATTGACCAATCCAATTTATATTGGATACCTTGGTCTTTCAAACCCCATATTCTGCTAGACAGAGCTGTTGTAAATCGTTTTTCTGGATGTCGGAAAGATGCGACATGTGAGTAATAACGCGTTTTGAATTTGTCTTGTGTCATACCCACATATCGTTCACTGGTGGCTGGATGGTTGTTGCTGATGGTTGTCACTTTAGCCGCATATACAATGGCTTTGGTGTTGCATTTACCTTGTAATGGGCATTCACTTTTGACTCTACAGGAGCAATTTTGATGTTCTCTGGGTGTTTTCTTATTGATGATATAAGATTTAATAGGGGGACCGCAGGAGTAGCTAATTTTGGCTAAAGTTTCTATTGAAGATCTTATAGTATCTATGTGTTCTAGGGAAATGTTTATCTAAGAGCTCTAGGAATTTTTTGCCTACATTAGTTTTAACTGCTAGAGAGTAGGGGGGTGTGAACCAGATTATTTTTCTTTTCCTATTATTATGTTTAAAGGAGTTAGTATTGTTGGGTATGTACTTAATCGGTTCGCTAAATCCGCTATTTTGAAGGGCTTTATTATAGTAGGGGGATGCCTTATTGAAAATAGCTTCTGAGGAAGAGAGGGTGGAGATCCTACGGCTAATATTAGGGATAAGGTTTTTAAAAACTATAGGAGGATGGCAAGAGCCTTTATTTATATATTTTAAATTTCTTTCTCATATATTGTTTCATTTTTATATGTATCGAATATGACACTCTTTTTGACTAATACACTCCCTTCCCTTTTTATCTTCCGCATATAAATGATCGTGCGTGTGTGTTTCAACTTATATTATATACGTATTGGTCACACATACACTATTATGCTTGCCCTCATATACGTACTTACGCACACACACATTTTCACTATACACATGCATTTGTACATACACACATATGTACATTTGTGAGTGAATATATACACATTTATACATATACCCTAACTATATTTCCTTATTTTTATATATCTCTTGCTCTATATTATTTTTGCGCTTTAAACTCGTGCCTTTCTTGAGGAGATTTTTCAAATATTTCACTATGTTTTAAATTACCTTGTCCGATGAACGGGAAACCTCTGGTAATGAGGTAATTATATTGTATTGTTTATTATACATTATATATATATATATATATATATATATGTTGGCTGCACGGTCTGCGAAGAGTATTGCAATCGCTAGTCAGATTATAGAGTTTGGTGCACTTTTAGGGTACGGCCAGCCACACGAACCTGTAACATATCCAGAACATGGAATGCCTCTGCTTTGAAGGTTTTTTAATTTTAAGTGGGGAAAAGCCTTTCACTCGACCAATTGTGCGTGCGTGTATATATATATATAAGTATGTATACGTACATACATATATGTATACAGACGTACAGTAGTATGTATATATATATACATACATGCACACATATATATATGTACGTATGGATTCACCGAACATTTATTATAATGCTCGGTGTGTTTGTAAACAAACATCCCGAATTAAGCCGTACAGTGTCTAGCAACCATCGTTGCTCGTTTGTTCAACACTGACAAAGGAACGCTGTACTAGTTTCAAGCTTATTAGCTATCGCCAGCAACGTATACCTTCCTGCCAGATGATTGAACGTCTGAAAGTATATACTTTCCTTATGCATATTAACGGCTGAGCAGCCTAATTTGCATATCGAGTGAGTTAATCGGCCGGGGTACCGAAAACGATAAACGGAAAAAATGAAACGAAATTTCATTTCTCACTCTTATACGGCTGTTACTTAAATATAAGTATATATACGTACATACATATATGTATACAGACGTACAGTAGTATGTATATATATATACATACATGCACACATATATATATATGTACGTATGGATTCACCGAACATTTATTATAATGCTAAGAGTGAGAAATGAAATTTCGTTTCATTTTTTCCTTTTATCGTTTTCGGTACCCCGGCCGATTAACTCACTCGATATGCAAATTAGGCTGCTCAGCCGTTAATATGCATAAGGAAAGTATATACTTTCAGACGTTCAATCATCTGGCATGAAGGTATACATTGCTGACGATAGCTAATAAGCTTGAAACTAGTACAGCGTTCCTTTGTCAGTGTTGAAAAAATGAGCAACGATGGTTGCTAGACACTGTACGGCTTAATTCGGGATGTTTGTTTACAAACATACCGAGCATTATAATAGATGTTCGGTGAATCCATACGTACATATATATATGTGTGCATGTATGTATATATATATATACATACTACTGTACGTCTGTATGCATATATGTATGTACGTATACATACTTATATTTAAGTAACAGCCGTACTAAGAGTGAGAAATGAAATTTCGTTTCCTTTTTTCCGTGTATATATATATATATATATATACACTGACTGCGTGTGGAGTGTATTTGTTTTGCAAGATTGGTGTGATATAGTGCGTTAAAACAGATATTGTTATACTTTGGTGGGTCATGCTGCTAATATAAACACACGCACTAGTTAGTTTTTATTACAGTTATATTTCTAGGTAACCAATCCATCCATCCAGCTATCGGTTAGTTTATTAACCAGATGGCTATTTGATTGCCAAAGCTTCTCAGTGGTTATGTTGGCCTTCGCTGTCTTCTCTTTGTTTTGAACTGAAGAGGAGAGCGCTTAGCTGTAACGTCAAGTAGCTCTACCGAATGTGTGTTTCTTTGGGGAATGTTTTATATTATTGTACGACTGTTACTGATCATGTTCATCAATATAATAAAGACAAGAGGTGTGGAGGGTTGGATGTAAATGAACTCTCCATTTCGTTTTTTGTATTATTTGTATTTACATGTGTTGAGAGCTGGGGTCACATTCAAGTCAATTGCCGTTATATTATATAAACATACATAGAGTTACGGCCCTTGCCATTCTGAGTTCAAATCCCGCCGAGGTTAACTTTGCCTTTCATCCTTACGGGGTCGATAAAATAAAGTACCAGTAATGTACTGGGTAATTGCTGGCCTTGTGCCAAAAGTAGAAACAATTATATAAACATATACACATACATACATACATACATACATGGTGGCTGCCAACTCGTTTTCGAGTACGGCCACTACTTTATATCCATGTAGGAGAACCCCTACTGATGCGCCGAACGAGTGTGACTTTTTAGTCCAGCCAGCGACTTGAAAAGTCTGGTACAAACACTACACTTGTGACAATTACTGACACATAGTGCTGGGCCCATTGTACTCTGTGATGATAAGTGCAGAGAGATCTCCAGATACAAAGCAATGCCTGTGCCGTGAAGCTTTTATAGTGAGCAAAAGCACTGCACAAAGCCAGTCCCACTCTCTTAACCAAGATGATATTTACCAAAAAGAAGAACAGGTCAACATCATTGGATACCATCAGGGTTGCAGGTGCTATATCGGAGTTTTCCTTCTCTTAGAATTCTGCCTTGACAAAGGCTAAGGGGTCATCTCTCCCGGTGATTTTGGATGGCCATTGACTCTTAAGAGCTCCTTTGCCCTTTGACAGGTTTTGTTTTTAGTCCTGCAGGATGTCCAAAGTCCCCCTCCTCACCAAGAAACCTTGGTGGGGTTGCCAGTTTAGTCGCCAACGACCCGACCATGAGACAGGTTGTACTGGGATACATGTTACCAGTAGCACCAACTGGTGACCTGATATACATACATACATACATACATACATACATACATACATACATACATACATACATACATACATACATACATACATACATACATACAACATTTGAATGTCGCATCATATCTCTCCGACAACATCTACGAACCTCGAAGCGTAGGAGCCCGTTTCTCGGGCAAGTCTATCTGAAACAGATAAGATCATGAGAGTTGGGAAGGAACTCCTCGAGAGATATTCCCTGTGTGATAATCAAAAACTCACACCCAGGGAAGTCGCTCAGCAGTATCGCAGTGAATCCATGGATGAAAAACTACATACTTATCAGCAAAAAATCATGCATGGATATGTTGCCAGGAAGCTCCAGAGTGAGAGTAATATAGATAAGGAAAGTAGTCTATCTTGGACCAACAACCGCTATATTGGCTCCCACTTTGAAGGATACGCTTTTGCAATCCAAGAACAGGAGATTAACACGAAATACCTGATTCACAAAAGAGATAGGGATGCAGGCAAAACACCTAGATGTGATAACAAGTGCAGACTCTGCAGAACTAACATCGAGGATATCACCCATGTCATCAACAACTGTCCAAAGATGTTATCGCGGTACTATCTACTTATGAGGCCAAAACACCGTACAATGCAGTTCGTAAAAAAGATAGCCCCGATAATAAACACATTAAAAGCTACAACAATGTGGAAGACATCCATGTACATAATATGAAAGAGTACTGGTGGAATGTTCCAGTAAAAACCCCAATAAAATGCAGGCATAACAGACCAGATATTATGATATGGGACAGGGAGAAGAAAGCATGCACAGTAGTGGAAATTAGCTGCCCAGCAGATCCCAATATAATATCAAAGATTAGTGAAAAGGAGAATATTTATGCAGAACTGATGAGAAATCTGCAGATACTCCACCCTGATTACACCTTCAGATTTATGCCTGTGATTATTGGGGCACTGGGGTATGTTAGTAATTGCCTCAATACAAATCTTGAGAAGCTAGGCTTCACAGGAATAGAAAGAACACAACTAGTTCGGAAATTACAAGTACAATCCATTAATGGAACAGTAAAAATATGTAAAACATTCCAAAAATTTTACATCTAATAACTGCATATAAACATGTACAGATGCAAAACATATACACATGCACACATACAACTCAAAACACACATCCACACATACAATAACATCCATATCTACACATGCATGCATACATACATATCTATCTAGTTGATGTTGTGTAAATTCCAATGAGAGAGTCTTGTGTCTATGTTAGAAACCGACTCTCTCTCTATTGGTAAAACTTTGTGAAATTATAAAACCAGAAGAACATACATACATACATGATGGCTGCCCCCTCGTTATCGAGAATGGCCATTGTACGGTATAACATTATTAATAATTATCAATTAATGCCATCGTGCAATGCCTGTGAGTGTGAAATTTTTTTTTAAGTGAAGAAAGATTGCACTGAGCCAATCCCACTCTCTGAGCGACAGTAGCTATAACTCGAAAAGAAGAAAAGATCAACACCATCGGTAACTACTGAGCCGCAGGTTTTATGTCGGAGTTATCCCAGTTTCCTGAGTTGCTTCTAGAAGAATGCCCTGACAAAGACTATGGGCCCTTCACTCCGACAAAGGCTAGGGACCCTTAACACCCAGTGGTTTAACCGCGCGATTGGGTATCCAGCCCGATTAGTTCTATGTCCCCGGGCATATATACACATATGTATACATGCATATACATGCATATACAGATATGTATACATGCATATACATATACACATATACACATATGTATATACATATTTACACATATTTGGATGGTCGTTGACTCTTGTGAGTTCTTCCGCCCTTTGTCAGGTTTTGGTTTTTGTCTTGCAGGGTGTTCAAAATCACCTTCCTCACCAAGTAAACTTGATGGAGTTGCCGGTTTAGTCATCGACGACCCGACCATGCGACAGGTTGTATCAGTAGCACTCAAGAGTGACCTGACATACATACATACAGACAGACAGACAGACAGACAGACAGACAGACAAACAGATATACATACATACATGATGGCTGCAACTCGGTTTCGAGTAATGCCATCGCTTGATACTGAAGCATGAATATCACGGACGTGGCTTTTTAGTCCTGTTAAGGACTTGCCTACGGCCAGCAACACCATGCATCGCAAAAGATGTCACATATCAAGCGATGTCACATATCAAAAGATGTCACATATGAAGCTTTTTTAAGTAAGGAAAAGCTTTGCACGGAGCCAATCCCACTCTCTGAACATCAAATACATTTGCCCAAAAAGAAGAATTGGTCTACAACATTGGATGCAAATGAAGTCACAGGTTTTATATTAGAATATTAGGGTGACCGTCTCGATATCGTCGTAGTTGATATCACAATGTGTCATTCCAGTCCTATGTTCTCGAATTCTAGATGTCATGTTGGAAACTTATTGTCGGTAAGGTCCTCGAATGTAGAATCACACGTCACAATACTGTAGAGTTAATGGTAGCAAATGGTCCGTGTAGCTGACTATCTTGAATTGTGGACAGCCTATGCTAGACCTATCTATTTCCCTACAAAATACTCTATCTAGATATGATCTGGATGACCCTATGCGATTTGTCCAAGTCCACATTGGTACATTCGGGAAATCCATTCGGTACCTGTCAGACAGTTCAAAACGTCTGAGCAGGTTGGTGAGACTCTTGCACCCTCCTTCCCTATCCACTAATCCCACACAATCCCAGCGTGCATCTAAGATCCCGTTCCAGTCGCCCACTAACACTAAAGAGCGGGACGTTCCAAGAAAGGTCTCCAGACGCCGGAAGAAATCAGGCCGCCCTGCTCCTGTCGGGGCATAGACGGCCACTAACCTGAAAGCTTGCCCGTCTCCGCTGGTCACGTCCAGCACCACCAGCTTACCTTCTGGGTCCAGGAAGATGGCCCGTATGGCAAGATCCAAAACTCTCCGAAAAAGCACAGCAACTCCTCCCCCCGATCCTGGACGGCTGGGAGATGCGTACACATCGTAGCCGCCGAAGATCGGTGCGAAAGCCTGTGCTTCGGAGATTCTGGTCTCGCTGATGGCCACTACATCTATGTTTAGTGACCTGAGGTCGTTGAGCAGGTGGCCCTGCTTCCATGACGACCCCAAGCCACGCGCATTTATGCTGCCTATTCTGAGTGAGGTCATGTTGAAAAGGAATGGAAAAGATGGGAAAGACCACTTACCTTACTTCTCGTAGGGGAAGGACGGCTTTTCCATCCTTTTCACTGCTTGTGGCCTCCTCAGGAAGGATGTCCTTATAAATCCTTCTGGAGAGTGCTTGTCGGAAGTCTCCGATGTCTTTGGGGAATTTTTGTTTTAGTGTCATGTACGTTTTCTGTGTGATGCGAGTGATTTGTATGTGTGGAGGTGGTGTGAATTTTGGGGTTGTTGTGTAGTCTTTTTTCTGTGATGCTGGTGTTGTGTTGGATGTAGTGTAATAATTGCTTGTTGTTCAAATTTAATGCTGTGTAGTGTGTATCGTTTTGGTTGTTTTGTTTTGTTTGCGTTTGTTGTGGGTTTGTTTCTGTTTCGAATTTTGGTGACTTTTGTGGTGTAGGTGATGGTGGTGCTGGGGATAATGATGGTGATGGTGTTGGTGTTTGGGTTGATGGGGTTGGTGATGCTGGTGTGGATGGTGGCATATCTGTCCTAACTTTTTTGTTTCTTAGTTTATTTGTTTCCCTCTGTATTTTGTTTTTGGAGGGGGAAGGAAGAGAATTTTTTCTTTTTTGGTTTCTTTTTTTTTTTCCGGATATCGTTTCCCACTCCTCGTCGTCACAATCTGTCTCCAGTTGTGATAGGCCGGGGAGTGGAAAATCCTCCACAGCCGTTAGTTTTGGTTGTGGTGTGGTGGATGGTGTAGGCGCTGGTGCTAGTTCTGAAGCGTTGGGTGGTGGTGGTGTTGGTTTTGCTGGTGGTGGTAGTGGTGTTGGTTTTGCTACTGTTGCTGGGGTTGTTGCTGTTATAGTTGCTTCTGTTGTTGCTGCTACAGTTGTTGCTGCCATCTCTGCTACTGGTGGTGTTGATGGTTTTGTCACTGGGGTGGGTAGGAGAGGTGGCCTCAACCTTTTAGCCTGAGGGCAGAAAGCCCTTAGGTGGGTTCCTTCACCACAAACGACACACCTAGGTCTTCTGCCCTCGACAATTACCGTGAGGTGGCTGCCGTCAGTGAGGTCTATTACCTCTGGGATCTCCTCAATGCTTTTTTGGTCCGCTTGGATCAGGAGCTCCATCCCAGATCCGGACCAGTTTTCCTGCTTTTCTTTTGCTACTGCTATTATTTTCGTGTTGGCTTCGATGCCGGTGAGGACAGCCGCTATTAGCCAGGGAATTTCGATGGCCGGTGGAACGTGGGTCACCCTGATCTTTACGAGTCTCTGGCCACAATAGCTTGGGACGAGTGTGAGGTCGTCATTTTTTAATGGGGCCATGGAGTGTTCTCTAGCCTCCTCTGGTGTTTCAAAGAACACATCCACGGTTCCATACTTTTGCCCACGTCTGATGTGGGTTTTTCTTGCCCACACATGTCCCAAAGCTTTTTGGATTTGGGACTCGGATGCCCGTTCCACTCGGCGCGATTTTACATTTATTGTTCTATACGACACGGTGCACAGGCGCCGATGCTCCATTTTATTAGGTGTGTGTGTGGGGGGGGGGGGGTGAGGCTGACCCTGTACCCATCTTTTTTTACCATTTGTTTGGCATTTTCTAAATCTTCTTGGGTTACCGTGAACGCTTCGAATTGTTTTGCTACGATGGCGAAACTGAGGGTCGGTTTTATAATGTCATTGTTGTTGTTGTTGCTATCGTTAATATTAATTTTATTTTCAGTTGTGGTGGTTGTGACGTCAGTCGTCTTTGGTGGGGAAGAGTCCATTTTGCTTGATTTCATTTCGACGTCACGAGTTAATTTATTTTTTTCTTCTTTTGTTTCTGTTGTCGCGGTGGTGGTGGTGGTGGTGGTTGTTGCGGTGGTGGTGGTGGTGGAGGGTTTAACACCTGCAGTCATTGGTAATGGCGGGAAATGAATGCCTGCCTGAGACAAATTTAAAATATTGCTACTGCTTATATTTTTTTTTGTGTTGGCAAACGTAGTAACATTTACAATGGTGGTGTCGGTGTGAGGTGTTATTTTGTGAGGAAGGCTTTCAGCTGCTTCGTGCAGAGGGGAATTAGCCATTTTTTTTTTCAAAGAAATTTTTGGATAATAATAAAAGTTAAAAATTTTGGGCACAAGGCCCCAATCTTTTTGGGTGTCCTTTTCGGAAAACAATGTATGTGTGCTTATAAACAGTTTACAATAAAATTTTCCATAAATGGCAATTTTTAAACAAACGGAAATAACAAACCTTTGCGGAGCTCACGATAATACGATTTCCTACGTAGGTCGCCAATAATAATAATAATAATAAGATGTGGCCTGCCCTTTCGACACGAGAGTGCAAGAGAAGGAGAGGGAGAAAATTAACCGATACCAGGACCTAAAGTGGGAGGTGAAAAGGATTTGGAACTGCCATGAAGTCAAAGTGATCCCGATTGTCATAGGTGCACTGGGGACTATCTCCAAAAGTTTCCAGGGATGGTTAAAGAAAATCGGCCCCTTCACGCTTTTTGGAACGCTTCAAAAGGCATGCTTGCTTGGAACAGCAAGAACCCTCCGATACGTCCTGAATATCTGAGGCTGCAGGTAGTGGCTTGATATTCATTCCAACGGACTTTCCAGTTAACCAACATCAATGACTGAGATTCAAGGAATAACAACAACAATAATAATAATAATAATAATAATAATAATAATAATAATAAGAGTAAGAGCAATCTTAAGAACGGAATTGAATGCAAGGAATAGGATCGATGCCATAAACACGCTTGCCATACCAGTAGTAACCTACAGTTACAATGTCATCAACTGGTCAAGCACAGAGATCTGTAGGCTCGATACAAAAATTCGAAAATTCTTAACCATGCACAGAATGCATCACCCTAAGGCAGATATAGATAGAATATATCTCCCTAGGAAAGAAGGAGGACGTGGGTTAATCCAGTTAGACATTGCGTTGAAAACTGCAACAATTGGATTATCTACATATCTAAGGGAATCACATGATTGGATGATCAAACTCGTTTTGAAACACGAAAGCATCAAAAGATCATATTCCATTACAAAAGATGCACAAAGATACAGTAATGGACTACACATTTCAGAAGTCCCATTTACTGCTGAAATGGAAAACACAGAAAAAGCAAAGCAGGTAAAAGTAACTGCAAAGAAAGAACTGCTACAGATACTGGCTAAGAAATGGCAAGAAAAGCCTCTGTATGGAAAATACCCAGAGCGAGCTAACAATCCTGATGTTGACAAAACTTTAACCCATCAGTGGTTGGCATCCTCTGGACTGAAATCGGAGACTGAAGGACTGATTATATCAGCACAAGATCAGTGTCTGCCAACAAAAAATTACCAAGCCAACATAATAAAAAATGGATGCAGCCTATTATGCCGTGTATGCAAAAAACAACCAGAGACCATTGACCATATAATTTCAATGTGCAGTCCTATAGCTCCAACCGAATACCTAAACAGGCATGACAGAGCTGCACAATACATACATTGGATAATGTGTAAACATTTTGACCTACCCCATCAAAAGAATTGGTGGGAGCATCAACCACCTCCCATACTTGAAAAAGATCACATCTCAATCTTGTGGAACTTTAGCATCCAAACAAACCGAAAAATAGATGCAAATAGACCTGATATAATATTGAAGGACTTTAAAAAGAGGGTATGCCTGCTAATTGATATGTCTGTTCCAATAGACAAGAATGTATCTATAAAAACATTTGAAAAATTGAGCAAGTATAAGGACCTGGAGATAGAAATTGGAAAAATGTGGAAATTGAGAACTAAAACAATACCAGTGGTTGTAGGCGCTCTGGGAATGATACCTAAGGGGTCTAATGATTACTTATCGCAAATCCCAGGAAACCCGCGTATAGGAGAAATACAAAAGATAGTACTAATGGGAACTGCCCATATACTAAGGAAGATCCTGTCAATATAAGTACATCACAAGTCTAAACACTAAGGATGCATGTGTGAATATGTATGTTCTTTCTTGAACATGGCGGACCTTGTTGTCTCTTGAGGTCACTGGTTGTGACTTGGTGATAACTCGTATAAACATAAAGCAAGATAAATGATAATAATAATAATAATAATAATAATTGTTTCTACTTTAGGCACAAGGCTAGCAATTTACCAGTGCATTACTGGTACTTTATTTTATCGACCCCGTAAGGATGAAAGGCAAAGTCAACCTCGGCGGGATTAATGATGATAATAATGGTTTCTTAAATAGGCACAAGGCCAGCGATTTTGCGGGGAGGGAAAAGTCGATGAAATTGACACCAGTGCGTGACTGGTACTTTATTTTATCGATCCATAAGGATAAAGGCAAAGTTAACCTCGGCGGGATTTGATCTCAGATCATAAAGGGCCGTAACTCTATGTGTCAAAGCATGGCGTCCGACCTTCTACCAATACTGCCAATCCACCGCCCTGATAATAATGATAATAATGCAATAACATCAGCAATAACATCGATGAAAACATTTCCAAGAAAAATATGAAAAGTGAGAATCCTTTCAACAACAATAACAACAACAACGACGACGACAACGATAACAACAACAAAGGCTACAATATTATGAAGAACGGAAATATCAAGAAACGACAGAAATATCGAGAAGAAAACGAAGGCGGAGGGGAAGAAGGGGGAGGGGGGAGGAAGAAGAAGAAGAAGAAGAAGAAGAAGAAGAAGAAGAAGAAGAAGAAGAAGAAGAAGAAGAAGAAGAAGAAGAAGAAGAAGAAGAAGAAGAAGAACAACAACAACAACAACAACAATGCTAGCAACAATAGCAACATCACCAACCAAATTAACAACCACATCAACGATCACAACTGTGGAAATAACAATAGCAACAATCACAACAGTCACCAAAAAGAAGCAAATCATGTAATCTTAGCTCCCGAGACACGTCTTTTCTCTCTCTCTCTTCCCCCTTTTACTGTTACTACCTCACACACCTTGGCTCTAAGAAGGATTGTTGAGGAGGTACGGAATCATAAGAAGGGAGCAACAAATGTATTCATGCACTTTAAGAAGGCTTTTGATTCGATTGACTAAAACAAGATGCTCAAAATTTTTCTTGCGTATGGGTTACCACATCAATTAAAGATATGAACGAGAATATTTCAACAATTGTAATAATCTCTTTGGCCGCCATGATGATGTTGTGATATTCTCCTACAACTGTAGGGGAAGTATGTGCCTGACAGTCATGAATACTGTTCCTCCTTCGTTTCCTATAAATGATAAAGTCAATTTGGGAGAGATGCCCAGCCGGGTGTCTCCAAGTTCAGTTTCGGTTTTGGTTTTTGAAAGATGGCATTTCCAGCCAGGAGATTATGTTGATGTAGGAACTCTTCTAGAAATATGCCGATTGTGGTAGTATTCTGATGGTATGAAAATTTGCCCCTAATTTGTGCATTGAAATCTCCTCCAATAATTAGCATGGCATGAGGGGTAGTTCAGAGACAGTAGCACTCTGATGGTAAAACTGTTCCTCTTCCTCTTCTGGCAGGTAATTGTGGCATGAAATAACAACTTATAACAGTTCTGGGATTTCCCTTGAATACTGCAGTGACAACCCGGTCATTGACTTCAGTTACCTTTCTAAGTAGAGGAAGGAGGTGTGTTTGTACTGTCAAACCAACTCCTCCAATTGCAGCACCGGTGTCATGTTTTAATGCTAATGCAGTGAACAGAGTACTTTTGTCGATGTTATGGCCGATTATGTCTGATTCATTTTCATTGTGGATAAATCGGTGTTATTGAACAAATACAATCGCAGTGTTGTAGGTGTTGATACGCTTGTTGAGCTTCTCAATGGAAAAGTAGAGTGAGTTAGAAATAGTTTAGACCCTGCAAGGCTTTAAAAAATACTCAAGAAACGCCGTATGTTAATACGGCACCCTACAACTCCTCCAGGAGTTACGGGACCATACTTACATATCAGATTAATAGTCTCAGCATGGTAGCATAGTACACTTTATGATAATAAAGTATTGCAGTATGGTAGCATAGTGCACATTGTAACAATAAAGCATATATGCAACACCATAGAAATTGTGTTGACCAGCAATTTTTCTTGATATTTCAGTGATTAAACATCTTTCAGCCATGCGTGTATTTTACAGCATGGCTTCAAGAAAAAGTTATAATTTAAATAAGCATTTCACTCGCTGGCGACGTTTGTAAAAAATATGGTGTTAAAAAGAGCGGTTTCGAGGACACATATGTCTAAGTACAGACTTACTGCATTTTCTTTGAAATATATTGTTGATGCAAATTCTAAAACGCAGAGAAGCGTTTGAAAGTTTAAAATATAGAAATCTGGAAATAGAAATGAGGAATTGACTTATTCGTCGTACAGACATTCGAAGTGTTACAGCCAAACTAGGTAGGTAGAAAGACATGAAACATTTAGAAGCTAGTGATGGGTGTTTCTGACGATTTAGAAATGGCGATGGAATGGGTAATATGATTAACAATAGTAAAGC
>OZ024741.1:50905222-51010222 GCA_964016885.1 Eledone cirrhosa
TAACATACCACGCATCTGGCAAGCCAAACGTAAGTGGAACATTGATGGCCATTGATGGTTTTCAGATCTTGGAAAGACTGTGGACCTCTAACCGTTAACAGTAACAATGACGATAAGCCGCCTGTGCTTTCCTGAAATAAATAGGTTTTTGTTTTTGTGTATACAAAAATATCTGTACACGAATATATATATATTAAAATAACAGATTAAAGTTTAAGCAAAGAATCGCTGCTTTCACCCTTAACGGGATCTTCTGAAACTAAAAATATCAGTCTGTGAACGCAGATGTAAATATTTAGAAAAACGTTATCTAATGCAGACAGTCAGACATACATAGACATATTGTAAGGACGCTACGTTATAGCTATGTATCTATCTAAAAAGACAGACTAAGAAAAAGAGGGGAATGTTGTGCGACATCATAAGAAAACGTGAGGAATGACGTATAACCGGAAGTGTTGACATTTGAAATTTTAAAGAAGTGAATATTTAAATAATGTCTTTAATCTTTTAACAAAATTCAGTAGACAAAAATAACCTCACTTTTTTACTTGGAAAAAGTTACATCTATGGTGCAAATTTGGTGCTATTTGGTCCAGCCGTTTGGCGGAAAGTTTGTTACCTACATACCGCCGTCAGCTTTATAGTATATATATATATATATATATATATATATATATATATATATATATATATATATATATATATATACGTACGTCTGTATTTACGTACATACATATATACACACATATTTGTGTTTGTATACGTAGACGCCTAATTTGCATATCAAGTGAGTTAGTCGGCCGGGCGTACCGAAAACAATAAATGGAAAAAATGAAATTTAATTTCTCACTCTTAGTACGGGTGATACTTAAATATAAGTATGTATACGTACATACATATATGTGTACAGACGTACAGTAGTATGTATCGTTTTCGGTACACCCGGCCGACTAACTCACTCGATATGCAAATTAGGCTACTCAGCCGTTAATATGCATAAGGAAAGTATATACTTTCAAACGTTCAATCAATTGACAGGAAGGTATACGGTGCTGATGACAGCTAATAAGCTAGAAACTAGTTCATCGTTCCTTTGTCAGTGTTGAACAAAAGGGCAACGATGGTTGCCGAACACTGTACGGCTAATAATTCGGGGTGTTTTTTTTACAAACAAACCGAGCATTATAATAAATGTTCGGTAAACCCATACGTACATATATATATGTGTGCATGTAAGAATGTATATACATACTACTGTACGTCTGTATACATATATGTATGTACGTATACATATATATATCCACCCCACTCTCAAGAGCGTGAAACTAATAAACCTTTGTTCGTACTGCCTCTCTGTTTTGTTCCCGTTCAATTTTTTACTATATATATATATATATATATATATATATATATATATATATATATATATATATATATATATATATATATATACGTATATATATATATATATATATGTATATAAGTATATTAGTAATTGAATGAGATAGAATTCAACGGTACTTCTTTTTTCAAATTTTAAAATAAGTATTAACAAATACGTTGTTGTTTGCTTTTAACTTTTTAATCTAATTCTAAATTTATTTTTGAAAAGGAGTGACGTTTCTTTCAAATTTTGATATTTTTAATAATGGGGGAAGAGATCATCTGCAAACAGTTGTAATAAATTATGAAGTGGAGGATATTTTACGACTGTCTCCTTAGGCAATTCTTAGAATAAGAGTAAATTTTATATCTAATCCTTTTCATAAAACATTCGGTTTTCTATGGTAAGCATTTTAAGTAGACGTTATGGAGTTTATTTGAAGATTAAAAAAAAATGATTTTCATAGAAAAGTGTAGCTGTTGTAGTTGTTGTTGAGTCTGTTAACTGTCGGTTTATGACTTAAATAGAATCCTATCGTAAAAGGGAGCTTAGTAATTAATATAGATGATCTTATATATATATATATATATATATATATATATATATATATATATATATATATATATATACACAATGATATTAAATAAATGGAAACTATATTTATAAAACCATATTTATTTTATTATATATATTTCAAGGGTAACCAAGACAACGTTGGTACGCTTTCATCAGATAAAATACAAAGTTTGTTTTATAAATAGAGACATACCCATGACAATCATACCTTATCGGTTGGAAATTCACTGGATATTCACCAACCGATAAGGTATGATTTTCATGGGTATGTCTCTATTTATAAAACAAACTTTGTATTTTATCTGATGAAAGCGTACCAATGTTGTCTTGGTTACCCTTGAAATATATATAATAAAATAAATATGGTTTTATAAATATAGTTTCAATTTATTTAATGTCATTGAATATTTACTCAAGTAAACTGTTGAGTGCTCTAAATCAGTTATAAACATTTATCTTTGTCGAACTTCCAACAAATTAAATATCACTTCTAGTTATATATCTATCTATATATATATATATATATATATATATATATATATATATATATATATATATAAAAATATATATATATATATATACATATATATATATACATATATATATATACATATATATATATATATATATATATATATATATATATATATATATATATATATATATATATATATACATATATATATATATATATATATATATATATATATATATATATATATGTATATATATATATATGTTTACCATTTATATACATATATACATATATATATAATATATATGCATATATGTATATGTATATGTACACACACACACACACACACATATATATATAATATATATATATATATATATATATATATTATATATATATATGTATATATATATATATTATATATATGTATATATATATATATAAATATATATATATATATATATATATATATATATAAACGGAAAAAATGAAACGATATTTCATTTCCCACTCTTAGTACGGCTGTTACTTAAATATAAGTATGTACACGTACATACATATATGTATACCGACGTACAGTAGTATGTATATATATATATACATACATGCACACATATATATATGCACGTATGGATTCACCGAACATTTATTATAATGCTCGGTGTGTTTGTAAACAAACATCCCGTATTAAGCCATAGTGTCTAGCAACCACCGTTGCTCGTTTGTTCAACACTGACAAAGGAACGCTGTACTAGTTTCAAGCTTGTTAGCTATCGTCAGCAACGTATACCTTCCTGCCAGATTGTTGAACGTATATACTTACCTTATGCATATTAACGGCTGAGTAGCCCAATTTGCATATCGAGTGGGTTAATCGGCCGGGTGCACCGAAAACGATAAACGGAAAAAATGAAACGATATTCCACGGCTTAATACGGGATGTTTGTTTACAAACACACCGAGCATTATAATAAATGTTCGGTGAATCCATACGTGCATATATATATGTGTGCATGTATGTATATATATATATACATACTACTGTACGTCGGTATACATATATGTATGTACGTGTACATATATATATATATATATATATATATATATATATATGTATGTAAAAGGTAAACAGAAATAACAACACAATCGGTACAGTATATGGAAGGAATATATTAGGCTAACGCTTGAAATAGCAGGAAGAGGGTCTTAACGTTTCGGACGCTAGTCTTTCATCAGAAGAAAGAATGAGAAATAAAATAGATTGAAGGGACGGACGGGGTGGAATTGGAAAAAATGTCTTTATATAAAAATAACAAGTCCATTCACCTTGACATCTCTTGGAAAACTGTTGGTGCTGGTGTTTTGTGTATGATTTATTTTTTAGAAAGGTGGATGATGGAGCGCGTCCACCTGAAATGGAAAAAAACCGCTTTGTATAGAGAGCTATACTTGTGCGCATGTGTGTGTGTTTGTCTGTTATTATACGTCCGTACAAAGCTAAGAAGATATGTGTGTGTATATGTAAGTAAAAGAGTGTGTTTGGTTCTAAGTACGAAGCTATGAGCAAAAGTATGTTAATAAAAGGGAGTGTATGTGTGTATACAGAACTGTGAAGGGAAAAGTGGAGTGTGCATATTTTGTCGGTCTGTATTAGTTGTAAGAATATATGTTTCTGACAATAAGAGAGAAATAGGAATCTAGGGGTGAATGTACAAGCGCGTGTATGATAATGGACGGGTATTAAAGAAATTGAGGAGGTGAGTGGAGTCCATGATGAAACATGATCCAAGTCGGTAAATCAGACTCTGTTCAGTCCTGGTGCGTGAGGCCTGTGCTCCATGATGTAAAAGGACACCCAGGACTGAGATATGTAGGGAAGAGTGACCAGGAGAACGGAAATGACGGGTGACAGGAGTATCCAAACCGAGTCGTATGTCCCTCAAATGCTCAGCAAAACGGTCCGCCATACGGCGTCCTGTTTGTCCGATGTATAAGGACCCGCAAAGGGAACACCGGAGGACATAGACAACGTGGGTGGAGGTGCAGGTGAAGGAGTGGCGGATATGGAATGACCCGTTAGGGTCTATGAGAATGGTGAGAGTGGAAATGAAAGGACAAGTGTTGCGGCGGGGACGAGAACAAGAATGAGAGCCGGGTGGAGTCGTAGGAGAGGACGAGAAGGAACTACGTACCAGGAGGTCGCGGAGGTTGCGGGCGTGCTTAAATGCGGTAATAGGTGGGTTAGGAAAAAAACAAGAAGTGATAGGGTCAGAAGAGAGGGTGCAGAAGGAACGGAGGATATGTCGCCGGAGTGGTAGGGTGATGGGGTGGTAGGTGAGAGAGAAAGGAAGGAGGGTGTTGTGAGGGTGGGGGTGAGGTGAGAGGGCTGTGGTACGGTCGGTTTCAAAGGCGCGGGTGGGAGCAGCTTGGATCAGGGGGGGGGGGGGGGATATATCCACGCTTGATGAAGCGGGAAGCCATGCGAAGGGAATGGGTTTCGAAATCGTCGTCCTGGCTACAGAGCCGACGAAGAGGGAGAAATTGGGAATAGAGTATGGAGTGTTTGGTGTGGGTTGGATGGGAGGAGGTGAAGTCGAAGTAAGAGTGGGAGTCGGCCGGTTTATAGAAGATGGAAGTAGAGAGGGTGTGGTGAGAGCGATTGATAGATAGAGAGATATCGAGAAAAGAGACAGAAGAATCGGAGATGGAGGCGGTGAAGGTGAGAGAGGGATGGAAAGATTGGACAAAAGATAAAAAGCAGTCGAGCTGTTCTTGTGATAGAGAGGTGGCGCCGACACAGTCGTCGACATAACCAGCGTATAGCTCAGGAGTAGGTCCAGCGTACTGGGAGAAGATCTGGGCTTCGACGTAGCCAACAAACAAGTTGGCATAGTTTGGTCCCATTCTGGTTCCCATCACCATCCCAGAGACCTGCTGATAGAATTCACCCTAAAAGGAAAAACCATTGAGGGTCAAAACAAGCTCAGCCAGACAGAGAAGAATGGTAGTGCTGGGGTAAGGAGTAGGGCATAAGTCTAAAGAGTGTCGAAGAGCGTGGAGACCGTCATCATGAGGGATGACTGTATACATAGAGGCCATGTCCAGGGTAAACAGAAGGCGAGAGGTGCCAGGAGGGAAGGAGAAGGAGTTAAAGAGTCTAAGGGCATGATTGGTATCGTTGATGTAGGAGGGGAGGTTTACGACTAACGGGGAGAGGATGGTATCTACGTATTCGGAAATGATCTAGGTAGGGCATATATATATATATATATATATATATATATATATATATATATATATATAAGGGTGAAAGTGGCGATTCTTTGCTTAAACTTTATTAATCTGTTATTTTCATAAATATATATATATATATATATATATATATATATATATATATATATATATATATATATATATATATATATAAAACATGGGAAGAAAGAGGAAAACTGCATGGTTGCACATGGGTTACATATGATAAAATTAGTCCCTCATCAGTGATTTGCCAACCATCATTGGTATTTCATCGCAATTTATATATATATATGAGTGTGTATATATATATGTATATATATATGAGTTTATATATATATATATAAATGGAAAAAATGAAATTTCATTTCTCACTCTTAGTACGGCTGATACTTAAATATAAGTATGTATACGTACATACATATATGTATACAGACGTACAGTAGTATGTATATACATACATACATGCACACATATATATATGTACGTATGGGTTTACCGAACATTTATTAAAATTCTCGGTTTATTTGTAAACAAACAGCCCGAATTATTAGCCGTACTGTGTTCGGCAACCATCGTTGCCATTCTGTTCAGCACTGACAAAGGAACGATAAACTGTCAGTGTTGAACAAAATGGCAACGATGGTGGCCGAACACTGTACGGCTAATAATTCGGGCTGTTTGTTTACAAACAAACCGAGCATTATAATAAATGTTCGGTAAACCCATACGTACATATATATATGTGTGCATGTATGTATGTATATACATACTACTGTACGTCTGTATACATATATGTATGTACGTATACATACTTATATATATATATATAAGTATATACATATGGCTGTGTTTAAATTTTCTCTATAAACAATTCGATGCAAACATTTATGAATTTTGAATCAAGAATATATGCATGTATGTATATATATACATACTACTGTACGTCTGTACACATATATGTATGTACGTATACATACTTATATTTAGGTATCAGCCGTACTAAGAGTGAGAAATGAAATCTCGTTTCATTCTTTTCCATATGTATATATATTGTTATACTTGGGGAGGGTCTTATTTGTGTAATAATATTGCCAGAATTAATAACAGAACACACTCACTGTATGGTAGGTTTTCGCTTCTGTGTCTTTTATATCGGTTAATTTAATTTATTCGGTCCTCAATGACTGAGCAACGGTAAAAAATACAGATACAATATAGACACAAACACAATTATATAGTCTAACAAAGTTCTTTCGTTGCACATCTGCAACATCGTCAGTGGTGCTATTATGTTTCCTCCCGTTGTATTGTATGCCTACGCCATCTTCATTTAGTCTGTTTATTTATTTATTTATTTGTTTATTTTTTTTGTATTCTCTGCGCATGCGTTTGCGTGTGTGTATAGTGTTTTGTTTGATGTGTGCTCGTGTTTGGGTGACTGTGTATTGGTTATTGTATTCTATCTTAGTTTACTAGTGTGTGTTTATATGTGTTTGTTGTTATTGTGCTTGTGTATGTATTTATTTATACTTTTCTTAGGTCAGTGTTGTTTGTTTGGGTGTTGTTGTTATTCCATTCATTTTTTCTGTTTAGCCTTGGCCTTCTAAGTTCTATTTCGCTGGCCTCTCTGATTTGCCTATCTGCTGGGTCATTTCTATGTTTAGATATTATTCTAATTTCTATGTTGTCTATCTTACCGTCGTGTTGTTGTCTGGCATGTTCGTTTAGTACTGAACCGTTTTTTCGTCCTTTTAGTTCCCCCCAGTGTTGGTCTATCCTTTCACATATTCTACGAGCTGTCTTGCCTATGTATGCTGTTGTCATGTTTCTGCAACTACCCTCTGTACATCTTATGCTATAGACTACGTTTCTAGTTTTACAGTTTATCCGGGGGTTCACCTTACATATGATACATTTCCTATTAGTACAGTGAGTTTTCTTAAAAGGGTAGGTTTTGCTGATCAGGGATTCTATGGTGGTTCCTGGCTTTTCTACCACATTAATCTTTAAGTGGGTCTTTCTCAGGGCCTTTTTACACTGGTTAGCTAATTTCCCTCCAGGGGTGGCGTCCACAAACATGACACTCTGGTATCTCTGGTTGTCATACCATGAGGTGTCTTTCCCTATCTTATGTCTAGTCCTATCTAAGCTATTCCATGATTTGCTCCTGTATAATGGGCAAATTCCTTACATGTCCAGTTCTATTAGGGTCTTATACTTCTCCGTGGCTCCTTCGTATACTCTGATTCTGTCTCTTTGGTTGTAGCCAGAGAACTGCATGCGGTTGATGAAGTGTTGGATGTGTCTTTCCAATTCTGTTGGGTCGCACATGCAGAACACGTTCTTCATCACTCGTACCAAGTCTGCGATCAGAATATTAAACTTAGCACTACTGGACATTGCTGAGTTTTTTAGTATCAGGTATTTGGAGGCCATGGGTTTAGCATAGTATGAGTGGAGAATTTGAGCTCTCTCGTCTATAGTGTTAATCCAGAGTTCCGTGTCTAATACAGGTAGTCTATTGTTAGGGTGTTTGGAAGGGTAGTCGATAGTTACAGTTATACTCTGGTGTATGGAATTAACTATCTGCTGGATGCTTTCCATTGTGCTACGTTCTAAATCAAACTTGTTAGTGCTCTCTTGTGGGGATCTCCTTATTACTATATTAATGTCGTCTACGTAACGAGAGTACATGATGGGGTCTATGGAGCTCTCATCAAGGAGATCTTTGAGTCTCCTTTCCCACCATACCATAAAAAGGTTGGCAACGTCACCAGCTATACTGACGCCAATGGCTGCTCCCTCATTTTGGGTGTAGATCTTCTCGTTATTCTCGTTATATATATATATATATATATATATATATATATATATATATATATATATATATATCAACACACGATTTCAGATAAAGAATCTTGCTAAACAAATTCATAAACGAAATATATATATATATATATGTATAAAGTACATTAACTAAATAAGGAACAATAACTCTTTCATGGTAGAATATTTTGGTTTTATTTTATATTACGTAGATCTTTTATTCCCCACCTCGTAGCAAACACGTTAAACATTTCAACATCAGGTTCGTTATTTCATAAAGCAATATTACATTATCACTAACAGCCGCCATTGCCCTGTTAATCATTAAACTTCTACTTCGTAATAATATACCAGAGAAACTACAATTGTAACTAAAAAACTCAACACTTTTTGCTCCAATGACTTAACCCCGAGAGCATGAGGCGGAGGGTAAGATAGTTGGAGGTGGAGGATACTTGTCCGGGCGTCACACTTATACATACATACATACATATATGCATGCATGCATACATACGCACATACATACATACGTACATACGTACAGGCATACATACATACATATATACATACATACATACATGCACACATACATACATACATACATACATACATACATACATACATACATACATACATACATACATGCATGCATGCATGCATGCATACATACATACATACATACATACATACATACATACATACATACATACATACATACATGGTGGCTGCCAACTCGTTTTCGAGTACGGCCACTACTTTATATCCATGTAGGAGAACCCCTACCGATGCGCTGAACGAGTGTGACTTTCCAGTCCAGCCAGCGACTTGAAAACTCTGGTACAAACACTACACTTGTGACAATTATTGACACATAGTGCTGGGCCCATGGTACCATGTGACGACAAGTGCAGAGAGATCTCCAGATATAAAGCAATGCCTGTGCCGTGAAGCTTTTATAGTGAGCAAAGGCACTGCACAAAGCTAGTCCCACTCCCTTAACCAAGATGATATTTACCAAAAAAAAGAACAAGTCAACATCATTGGATACCATCAGGGTTGCAGGTGTTATATCAGAGTTTTCCTTCTCCTAGAATTCTGCCTTGACAAAGGCTAAGGGGTCATCTCTCCCGGATACATACATACATACATACATACATACATACATACATATATACGTAAGTACGTACATTCATACATACATAATGGCTGTAAATCGATTTTGAGTAATGCCATCGTTTGATAATTAAACTTGAGCATCACGGACGTGGCTCTTTACTGCTGCTGGGGACTTACCTATGCCCAACAATACCATGCATCGCAAATATGTCCCGTATCAAGCAATGCCTGTGCTTAAAGCTTTTTTTAGCGGAGAAAGGCTTTGCAGGGTGGATAAAATAAAGTACCAATCAAAGACTGGAGACAATTTAATCTTCTTAGCAATCCCCTAAATTTGTGGTTGTGTGTCTCTGTTAGAAACGATGTTTAAACTTAGTAACCGCTAACTCATTTTAAACTAACGATCTATTTATTAAGCTTCATTAAATCTAAGCTACCATAGTTGATTTGTCTATATCTGGCTTTAAGCCACCTGTAATTGTATTGAGGATTTACTTATAGCCCCAAGAATTTATTCTAAATTATTTGATGCAATTCTTCATATTTACGAGGGTCGGTTGAAACGTTCATAGGCTGAAAAGTGTGAGGTTTATTTTTCAACCCTGGAAAGAAACAATGCAGTTATTAATAAGAAGAGTTGAAATTAATGCATGTAAGATTTCATAGCTCTAGCACCACTCCTTCATAAGCTAACCAAGATACTCTCATGGAATAACCAAATGAGGTTTATTTTTCAATATAGTCCTGGAAAGAAACAATGCAGTTATTAATAAGAAGAGTTCAAATTAATGTAAGCAAAATTTCACAGCTCTAGCATCACCCCTTTATAGTCAGCTTATGAACTTTTCAACCCACCCTCATATGCATAAAATCTATGGTAAGTAACCTTTTTCTGTTTCTACTTTATTTGATATCCCCTTTCTGATATATTAAACCTCTCTATCATTATTCCAAGTATTATTGTCACACACTAAAGTGTTCACTACATCGGATATTTGATTGTGTATTTGATGTGCCTACTGTGGTTAAGAAGTTCGCTTTGCAATCTTAAGGTCCCGGGTTCCATCCTACTACGTGGTATTTAAGGTCAGTTTCAGTTACCGTAGTAGCAAGTCGACCCAATCCTTGCGAGTCAAATGAAGTAGACGGGAACTCTTTGGAAGCTCGTCGAATGGATTGTACCTGTAATTTAAAGAGCTAACGTTGTCACGTATTATGTACACGTGTCTGAGGAATGCTCAGCCACTTGCAAGTTAATTTCATAAGCAGGCAGTTGATTGAGTCAACTGGAACAATCATCATTGGAACCGATGTAGGCCCAACACGCAAGCATCACACGATCTGCTCACACAGTTCCATGTCTTAATACATATCACATTGTTCTCTATAACAAATTGTAGTTTAAGCACAAATGAAAACTAAGGTTGTTATTTAAATTCCATCTTTAATTTCTACAATAGTTTTGATGGAAATAAATGTAGTGTCATTTAAATTATTAATTATTAGTTGTTTGACTGGTCTATTGATGGATTCTATGTACTGGCACTACATTTATTTCCATCGAAACAATTGTAGAAATTAAAGATGGAATTTGAATAACAACTCTGGCTTTCATTTTGTTTTAATTTTGTTGTGCCCTGCAGCTTTCGGTGTCTTCATATAGCTGTATCTTAACCCTTTGGAGTATACCTTTGACCTGGTTTCCTGCATGCTGCCGACTTTAATAACACATTCAGCTTATCAAAATAATAGTGAATTATTCCACTCTCTCTCTCTCTCTCTCTCTCTCTCTCTATATATATATATATATATATATATATATATATATATATATATATATATATATATATATATATATATATATATATATAGGTAAAATTCCGTTATAACGAATGCCATTATAACGAATTTTTCAATCCTCGAGGTAATAACAAACAAACGCTCGATTTGTTTCGGTCGATCTCGTTATAAAGAATTTTTAGTTACAACGAATTTCTTTTATACTCTGTGAATTTCGTTATAATGAATTTCACTATATATATATATATATATATATATATGTGTGTGTGTGTGTGTGTGTGTGTGTGTGTGTGTGTGTGGCTTCATTCGATTGACCACCAAAAAAAATCTATTCTCTATGGTTGTAATCACCTTTTTCATTTATATATTTTCCTAATTTCTCCCAGACACTATTTATCCCCCCTCGTTCCACACTTTTATCAATAGACAAACTTAATGTTGATACATATTTAACTTATACATATATATTATATTCTATATTACACCGCTTGTTGATTCAGTAGTTTTTGCTTCAATTTTATTTTTCTCAACCAAAACAAACTCCTATATAATTTAATAATACTATTGTTGTACATATTATGATTTTATTTTCGTAACAACTCGTATTTTGCATAAATATATTTTATTGATTTGAAACTATTACATATAAGACAATATTGTATCTTTTTTTTTAATATGCGCATTGAATTTTCTTTTATTTAAAAATGTTCACAAGATATTGCGACTGTGCATGAAAATTACGAGATACTTATCTACTAAATATATTGAGTTATAGATTGTTTTAATATATAGCAGGAGTCGGCAATCTCTGGCTTGCGGGTCACATCCGGCTCACGAAGTATTTTTGTCCGGCCCACCAACAGGTTTCAATCTAGATCTAAATACACTGCCAGGTATTTGGGGTTTTGTTACAGTTTATTAAAAATGTCATAGTATTTTATCATATTACTGTATTCGTTTTTACATATGTTCTCATTACTTATTTGATATCATGGCCTGCCGACGAGACACTGCATAGCTATGTGGCCTACACACCCTAAAGGTTGCCGACCCCTTATATATAGGGTGAGTAGGGTGGTGGATTGGTAGTATCGGTAGAGCGTCGGACAACATGTTTTATAGCATAGAGGTATAGCCCTTTACGATCTGTGTTCAAATCCTGCCAAGGTTAGCTTTGCTTTTCATCCTAACAGCGTCGATATAATAAAGTACCAGTAATTCACTGGGATCGATTTAATTGACCCCCCCCCCCCAAAAAAAAAGTGTACCTTGTGCCTAAATCAGAAACCAATATAGAGGGTGAGTCATTAGTAACCGGGCAGTCAATGTATTTTTATTGCAAAGTTCACAGATAACTTTTTGAACTTCCACTTCAAAATATATTGAGGAACGGAGATAGCTTTTCAAACATTTACTTTAATTATATATTTTAACTACTTTTGTTTGATATATTTATAATTTCGTACTTTATGACCAGAACTTTTGTAAATATTATCATTTGGAAGATTAATGTTTAGTATTATCCTTTGGAATAGGGCGGTGGATTGGCAGTATCAGTACAGCGTCGGACAACATGCTTCACGGTATAGAGTTACGGCTCTTTACGTTCTGAGTTCAAATCCCGCCGATGTTAGCTTTGCCCTTCATCCTTACTGGGTCGATAAAATAAAGTACCAGCAATGCATCGGGATCGATAAAATAAAGCACCAGTAATGCACTTGGGTCGATTTAATCGACTTTCCCCTCCCTTCAAATTGCTGGCTTTGTGCTTAAAGTAAAAACAATTATCATTTGGAATATAAATGTTGGCCTGCCCAGTTACTTATGTAGATACTTAGGTATCTATACATTTATGCATACATTTTCCACTGAATACATTTTGAAATGGATTGTCTTATTTGCAGTGATATATATTATATCTATTATAATAGAATGAATTCTCATAGGTGCAATTCTTACTGTCACACATTTTATATTAGACCCCCCTCCAGTAGATCCTAATAAAAATTATAAATATACCAAACAAAAATACATTTTATTTATTCAACTATACAATAAATATAATTTTTAAATTATTCTAAATTTATTGCAGATCATTTAGTTCTTTTAATCAAGATAATTAAAGAAACTATAATTTTGATTTAATGTTGCTGTTTTTGTAATTTTGTTGTTTTTGTATACGTTATTTGAATTATACATGCACACCTAAAGAGATGTGGATTGACAGAATCGGTAGAGCGCCAGGAATTTTGTTCAGGCTCTTTGTGTTCTGAGTTCAAATCCTACAAAGGTCAACTTAACCCTTTATCTTTCTGGGATTGATTAAATAAACTACCAGTGAACTATTGGGGTCGATATAATCGTCTTCTCCTCCACCAAATTAGTGTCTTTACGTCTAAACTATTACTATAAGAAACTATTACTATACTGGCACTCCGTCGGTTACAACGACGAGTGTTCCAGTTGATCCGATCAACGGAACAGCCTGCTCTTGAAATTAACATGCTGAGCATTCCACAGACACGCATAGCCTTAACGTAATCCTCAGGGAGATTCAGCGTGAAACAGAATGTGACAAGGCTGGCCCTTCGAATTACAAGTACAACTCATTTTTGCCAGCTGAGTGGACTGGAGAAACGTGAAATAAAGTGTTTTGGTCAAGGACACAACGTACCGTCGGGAATCGAACTTACGATCTTACGATTGTGAGCCGAATACCCTAACCACAAAGCCACGCGCCTTTACATGGTGACGCTCGTCGATGTGTTTGACTGTTCTAGTGCCTCAGTCACGTTATTAACTGTTGTAATGCTGTATTTTTGGGTTGTCTCAAAGCATAAAAATGTAAGTTACTTACGACTAATTGTAACATGTATTCTTTCGCCGGAGAGTAGAGACTGGCCTACTAAATGTCATACAAAAAATCCCCTAAAATTCAAGAAGTTTAACAGTACTAGATCATCGCGTCATTTTGATATGTTGATAACTTCATAAAAGGTGGGACAGAAAGTTCTCACAATTTTTTCAAAATTTTTATTGACTTCAGCGTTTTTTAATAGAAACATTTTACAAATCAAAATAATCGCCATCATTTGCGATTACCGTCTGCCATTGTTTAGGAAGGCACACGTTTTCATCTCTGGAGAATTCTTCAGGCTTTGATGCAAAGAATTCTGTCAGCCACTGATTTAACTGGCCTTCATTGGTGAAGGTCTTTGACTGCATTGCATTGCTCACTAAGAGAAAGAAGTGACAGCCTGTAGGCGCGAAGGGCGAATACGGTGGGTGAAGCAGAATCTCCCAACCTAGTTCCAGTACCTCCTTATATATCATCCTTGATGTATGCGGCTGAGCGTTATCATGAGTGAATAGAACACTACCGTAGTGTGTGCGATTTTCGCCGTTAACACATGCATATATAGACATAAATACACACAGGCATAGCGACCTCGTTCCATTTAGTGGGTTATTTCTTATTTTAATTGAACTTTTCCTCTCATTTATGGCATTTATAGTCCTTTCCAGTGTTGTTCTGTTTATATAACTCTACTACGAAATAAAATTTGTTCTAAATGAAATATAAAGTACATTAAATTTATTTTTCTGTAAGTTTAACCAAATAAAAATTTATGATATTTAAATGAATAAATCCCACCACGATTTTTTAAAGATATATATTTTAAATGATTTTCACATATTAATAAAACAGTTGTTGTCCTTTCTCTAAGTGTTTGTATTTCATTCACAATTAACTTGAAGTTAAGCAGATTGACTTACTCATTAATATTGATATAACTTTGTACAGTAAATTAAATTTAATTAAAATATTTGTTATAGTACAAACTTTGAGACTCATTTTAAATCAATTTTTTCAACATAATACTCTGTTTTTACATAATTATAACTAAAATTTGGCAGTATCGGTAGAGGGTCGGACGTCATGCTTTGACGCATAGAGTTACCGCCCTTTGCGTTCTGAGTTCAAATCCCGCCGAGGTCAACTTTGCCTTTCATCCTTACGGGGTCGATAAAATAAAGTACCAGTAATTGCTGGCCTTGTGCCAAAAGTAGAAAGGGAAGGGGGAAGTCGATTACATCCATCCTCAGTGCGTTACTGGTACTTTATTTTATCGACTCCGTAAGAATGAAAGGCAAAGCTAACCATGGTGGGATTTGAAACCAGAACGTAAACACGTGACTATACCACAAAGCATGTTGTTTGACACTCTACCGATAATGCTATTCCACCGGCCTAATAACCTATACGATAATAAGAGCCGTGTCTGTCCGTACGTCCGTCCGTCACGCTCTCTCTCTATTTATAGAGGGAAATACTACTCCACCTCTCATTCACCCCCCCCTCTCTAGCTAACTAAAATGTAACGTACAAACGAACGAAATGAATACGGAGTATATTATTGCTCTCTCTCTGTGTGTGTGTGTGTGTGTGTGTGTGAAAGATAGAATTAAAATTTGTTTCAAGAAAAAACAAGTTGTTGTTGTTATTGAGAGAGAGAGGGAGAGAGAGGGAGAGAGAGGGAGGGAAAGGGAGAGAGAGAGGGGAAGAGAGAGAGAGTGTGTCCGTATGTGTGAAAGATAGGTAGAGGGTGTTGGCACCGCACTAACGAGTTTTGATTGAAAACGCGGTAAATTTAAATGTAAGTTTGTCAACACGGGCTACAACTGATATTATTCATACTACTACTACTACTACTACCACCACCACCACCACTACCACTACTACTACTACCACAACCACCACCACCACCACCACTACTACTACTACTACCACCACCACCACTACTACTACTACTACTACCACTACTACCACCACCACCACCACTACTACTACTACTACCACTACTACCACCACCACTACCACTACTACTACTACTACTACCACCACCACCACCACCACTACTACTACTACTACTACCACCACCACCACCACCACCACTACTACTACTACTACTACCACCACCACCACCACTACTACTACTACTACTACCACCACCACTACCACTACTACTACTACTACTACTACCACCACCACCACCACTACTACTACTACTACTACCACCACCACCACCACCACTACTACTACTACTACCACCACCACCACCACTACCACTACTACTACTACTACTACCACAACCACTACTACTACTACTACTACCACCACCACCACCACCACCACTACCACTACTACTACCACAACTACCACCACCACTACTACTACTACTACTACTACCACCACCACCACCACCACCACTACTACTACTACTACTACCACAACTACCACCACCACCACTACTACTACTACTATTACTACTACTACTACTACTACTACTACCACCACTACCACTACTACTACCACCACCACCACTACTACTACTACTATAACCACCACCACCACCACCACTAATACTACTACTACTACTACTACTACTGCTACTACTACCACCATCACCACCACCACCACCACTGCTACTACTACTACTACTACTACTACTGCTGCTACTACTACTACTACCACCACCACCACTACTACTACTACTACTACTACTGCTACTACTACTACTACTACCACCACCACCACTACTAATACTAATACTAATACTACTACCACCACCACCACCACCAACACAACAACAACAGCAGTAACAACATCAGTAGCAACAGCAGTCAAAACAACAACAACAGCACCAACAGCAGCAACAACAAGAACAACAACAATAGCAACAACAACAGTAGCAACAACAACAGCACCAACAACAGCAGCAACAACAACAACAACAATGCTCACTATAAAACAGGAGTGGTGTAGAGGTGGCTGATGGTTCGATGGTGGTGGAGGGTGGTGTCTATGTATTGTGTGGTTATATTGGTGTAGAGAGAGTTGGCTGATGGTTCGATGGTGGTGGATGGTGGTGTCTATGTATTGTGTGGTTATATTGGTGTAGAGTTGGCTGATGGTTCGATGGTGGTGGAGGGTGGTGTCTATGTATTGTGTGGTTATATTGTTGTAGAGTTGGCTGATGGTTTGATGGTGGTGGAGGGTGGTGTCTGTATTGTGTGGTTATATTGTTGTAGAGTTGGCTGATGGTTCGATGGTGGTGGAGGGTGGTGTCTGTATTGTGTGGTTATATTGGTGTAGAGAGAGTTGGCTGATGGTTCAATGGTGGTGGACGGTGGTGTCTATGTATCGTGTGGTTATATTGGTGTAGAGAGAGTTGGCTGATGGTTCGATGGTGGTGGACGGTGGTGTCTGTGTATTGTGTGGTTATATTGGTGTAGAGAGAGTTGGCTGATGGTTCGCTGGTGGTGGATGGTGGTGTCTATGTATTGTGTGGTTATATTGGTGTAGAGAGAGTTGGTTGATGGTTCGATGGTGGTGGATGGTGGTGTCTATGTATTGTGTGGTTATATTGGTGTAGAGAGAGTTGGCTGATGGTTCGATGGTGGTGGACGGTGATGTCAGTGTATTGTGTGGTTATATTGGTGTAGAGAGAGTTGGTTGATGGTTCGATGGTGGTGGATGGTGGTGTCTATGTATTGTGTGGTTATATTGGTGTAAAGAGAGTTGGCTGATGGTTCGATGGTGGTGGACGGTGGTGTCTGTGTATTGTGTGGTTATATTGGTGTAGAGTTGGCTGATGGTTCGCTGGCGGTGGATGGTGGTGTCTATGTATTGTGTGGTTATATTGGTGTAGAGTGAGTTGGCTGATGGTTCGATGGTGGTGGAGGGTGGTGTCTATGTATTGTGTGGTTGTATTGGTGTAAAGAGAGTTGGCTGATGGTTCGATGGTGGTGGACGGTGGTGTCTGTGTATTGTGTGGTTATATTGGGGTAGAGTTGGCTGATGGTTCGATGGTGGTGGATGGTGGTGTCTATGTATTGTGTGGTTATATTGGTGTAGAGTGAGTTGGCTGATGATTCGATGGTGGTGGATGGTGGTGTCTATGTATTGTGTGGTTATATTGGTGTAGAGAGAGTTGGCTGATGGTTCGATGGTGGTGGATGGTGGTGTCTATGTATTGTGTGGTTATATTGGTGTAAAGAGAGTTGGCTGATGGTTCGATGGTGGTGGACGGTGGTGTCTATGTATTGTGTGGTTATATTGGTGTAAAGAGAGTTGGCTGATGGTTCGATGGTGGTGGAGGGTGGTGTCTATGTATTGTGTGGTTATATTGGTGTAAAGAGAGTTGGCTGATGGTTCGATGGTGGTGGATGGTGGTGTCTATGTATCGTGTGGTTATATTGGTGTAAAGAGAGTTGGCTGATGGTTCGATGGTGGTGGACGGTGGTGTCTATGTATTGTGTGGTTATATTGGCGTAGAGTTGGCTGATGGTTCGATGGTGGTGGACGGTGGTGTCTATGTATTGTGTGGTTATATTGGTGTAGAGAGAGTTGGCTGATGGTTCGATGGTGGTGGATGGTGGTGTCTATGTATTGTGTGGTTATATTGGTGTAGAGAGAGTTGGCTGATGGTTCGATGGTGGTGGATGGTGGTGTCTATGTATTGTGTGGTTAAATTGGTGTAAAGAGAGTTGGTTGATGGTTCAATGGTGGTGGAGGGTGGTGTCTATGTATTGTGTGGTTATATTGGTGTAGAGTTGGCTGATGGTTCGATGGTGGTGGACGGTGGTGTCTATGTATTGTGTGGTTATATTGGTGTAGAGTTGGCTGATGGTTCGATGGTGGTGGACGGTGGTGTCTATGTATTGTGTGGTTATATTGGTGTAGAGAGAGTTGGCTGATGGTTCGATGGTGGTGGATGGTGGTGTCTATGTATTGTGTGGTTGTATTGGTGTAGAGAGAGTTGGTTGATGGTTCGATGGTGGTGGAGGGTGGTGTCTATATATTGTGTGGTTATATTGGTGTAAAGAGAGTTGGCTGATGGTTCGATGGTGGTGGAGGGTGGTGTCTATGTATTGTGTGGTTATATTGGTGTAAAGAGAGGTGGCTGATGGTTCGATGGTGGTGGAGGGTGGTGTCTATGTATTGTGTGGTTATATTGGTGTAGAGAGAGTTGGCTGATGGTTCGATGGTGGGGGACGGTGGTGTCTATGTATTGTGTGGTTATATTGGTGTAGAGAGAGTTGGCTGATGGTTCGATGGTGGTGGATGGTGGTGTCTATGTATTGTGTGGTTATATTGGTGTAGAGAGAGTTGGCTGATGGTTCGATGGTGGGGGACGGTGGTGTCTATGTATTGTGTGGTTATATTGGTGTAGAGAGAGTTGGCTGATGGTTCGATGGTGGGGGACGGTGGTGTCTATGTATTGTGTGGTTATATTGGTGTAGAGAGAGTTGGTTGATGGTTCGATGGTGGTGGATGGTGGTGTCTATGTATTGTGTGGTTATATTGTTGTAGAGTTGGCTGATGGTTCGATGGTGGTGGACGGTGGTGTCTATGTATCGTGTGGTTATATTGGTGTAGAGAGAGTTGGCTGATGGTTCGATGGTGGTGGATGGTGGTATCTATGTATTGTGTGGTTATATTGGTGTAGAGAGAGTTGGCTGATGGTTCGATGGTGGTGGACGGTGGTGTCTATGTATTGTGTGGTTATATTGGTGTAGAGAGAGTTGGTTGATGGTTCGATGGTGGTGGATGGTGGTGTCTATGTATTGTGTGGTTATATTGGTGTAGAGAGAGTTGGCTGATAGTTCGATGGTGGTGGACGGTGGTGTCTATGTATTGTGTGGTTATATTGGTGTAGAGAGAGTTGGTTGATGGTTTGATGGTGGTGGATGGTGGTGTCTATGTATTGTGTGGTTATATTGGTGTAGAGTGAGTTGGCTGATGGTTCGATGGTGGTGGAGGGTGGTATCTATGTATTGTGTGGTTATATTGGTGTAGAGAGAGTTGGCTGATGGTTCGATGGTGGTGGACGGTGGTGTCTGTGTATTGTGTGGTTATATTGGTGTAGAGAGAGTTGGCTGATGGTTCAATGGTGGTGGACGGTGGTGTCTATGTATTGTGTGGTTATATTGGTGTAGAGAGAGTTGGCTGATGGTTCAATGGTGGGGGACGGTGGTGTCTATGTATTGTGTGGTTATATTGGTGTAAAGAGAGTTGGCTGATGGTTCAATGGTGGTGGACGGTGGTGTCTATGTATTGTGTGGTTATATTGGTGTAGAGAGAGTTGGTTGATGGTTCGATGGTGGTGGATGGTGGTGTCTATGTATTGTGTGGTTATATTGGTGCAGAGAGAGTTGGCTGATAGTTCGATGGTGGTGGACGGTGGTGTCTATGTATTGTGTGGTTATATTGGTGTAGAGAGAGTTGGTTGATGGTTCGATGGTGGTGGATGGTGGTGTCTATGTATTGTGTGGTTATATTGGTGTAGAGTGAGTTGGCTGATGGTTCGATGGTGGTGGAGGGTGGTATCTATGTATTGTGTGGTTATATTGGTGTAGAGAGAGTTGGCTGATGGTTCGATGGTGGTGGACGGTGGTGTCTGTGTATTGTGTGGTTATATTGGTGTAGAGAGAGTTGGCTGATGGTTCAATGGTGGTGGACGGTGGTGTCTATGTATTGTGTGGTTATATTGGTGTAGAGAGAGTTGGCTGATGGTTCAATGGTGGGGGACGGTGGTGTCTATGTATTGTGTGGTTATATTGGTGTAAAGAGAGTTGGCTGATGGTTCAATGGTGGTGGACGGTGGTGTCTATGTATTGTGTGGTTATATTGGTGTAAAGAGAGTTGGCTGATGGTTCAATGGTGGTGGACGGTGGTGTCTATGTATTGTGTGGTTATATTGGTGTAAAGAGAGTTGGCTGATAGTTCGATGGTGGTGGACGGTGGTGTCTATGTATTGTGTGGTTATATTGGTGTAAAGAGAGTTGGCTGATGGTTCAATGGTGGTGGACGGTGGTGTCTATGTATTGTGTGGTTATATTGGTGTAGAGAGAGTTGGTTGATGGTTCGATGGTGGTGGATGGTGGTGTCTATGTATTGTGTGGTTATATTGGTGTAGAGTTGGCTGATGGTTCGATGGTGGTGGAGGGTGGTGTCTATGTATTGTGTGGTTATATTGGTGTAGAGTTGGCTGATGGTTCGATGGTGGTGGACGGTGGTGTCTATGTATTGTGTGGTTATATTGGTGTAAAGAGAGTTGGCTGATGGTTCGATGGTGGTGGACGGTGGTGTCTATGTATTGTGTGGTTATATTGGTGTAAAGAGAGTTGGCTGATGGTTCGATGGTGGTGGACGGTGGTGTCTATGTATCGTGTGGTTATATTGGTGTAGAGAGAGTTGGCTGATGGTTCGATGGTGGTGGACGGTGGTGTCTGTGTATTGTGTGGTTATATTGGTGTAGAGGGAGTTGGTTGATGGTTCGATGGTGGGGGACGGTGGTGTCTATGTATTGTGTGGTTATATTGGTGTAGAGAGAGTTGGTTGATGGTTCGATGGTGGTGGATGGTGGTGTCTATGTATTGTGTGGTTATATTGGTGTAAAGAGAGTTGGCTGATGGTTCGATGGTGGTGGATGGTGGTGTCTATGTATTGTGTGGTTATATTTGTGTAAAGAGAGTTGGCTGATGGTTCGATGGTGGTGGAGGGTGGTGTCTATGTATTGTGTGGTTATATTGGTGTAGAGAGAGTTGGTTGATGGTTCGATGGTGGTGGATGGTGGTGTCTATGTATTGTGTGGTTATATTGGTGTAAAGAGAGTTGGCTGATGGTTCGATGGTGGTGGAGGGTGGTGTCTATGTATTGTGTGGTTATATTGGTGTAGAGAGAGTTGGTTGATGGTTCGATGGTGGTGGAGGGTGGTGTCTATGTATTGTGTGGTTATATTGGTGTAGAGAGAGTTGGCTGATGGTTCGATGGTGGTGGATGGTGGCGTCTATGTATTCTGTGGTTATATTGGTGTAGAGAGAGTTGGCTGATGGTTCGATGGTGGTGGATGGTGGTGTCTATGTATTGTGTGGTTATATTGGTGTAGAGAGAGTTGGCTGATGGTTCGATGGTGGTGGAGGGTGGTGTCTATGTATTGTGTGGTTATATTGGTGTAGAGAGAGTTGGCTGATGGTTCGATGGTGGTGGAGGGTGGTGTCTATGTATTGTGTGGTTATATTGGTGTAGAGAGAGTTGGCTGATGGTTTGATGGTGGTGGAGGGTGGTGTCTGTGTATTGTGTGGTTATATTGGTGTAGAGAGAGTTGGCTGATGGTTCGATGGTGGTTGACGGTGGTGTCTGTGTATCGTGTGGTTATATTGGTGTAGAGAGAGTTGGCTGATGGTTCGATGGTGGTGGAGGGTAGTGTCTATGTATTGTATGGTTATATTGGTGTAGAGAGAGTTGGTTGATGGTTCGATGGTGGTGGATGGTGGTGTCTATGTATTGTGTGGTTATATTGGTGTAGAGAGAGTTGGCTGATGGTTCGATGGTGGTGGATGGCTGTGTCTATGTATTGTGTGGTTATATTGGTGTAGAGAGAGTTGGTTGATGTTTCGATGGTGGTGGAGGGTGGTGTCTATGTATTATGTGGTTATATTGGTGTAGAGAGATTTGGTTGATGGTTCGATGGTGGTGGATGGTGGTGTCTATGTATTGTGTGGTTATTTTGGTGTAGAGTTGGCTGATGGTTCGATGGTGGTGGAGGGTGGTGTCTATGTATTGTGTGGTTATATTGGTGTAGAGAGAGTTGGCTGATGGTTCGATGGTGGTGGACGGTGGTGTCTATGTATTGTGTGGTTATATTGGTGTAGAGAGAGTTGGCTGATGGTTCGATGGTGGTGGAGGGTGATGTCTATGTATTGTGTGGTTATATTGGTGTAGAGAGAGTTGGTTGATGGTTCGATGGTGGTGGACGGTGGTGTCTATGTATTGTGTGGTTATATTGGTGTAGAGAGAGTTGGCTGATGGTTCGATGGTGGTGGATGGTGGTGTCTATGTATTGTGTGGTTATATTCGTGTAAAGTTGGCTGATGGTTCGATGGTGGTGGACGGTGGTGTCTGTGTATTGTGTGGTTATATTGGTGTAGAGAGAGTTGGCTGATGGTTCGATGGTGGTGGATGGTGGTGTCTATGTATTGTGTGGTTATATTGGTGTTGAGTTGGCTGATGGTTCGATGGTGGTGGATGGTGGTGTCTATGTATTGTGTGGTTATATTGGCGTAAAGAGAGTTGGCTGATGGTTCGATGGTGGTGGAGGGTGGTGTCTATGTATTGTGTGGTTATATTGGTGTAAAGAGTGTTGGCTGATGGTTCGATGGTGGTGGATGGTGGTGTCTATGTATTGTGTGGTTATATTGGTGTAGAGAGAGTTGGTTGATGGTTCGATGGTGGTGGACGGTGGTGTCTATGTATTGTGTGGTTATATTGGTGTAAAGAGAGTTGGTTGATGGTTCGATGGTGGTGGACGGTGGTGTCTATGTATTGTGTGGTTATATTGGTGTAGAGTTGGCTGATGGTTCGATGGTGGTGGATGGTGGTGTCTATGTATTGTGTGGTTATATTGGTGTAGAGAGACTTGGCTGATGGTTCGGAGGTGGTGGACGGTGGTGTCTGTGTATTGTGTGGTTATATTGGTGTAGAGAGAGTTGGCTGATGGTTCGATGGTGGTGGACGGTGGTGTCTATGTATTGTGTGGTTATATTGGTGTAGAGAGAGTTGGCTGATGGTTCGATGGTGGTGGATGGTGGTGTCTATGTATTGTGTGGTTATATTGGTGTAGAGAGACTTGGCTGATGGTTCGGAGTTGGTGGACGGTGGTGTCTGTGTATTGTGTGGTTATATTGGTGTAGAGAGATGGCTGATGGTTCGATGGTGGTGGACGGTGGTGTCTATGTATTGTGTGGTTATATTGGTGTAGAGAGAGTTGGCTGATGGTTCGATAGTGGTGGACGGTGGTGTCTATGTATCGTGTGGTTATATTGGTGTAAAGAGAGTTGGTTGATGGTTCGATGGTGGTGGACGGTGGTGTCTATGTATCGTGTGGTTATATTGGTGTAGAGTTGGCTGATGGTTCGATGGTGGTGGAGGGTGGTGTCTATGTATTGTGTGGTTATATTGGTGTAGAGAGAGTTGGCTGATGGTTCGATGGTGGTGGATGGTGGTGTCTATGTATTGTGTGGTTATATTGGTGTAGAGAGAGTTGGTTGATGGTTCGATGGTGGTGGACGGTGGTGACTATGTATCGTGTGGTTATATTGGTGTAGAGTGAGTTGGCTGATGGTTCGATGGTGGTGGATGGTGGTGTCTATGTATTGTGTGGTTATATTGGTGTAGATAGAGTTGGTTGATGGTTCGATGGTGGGGGACAGTGGTGTCTATGTATTTTGTGGTTATATTGGTGTAGATAGGGTTGGTTGATGGTTCGATTGTGGTGGAGGGTGGTGTCTATGTATTGTGTGGTTATATTGGTGTAGAGAGAGTTGGCTGATGGTTCGATGGTGGTGGAGGGTGGTGTCTATGTATTGTGTGGTTATATAGGTGTAGAGTTGGCTGATGGTTCAATGGTGGTGGACGGTGGTGTCTATGTATCGTGTGGTTATATTGGTGTAGAGTTGGCTGATTGTTCGATGGTGTTGGACGGTGGTGTCTATGTATTGTGTGGTTATATAGGTGTAGAGTTGGCTGATGGTTCGATGGTGGTGGATGGTGGTGTCTATGTATCGTGTGGTTATATTGGTGTAGAGTTGGCTGATGGTTCAATGGTGGTGGACGGTGGTGTCTATGTATCGTGTGGTTATATTGGTGTAGAGAGAGTTGGCTGATGGTTCGATGGTGGTGGACGGTTGTGTCTATGTATTGTGTGGTTATATAGGTGTAGAGTTGGCTTATTGTTCGATGGTGTTGGACGGTGGTGTCTATGTATTGTGTGGTTATATTGGTGTAGAGAGAGTTGGCTGATGGTTCGATGGTGGTGGATGGTGGTGTCTATGTATCGTGTGGTTATATTGGTGTAGAGTTGGCTGATTGTTCGATGGTGGTGGATGGTGGTGTCTATGTATTGTGTGGTTATAGTGGTGTAGAGTTGGCTGATGGTTCGATGGTGGTGGATGGTGGTGTCTATGTATTGTGTGGTTATATTGGTGTAGAGAGAGTTGGTTGATGGTTTGACGGTGGTGGACGGTGGTGTCTATGTATTGTGTGGTTATATTGGTGTAAAGAGAGTTGGCTGATAGTTCGATGGTGGTGGAGGGTGGTGTCTATGTATTGTGTGGTTATATTGGTGTAGAGAGAGTTGGCTGATGGTTCGATGGTGGTGGAGGGTGGTGTCTATGTATTGTGTGGTTATATTGGTGTAGAGTTGGCTGATGGTTCGATGGTGGTGGATGGTGGTGTCTATGTATTGTGTGGTTATATAGGTGTAGAGTTGGCTGATTGTTCGATGGTGTTGGACGGTGGTGTCTATGTATTGTGTGGTTATATTGGTGTAAAGAGAGTTGGCTGATAGTTCGATGGTGGTGGAGGGTGGTGTCTATGTATTGTGTGGTTATATTGGTGTAAAGAGAGTTGGCTGATAGTTCGATGGTGGTGGAGGGTGGTGTCTATGTATTGTGTGGTTATATTGGTGTAGAGAGAGTTGGCTGATGGTTCGATGGTGGTGGAGGGTGGTGTCTATGTATTGTGTGGTTATATTGGTGTAGAGTTGGCTGATGGTTCGATGGTGGTGGATGGTGGTGTCTATGTATTGTGTGGTTATATAGGTGTAGATTTGGCTGATTGTTCGATGGTGTTGGACGGTGGTGTCTATGTATTGTGTGGTTATATTGGTGTAGAGAGAGTTGGCTGATGGTTCGATGGTGGACGATGGTGGTGTCTATGTATTGTGTGGTTATATTGGTGTAGAGTTGGCTGATTGTTCGATGGTGGTGGACGGTGGTGTCTATGTATTGTGTGGTTATATTGGTGTAAAGAGAGTTGGCTGATAGTTCGATGGTGGTGGAGGGTGGTGTCTATGTATTGTGTGGTTATATTGGTGTAAAGAGAGTTGGCTGATGGTTCGATGGTGGTGGATGGTGGTGTCTATGTATTGTGTGGTTATATTGGTGTAGAGAGAGTTGGCTGATGGTTCGATGGTGGTGGAGGGTGGTGTCTATGTATTGTGTGGTTATATTGGTGTAGAGTTGGCTGATGGTTCGATGGTAGTGGACGGTGGTGTCTATGTATTGTGTGGTTATATTGATGTAAAGAGAGTTGGCTGATAGTTCGATGGTGGTGGACGGTGGTGTCTATGTATTGTGTGGTTATATTGGTGTAAAGAGAGTTGGCTGATGGTTTGATGGTGGTGGATGGTGGTGTCTAATATTGTGTGGTTATATTGGTGTAGAGAGAGTTGGCTGATGGTTCGATGGTGGTGGAGGGTGGTGTCTATGTATTGTGTGGTTATATTGGTGTAGCGAGAGTTGGTTGATGGTTCGATGGTGGTGGACGGTGGTGTCTATGTATGGTGTGGTTATATTGGTGTAAAGAGAGTTGGCTGATGGTTCGATGGTGGTGGAGGGTGGTGTCTATGTATTGTGTGGTTATATTGGTGTAAAGAGTGTTGGCTGATGGTTCGATGGTGGTGGATGGTGGTGTCTATGTATTGTGTGGTTATATCAGTGTAGAGAGAGTTGGTTGATGGTTCGATGGTGGTGGACGGTGGTGTCTGTGTATTGTGTGGTTATATTGGTGTAGAGTTGGCTGATGGTTCGATGGTGGTGGATGGTGGTGTCTATGTATTGTGTGGTTATATTGGTGTAGAGTTGGCTGATGGTTCGATGGTGGTGGACGGTGGTGTCTATGTATTGTGTGCTTATATTGGTGTAGAGAGAGTTGGCTGATGGTTCGATGGTGGTGGACGGTGGTGTCTATGTATTGTGTGGTTATATTGGTGTAAAGAGTGTTGGCTGATGGTTCGATGATGGTGGATGGTGGTGTCTATGTATCGTGTGGTTATATTGGTGTAAAGAGAGTTGGTTGATGGTTTGATGGTGGTGGATGGTGGTGTCTATGTATTGTGTGGTTATATTGGTGTAGCGAGAGTTGGTTGATGGTTCGATGGTGGTGGACGGTGGTGTCTGTGTATTGTATGGTTATATTGGTGTAAAGAGAGTTGGCTGATGGTTCGATGGTTGTGGAGGGTGGTGTCTATGTATTGTGTGGTTATATTAGTGTAGAGTTGGCTGATGGTTCGATGGTGGTGGACGGTGGTGTCTACGTATTGTGTGGTTATATTGGTGTAGAGTTGGCTGATGGTTCGATGGTGGTGGACGGTGGTGTCTATGTATTGTGTGGTTATATTGGTGTAGAGAGAGTTGGCTGATGGTTCGATGGTTGTGGAGGGTGGTGTCTATGTATTGTGTGGTTATATTGGTGTAAAGAGAGTTGGTTGATGGTTCGATGGTGGTGGACGGTGGTGTCTAAGTATTGTGTGGTTATATTGGTGTAAAGAGAGTTGGCTGATGGTTCGATGGTGGTGGACGGTGGTGTCTATGTATTGTGTGGTTATATTGGTGTAAAGAGAGTTGGCTGATGGTTCGATGGTGGTGGATGGTGGTGTCTATGTATTGTGTGGTTATATTGGTGTAGCGAGAGTTTGTTGATGGTTCGATGGTGGTGGATGGTGGTGTCTATGTATTGTGTGGTTATATTGGTGTAGAGAGAGTTGGTTGATGGTTCGATGGTGGTGGAGGGTGGTGTCTATGTATTGTGTGGTTATATTGGTGTAGAGAGAGTTGGCTGATGGTTCGATGGTGGTGGAGGGTGGTGTCTATGTATTGTGTGGTTATATTGGTGTAGAGAGAGTTGGCTGATGGTTCGATGGTGGTGGAGGGTGGTGTCTATGTATTGTGTGGTTATATTGGTGTAGAGTTGGCTGATGGTTGGATGGTGGTGGACGGTGGTGTCTATGTATTGTGTGGTTATATTGATGTAAAGAGAGTTGGCTGATAGTTCGATGGTGGTGGACGGTGGTGTCTATGTATTTTGTGGTTATATTGTAGTAGAGATGGCTGATGGTTCGATGGTGGTGGACGGTGGTGTCTATGTATCGTGTGGTTATATTGGTGTAGAGAGAGTTGGCTGATGGTTCGATGGTGGTGGACGGTTGTGTCTATGTATTGTGTGGTTATATAGGTGTAGAGTTGGCTGATGGTTCGATGGTGGTGGACGGTGGTGTCTATGTATTGTGTGGTTATATTGGTGTAGAGTTGGCTGATTGTTCGATGGTGGTGGACGGTGGTGTCTATGTATTGTGTGGTTATATTGGTGTAAAGAGAGTTGGCTGATAGTTCGATGGTGGTGGAGGGTGGTGTCTATGTATTGTGTGGTTATATTGGTGTAAAGAGAGTTGGCTGATGGTTCGATGGTGGTGGATGGTGGTGTCTATGTATTGTGTGGTTATATTGGTGTAGAGAGAGTTGGCTGATGGTTCGATGGTGGTGGACGGTGGTGTCTATGTATTGTGTGGTTATATTGGTGTAGAGTTGGCTGATGGTACGATGGTGGTGGACGGTGGTGTCTATGTATTGTGTGGTTATATTGGTGTAGAGTTGGCTGATGGTTCGATGGTGGTGGAGGGTGGTGTCTATGTATTGTGTGGTTATATTGGTGTAGAGTTGGCTGATGGTTCGATGGTGGTGGACGGTGGTGTCTATGTATTGTGTGGTTATATTGATGTAAAGAGAGTTGGCTGATGGTTCGATGGTGGTGGATGGTGGTGTCTATGTATTGTGTGGTTATATTGATGTAGAGAGAGTTGGCTGATGGTTCGATAGTGGTGGATGGTGGTGTCTATGTATTGTGTGGTTATATTGGTGTAAAGAGAGTTGGCTGATGGTTCGATGGTGGTGGATGGTGGTGTCTATGTATTGTGTGGTTATATTGGTGTAGAGAGAGTTGGCTGATGGTTCGATGGTGGTGGAGGGTGGTGTCTATGTATTGTGTGGTTATATTGGTGTAGAGTTGGCTGGTGGTTCGATGATGGTGGACGGTGGTGTCTATGTATTGTGTGGTTATATTGGTGTAGCGAGAGTTGGTTGATGGTTCGATGGTGGTGGACGGTGGTGTCTATGTATTGTGTGGTTATATTGGTGTAAAGAGAGTTGGCTGATGGTTCGATGGTGGTGGACGGTGGTGTCTATGTATCGTGTGGTTATATTGGTGTAGAGAGAGTTGGCTGATGGTTCGATGGTTGTGGAGGGTGGTGTCTATGTATTGTGTGGTTATATTAGTGTAGAGTTGGCTGATGGTTCGATGGTGGTGGACGGTGGTGTCTACGTATTGTGTGGTTATATTGGTGTAGAGTTGGCTGATGGTTCGATGGTGGTGGACGGTGGTGTCTATGTATTGTGTGGTTATATTGGTGTAGAGAGAGTTGGCTGATGGTTCGATGGTTGTGGAGGGTGGTGTCTATGTATTGTGTGGTTATATTGGTGTAAAGAGAGTTGGTTGATGGTTCGATGGTGGTGGACGGTGGTGTCTAAGTATTGTGTGGTTATATTGGTGTAAAGAGAGTTGGCTGATGGTTCGATGGTGGTGGACGGTGGTGTCTATGTATTGTGTGGTTATATTGGTGTAAAGAGAGTTGGCTGATGGTTCGATGGTGGTGGATGGTGGTGTCTATGTATTGTGTGGTTATATTGGTGTAGCGAGAGTTTGTTGATGGTTCGATGGTGGTGGATGGTGGTGTCTATGTATTGTGTGGTTATATTGGTGTAGAGAGAGTTGGTTGATGGTTCGATGGTGGTGGAGGGTGGTGTCTATGTATTGTGTGGTTATATTGGTGTAGAGAGAGTTGGCTGATGGTTCGATGGTGGTGGAGGGTGGTGTCTATGTATTGTGTGGTTATATTGGTGTAGAGAGAGTTGGCTGATGGTTCGATGGTGGTGGAGGGTGGTGTCTATGTATTGTGTGGTTATATTGGTGTAGAGTTGGCTGATGGTTGGATGGTGGTGGACGGTGGTGTCTATGTATTGTGTGGTTATATTGATGTAAAGAGAGTTGGCTGATAGTTCGATGGTGGTGGACGGTGGTGTCTATGTATTTTGTGGTTATATTGTAGTAGAGATGGCTGATGGTTCGATGGTGGTGGACGGTGGTGTCTATGTATCGTGTGGTTATATTGGTGTAGAGAGAGTTGGCTGATGGTTCGATGGTGGTGGACGGTTGTGTCTATGTATTGTGTGGTTATATAGGTGTAGAGTTGGCTGATGGTTCGATGGTGGTGGACGGTGGTGTCTATGTATTGTGTGGTTATATTGGTGTAGAGTTGGCTGATTGTTCGATGGTGGTGGACGGTGGTGTCTATGTATTGTGTGGTTATATTGGTGTAAAGAGAGTTGGCTGATAGTTCGATGGTGGTGGAGGGTGGTGTCTATGTATTGTGTGGTTATATTGGTGTAAAGAGAGTTGGCTGATGGTTCGATGGTGGTGGATGGTGGTGTCTATGTATTGTGTGGTTATATTGGTGTAGAGAGAGTTGGCTGATGGTTCGATGGTGGTGGACGGTGGTGTCTATGTATTGTGTGGTTATATTGGTGTAGAGTTGGCTGATGGTACGATGGTGGTGGACGGTGGTGTCTATGTATTGTGTGGTTATATTGGTGTAGAGTTGGCTGATGGTTCGATGGTGGTGGAGGGTGGTGTCTATGTATTGTGTGGTTATATTGGTGTAGAGTTGGCTGATGGTTCGATGGTGGTGGACGGTGGTGTCTATGTATTGTGTGGTTATATTGATGTAAAGAGAGTTGGCTGATGGTTCGATGGTGGTGGATGGTGGTGTCTATGTATTGTGTGGTTATATTGATGTAGAGAGAGTTGGCTGATGGTTCGATGGTGGTGGATGGTGGTGTCTATGTATTGTGTGGTTATATTGGTGTAAAGAGAGTTGGCTGATGGTTCGATGGTGGTGGATGGTGGTGTCTATGTATTGTGTGGTTATATTGGTGTAGAGAGAGTTGGCTGATGGTTCGATGGTGGTGGAGGGTGGTGTCTATGTATTGTGTGGTTATATTGGTGTAGAGTTGGCTGGTGGTTCGATGATGGTGGACGGTGGTGTCTATGTATTGTGTGGTTATATTGGTGTAGCGAGAGTTGGTTGATGGTTCGATGGTGGTGGACGGTGGTGTCTATGTATTGTGTGGTTATATTGGTGTAAAGAGAGTTGGCTGATGGTTCGATGGTGGTGGACGGTGGTGTCTATGTATCGTGTGGTTATATTGGTGTAGAGAGAGTTGGCTGATGGTTCGATGGTGGTGGATGGTGGTGTCTATGTATTGTGTGGTTATATTGGTGTAGATAGAGTTTGGCTGATGGTTCGATGGTGGTGGACGGTGGTGTCTATGTATTGTGTGGTTATATTGGTGTAGAGAGAGTTTGGCTGATGGTTCGATGGTGGTGGAGGGTGGTGTCTATGTATTGTGTGGTTATATTGGTGTAAAGAGAGTTGGCTGATGGTTCGATGGTGGTGGACGGTGGTGTCTATGTATTGTGTGGTTATATTGGTGTAGAGAGAGTTGGTTGATGGTTCGATGGTGGTGGACGGTGGTGTCTATGTATTGTGTGGTTATATTGGTGTAAAGAGAGTTGGCTGATGGTTCGATGGTGGTGGACGGTGGTGTCTATATATTGTGTGGTTATATTGGTGTAGAGAGATGGCTGATGGTTCGATGGTGGTGGACGGTGGTGTCTATGTATTGTGTGGTTATATTGGTGTAGAGAGAGTTGGCTGATGGTTCGATGGTGGTGGACGGTGGTGTCTATGTATCGTGTGGTTATATTGGTGTAAAGAGAGTTGGCTGATGGTTCGATGGTGGTGGACGGTGGTGTCTATGTATCGTGTGGTTATATTGGTGTAGAGAGAGTTGGTTGATGGTTCGATGGTGGTGGACGGTGGTGTCTATATATTGTGTGGTTATATTGGTGTAGAGAGATGGCTGATGGTTCGATGGTGGTGGACGGTGGTGTCTATGTATCGTGTGGTTATATTGGTGTAAAGAGAGTTGGTTGATGGTTCGATGGTGGTGGACGGTGGTGTCTATGTATCGTGTGGTTATATTGGTGTAGAGAGAGTTGGCTGATGGTTCGATGGTGGTGGATGGTGGTGTCTATGTATTGTGTGGTTATATTGGTGTAGATAGAGTTGGTTGATGGTTCGATGGTGGTGGATGGTGGTGTCTATGTATTGTGTGGTTATATTGATGTAAAGAGAGTTGGCTGATGGTTCGATGGTGGTGGAGGGTGGTGTCTATGTATTGTGTGGTTATATTGGTGTAAAGAGAGTTGGCTGATGGTTCGATGGTGGTGGATGGTGGTGTCTATGTATTGTGTGGTTATATTGGTGTAGAGAGAGTTGGCTGATGGTTCGATGGTGGTGGAGGGTGGTGTCTATGTATTGTGTGGTTATATTGGTGTAGAGTGAGTTGGCTGATGGTTCGATGGTGGTGGATGGTGGTGTCTATGTATCGTGTGGTTATATTGGTGTAGAGAGAGTTGGTTGATGGTTCGATGGTGGTGGAGGGTGGTGTCTATGTATTGTGTGGTTATATTGGTGTAAAGAGAGTTGGCTGATGGTTCGATGGTGGTGGATGGTGGCGTCTATGTATTGTGTGGTTATATTGGTGTAGAGAGAGTTTGGCTGATGGTTCGATGGTGGTGGAGGGTGGTGTCTATGTATTGTGTGGTTATATTGGTGTAAAGAGAGTTGGCTGATGGTTCGATGGTGGTGGACGGTGGTGTCTATGTATTGTGTGGTTATATTGGTGTAGAGAGAGTTGGTTGATGGTTCGATGGTGGTGGACGGTGGTGTCTATGTATTGTGTGGTTATATTGGTGTAAAGAGAGTTGGCTGATGGTTCGATGGTGGTGGACGGTGGTGTCTATGTATTGTGTGGTTATATTGGTGTAAAGAGAGTTGGCTGATGGTTCGATGGTGGTGGAGGGTGGTGTCTATGTATTGTGTGGTTATATTGGTGTAGAGAGAGTTGGTTGATGGTTCGATGGTGGGGACGGTGGTGTCTATATATTGTGTGGTTATATTGGTGTAGAGAGATGGCTGATGGTTCGATGGTGGTGGACGGTGGTGTCTATGTATTGTGTGGTTATATTGGTGTAGAGAGAGTTGGCTGATGGTTCGATGGTGGTGGACGGTGGTGTCTATGTATCGTGTGGTTATATTGGTGTAAAGAGAGTTGGTTGATGGTTCGATGGTGGTGGACGGTGGTGTCTATGTATCGTGTGGTTATTTTGGTGTAGAGAGAGTTGGCTGATGGTTCGATGGTGGTGGACGGTGGTGTCTATGTATTGTGTGGTTATATTGGTGTAGAGTGAGTTGGCTGATGGTTCGATGGTGGTGGACGGTGGTGTCTATGTATTGTGTGGTTATATTGGTGTAGATAGAGTTGGTTGATGGTTCGATGGTGGGGGACGGTGGTGTCTATGTATCGTGTGGTTATATTGGTGTAGAGAGAGTTGGCTGATGGTTCGATGGTGGTGGATGGTGGTGTCTGTGTATTGTGTGGTTATATTGGTGTAGAGAGAGTTGGCTGATGGTTCGATGGTGGTGGACGGTGGTGTCTGTGTATTGTGTGGTTATATTGGTGTAGAGAGAGTTGGCTGATGGTTCGATGGTGGTGGACGGTGGTGTCTGTGTATTGTGTGGTTATATTGGTGTAGAGAGAGTTGGTTGATGGTTCGATGGTGGTGGACGGTGGTGTCTATGTATTGTGTGGTTATATTGTTGTAGAGTTGGCTAATGGTTCGATGGTGGTGGACGGTGGTGTCTGTGTATTGTGTGGTTATATTGTTGTAGAGTTGGCTAATGGTTCGATGGTGGTGGACGGTGGTGTCTGTGTATTGTGTGGTTATATTAGTGTAGAGAGAGTTGGCTGATGGTTCGATGCTGGTGGACGGTGGTGTCTGTGTATTGTGTGGTTATATTGGTGTAGAGAGAGTTGGCTGATGGTTCGATGGTGGTGGACGGTGATGTCAGTGTATTGTGTGGTTATATTGGTGTAGAGAGAGTTGGTTGATGGTTCGATGGTGGTGGATGGTGGTGTCTATGTATTGTGTGGTTATATTGGGTTAAAGAGAGTTGGCTGATGGTTCGATGGTGGTGGACGGTGGTGTCTGTGTATTGTGTGGTTATATTGGTGTAGAGTTGGCTGATGGTTCGCTGGTGGTGGATGGTGGTGTCTATGTATTGTGTGGTTATATTGGTGTAGAGTGAGTTGGCTGATGGTTCGATGGTGGTGGAGGGTGGTGTCTATGTATTGTGTGGTTATATTGGTGTAAAGAGAGTTGGCTGATGGTTCGATGGTGGTGGACGGTGGTGTCTGTGTATTGTTTGGTTATATTGGTGTAGAGTTGGCTGATGGTTCGATGGTGGTGGATGGTGGTGTCTATGTATTGTGTGGTTATATTGGTGTAGAGTGAGTTGGCTGATGATTCGATGGTGGTGGATGGTGGTGTCTATGTATTGTGTGGTTATATTGGTGTAGAGAGAGTTGGCTGATGGTTCGATGGTGGTGGATGGTGGTGTCTATGTATTGTGTGGTTATATTGGTGTAGAGTGAGTTGGCTGATGGTTCGATGGTGGTGGAGGGTGGTGTCTATGTATTGTGTGGTTATATTGGTGTAAAGAGAGTTGGCTGATGGTTCGATGGTGGTGGACGGTGGTGTCTATGTATTGTGTGGTTATATTGGTGTAGAGTTGGCTGATGGTTCGATGGTGGTGGATGGTGGTGTCTATGTATTGTGTGGTTATATTGGTGTAGAGAGAGTTGGCTGATGGTTCGATGGTGGTGGATGGTGGTGTCTATGTATTGTGTGGTTACATTGGTGTAAAGAGAGTTGGTTGATGGTTCAATGGTGGTGGAGGGTGGTGTCTATGTATTGTGTGGTTATATTGGTGTAGAGTTGGCTGATGGTTCGATGGTGGTGGACGGTGGTGTCTATGTATTGTGTGATTATATTGGTGTAGAGAGAGTTGGCTGATGGTTCGATGGTGGTGGATGGTGGTGTCTATGTATTGTGTGGTTGTATTGGTGTAAAGAGAGTTGGTTGATGGTTCAATGGTGGTGGAGGGTGGTGTCTATGTACTGTGTGGTTATATTGGTGTAAAGAGAGTTGGCTGATGGTTCGATGGTGGTGGAGGGTGGTGTCTATGTATTGTGTGGTTATATTGGTGTAAAGAGAGTTGGTTGATGGTTCAATGGTGGTGGAGGGTGGTGTCTATGTATTGTGTGGTTATATTGGTGTAAAGAGAGTTGGCTGATGGTTCAATGGTGGTGGACGGTGGTGTCTATGTATTGTGTGGTTATATTGGTGTAGAGAGAGTTGGTTGATGGTTCGATGGTGGTGGATGGTGGTGTCTATGTATTGTGTGGTTATATTGGTGTAGAGTTGGCTGATGGTTCGATGGTGGGGGACGGTGGTGTCTATGTATTGTGTGGTTATATTGGTGTAGAGAGAGTTGGTTGATGGTTCGATGGTGGTGGATGGTGGTGTCTATGTATTGTGTGGTTATATTGTTGTAGAGTTGGCTGATGGTTCGATGGTGGTGGACGGTGGTGTCTGTGTATTGTGTGGTTATATTGGTGTAGAGTTGGCTGATGGTTCGATGGTGGTGGACGGTGGTGTCTATGTATTGTGTGGTTATATTGGTGTAGAGAGAGTTGGCTGATAGTTCGATGGTGGTGGACGGTGGTGTCTGTGTATTGTGTGGTTATATTGGTGTAGAGAGAGTTGGTTGATGGCTCGATGGTGGTGGACGGTGGTGTCTATGTATTGTGTGGTTATATTGTTGTAGAGTTGGCTGATGGTTCGATGGTGGTGGATGGTGGTGTCTGTGTATTGTGTGGTTATATTGGTGTAGAGAGAGTTGGTTGATGGTTCGATGGTGGTGGACGGTGGTGTCTATGTATTGTGTGGTTATATTGTTGTAGAGTTGGCTGATGGTTCGATGGTGGTGGATGGTGGTGTCTATGTATTGTGTGGTTATATTGGTGTAGAGAGAGTTGGTTGATGGTTCGATGGTGGTGGACGGTGGTGTCTATGTATTGTGTGGTTATATTGTTGTAGAGTTGGCTGATGGTTCGATGGTGGTGGATGGTGGTGTCTGTGTATTGTGTGGTTATATTGGTGTAGAGAGAGTTGGTTGATGGATCGATGGTGGTGGACGGTGGTGTCTATGTATTGTGTGGTTATATTGTTGTAGAGTTGGCTGATGGTTCGATGGTGGTGGATGGTGGTGTCTATGTATTGTGTGGTTATATTGGTGTAGAGAGAGTTGGTTGATGGTTCGATGGTGGTGGACGGTGGTGTCTATGTATTGTGTGGTTATATAGGTGTAGAGAGAGTTGGTTGATGGTTCGATGGTGGTGGACGGTGGTGTCTATGTATTGTGTGGTTATATTGTTGTAGAGTTGGCTGATGGTTCGATGGTGGTGGATGGTGGTGTCTATGTATTGTGTGGTTATATTGGTGTAGAGAGAGTTGGTTGATGGTTCGATGGTGGTGGACAGTGGTGTCTATGTATTGTGTGGTTATATTGTTGTAGAGTTGGCTGATGGTTCGATGGTGGTGGACGGTGGTGTCTGTGTATTGTGTGGTTATATTGGTGTAGAGAGAGTTGGCTGATGGTTCGATGGTGGTGGACGGTGGTGTCTGTGTATTGTGTGGTTATATTGGTGTAGAGAGAGTTGGTTGATGGTTCGATGGTGGTGGATGGTGGTGTCTGTGTATTGTGTGGTTATATTGGTGTTAAGAGAGTTGGCTGATGGTTCGATGGTGGTGGACGGTGGTGTCTATGTATTGTGTGGTTATATTGGTGTAAAGAGAGTTGGCTGATGGTTCGATGGTGGCGGACGGTGGTGTCTGTGTATTGTGTGGTTATATTGGTGTAGAGTTGGCTGATGGTTCGCTGGTGGTGGATGGTGGTGTCTATGTATTGTGTGGTTATATTGGTGTAGAGTGAGTTGGCTGATGGTTCGATGGTGGTGGAGGGTGGTGTCTATGTATTGTGTGGTTATATTGGTGTAAAGAGAGTTGGCTGATGGTTCGATGGTGGTGGATGGTGGTGTCTGTGTATTGTGTGGTTATATTGGTGTAGAGTTGGCTGATGGTTCGATGGTGGTGGATGGTGGTGTCTATGTATTGTGTGGTTATATTGGTGTAGAGTGAGTTGGCTGATAATTCGATGGTGGTGGATGGTGGTGTCTATGTATTGTGTGGTTATATTGGTGTAGAGAGAGTTGGTTGATGGTTCGATGGTGGTGGACGGTGGTGACTATGTATTGTGTGGTTATATTGGTTTAGAGTTGGCTGATGGTTCGATGGTGGTGGAGGGTGGTGTCTATGTATCGTGTGGTTATATTGGTGTAAAGAGAGTTGGCTGATGGTTCGATGGTGGTGGACGGTGGTGTCTATGTATTGTGTGGTTATATTGGTGTAGAGTTGGCTGGTGGTTCGATGGTGGTGGACGGTGGTGTCTATGTATTGTGTGGTTATATTGGTTTAGAGTTGGCTGATGGTTCGATGGTGGTGGACGGTGGTGTCTATGTATTGTGTGGTTATATTGGTGTAGAGAGAGTTGGCTGATGGTTCGATTGTGGTGGAGGGTGGTGTCTATGTATTGTGTGGTTATATTGGTGTAAAGAGAGTTGGTTGATGGTTCAATGGTGGTGGAGGGTGGTGTCTATGTATTGTGTGGTTATATTGGTTTAGAGTTGGCTGATGGTTCGATGGTGGTGGACGGTGGTGTCTATGTATTGTGTGGTTATATTGGTGTAGAGAGAGTTGGCTGATGGTTCGATTGTGGTGGAGGGTGGTGTCTATGTATTGTGTGGTTATATTGGTGTAAAGAGAGTTGGTTGATGGTTCAATGGTGGTGGAGGGTGGTGTCTATGTATTGTGTGGTTATATTGGTGTAAAGAGAGTTGGCTGATGGTTCGATGGTGGTGGAGGGTGGTGTCTATGTATTGTGTGGTTATATTGGTGTAAAGAGAGTTGGCTGATGGTTCGATGGTGGTGGAGGGTGGTGTCTATGTATTGTGTGGTTATATTGGTGTAAATAGAGTTGGTTGATGGTTCAATGGTGGTGGAGGGTGGTGTCTGTGTATTGTGTGGTTATATTGGTGTTAAGAGAGTTGGCTGATGGTTCGATGGTGGTGGACGGTGGTGTCTATGTATTGTGTGGTTATATTGGTGTAAAGAGAGTTGGCTGATGGTTCAATGGTGGTGGACGGTGGTGTTTATGTATTGTGTGGTTATATTGGTGTAGAGAGAGTTGGCTGATAGTTCAATGGTGATGGACTGTGGTGTCTATGTATTGTGTGGTTATATTGGTGTAGAGAGAGTTGGCTGATGGTTCGATGGTGGTGGAGGGTGGTGTCTATGTATTGTGTGGTTATATTGGTGTAGAGTTGGCTGATGGTTCGATGGTGGTGGATGGTGGTGTCTATGTATTGTGTGGTTATATTGGTGTAGAGAGAGTTGGCTGATGGTTCGATGGTGGTGGAGGGTGGTGTCTATGTATTGTGTGGTTATATTGGTGTAGAGTTGGCTGATGGTTCGATGGTGGTGGACGGTGGTGTCTATGTATTGTGTGATTATATTGGTGTAGAGTGAGTTGGCTGATGGTTCGATGGTGGTGGATGGTGGTGTCTATGTATTGTGTGGTTATATTGGTGTAGAGAGAGTTGGTTGATGGTTCAATGGTGGTGGACGGTGGTGTCTATGTATTGTGTGGTTATATTGGTGTAGAGAGAGTTGGCTGATGGTTCGATAGTGGTGGACGGTGGTGTCTGTGTATTGTGTGGTTATATTGGTGTAGAGAGAGTTGGCTGATGGTTCGATGGTGGTGGATGGTGGTGTCTATGTATTGTGTGGTTATATTGGTGTAGATAGAGTTGGTTGATGGTTCGATGGTGGTGGAGGGTGGTGTCTATGTATTGTGTGGTTATATTGGTGTAAAGAGAGTTGGCTGATAGTTCGATGGTGGTGGATGGTGGTGTCTATGTATTGTGTGGTTATATTGATGTAAAGAGAGTTGGCTGATGGTTCGATGGTGGTGGAGGGTGGTGTCTATGTATTGTGTGGTTATATTGGTGTAAAGAGAGTTGGCTGATGGTTCGATGGTGGTGGATGGTGGTGTCTATGTATTGTGTGGTTATATTGGTGTAGAGAGAGTTGGCTGATGGTTCGATGGTGGTGGACGGTGGTGTCTGTGTATTGTGTGGTTATATTGGTGTAGAGTTGGCTGATGGTTCGATGGTGGTGGACGGTGGTGTCTATGTATCGTGTGGTTATATAGGTGTAGAGTTGGCTAATGGTTCGATGGTTGTGGGAGGTGGTGTCTATGTATTGTGTGGTTATATTGGTGTAAAGAGAGTTGGCTGATGGTTCGATGGTGGTGGAGGGTGGTGTCTATGTATTGTGTGGTTATATTGGTGTAGAGTTGGCTGATGGTTCGATGGTGGTGGACGGTGGTGTCTATGTATTGTGTGGTTATATTAGTGTAGAGTTGGCTGATGGTTCGATGGTGGTGGAAGGTGGTGTCTATGTATCGTGTGGTTATATAGGTGTAGAGTTGGCTAATGGTTCGATGGTTGTGGGAGGTGGTGTCTATGTATTGTGTGGTTATATTGGTGTAAAGAGAGTTGGCTGATGGTTCGATGGTGGTGTCTATGTATTGTGTGGTTATATTGGTGTAGAGTTGGCTGATGGTTCGATGGTGGTGGACGGTGGTGTCTATGTATTGTGTGGTTATATTGGTGTAAAGAGAGTTGGCTGATGGTTCGATGGTGGTGGACGGTGGTGTCTATGTATTGTGTGGTTATATTGGTGTAGAGAGAGTTGGCTGATGGTTCGATGGTGGTGGAGGGTGGTGTCTATGTATTGTGTGGTTATATTGTTGTAGAGTTGGCTGATGGTTCGATGGTGGTGGATGGTGGTGTCTGTGTATTGTGTGGTTATATTGGTGTAGAGAGAGTTGGTTGATGGTTCGATGGTGGTGGACGGTGGTGTCTATGTATTGTGTGGTTATATTGTTGTAGAGTTGGCTGATGGTTCGATGGTGGTGGATGGTGGTGTCTATGTATTGTGTGGTTATATTGGTGTAGAGAGAGTTGGTTGATGGTTCGATGGTGGTGGACGGTGGTGTCTATGTATTGTGTGGTTATATTGTTGTAGAGTTGGCTGATGGTTCGATGGTGGTGGATGGTGGTGTCTGTGTATTGTGTGGTTATATTGGTGTAGAGAGAGTTGGTTGATGGATCGATGGTGGTGGACGGTGGTGTCTATGTATTGTGTGGTTATATTGTTGTAGAGTTGGCTGATGGTTCGATGGTGGTGGATGGTGGTGTCTATGTATTGTGTGGTTATATTGGTGTAGAGAGAGGTGGTTGATGGTTCGATGGTGGTGGATGGTGGTGTCTGTGTATTGTGTGGTTATATTGGTGTTAAGAGAGTTGGCTGATGGTTCGATGGTGGTGGACGGTGGTGTCTATGTATTGTGTGGTTATATTGGTGTAAAGAGAGTTGGCTGATGGTTCGATGGTGGTGGACGGTGGTGTCTGTGTATTGTGTGGTTATATTGGTGTAGAGTTGGCTGATGGTTCGCTGGTGGTGGATGGTGGTGTCTATGTATTGTGTGGTTATATTGGTGTAGAGTGAGTTGGCTGATGGTTCGATGGTGGTGGAGGGTGGTGTCTATGTATTGTGTGGTTATATTGGTGTAAAGAGAGTTGGCTGATGGTTCGATGGTGGTGGACGGTGGTGTCTGTGTATTGTGTGGTTATATTGGTGTAGAGTTGGCTGATGGTTCGATGGTGGTGGATGGTGGTGTCTATGTATTGTGTGGTTATATTGGTGTAGAGTGAGTTGGCTGATGATTCGATGGTGGTGGATGGTGGTGTCTATGTATTGTGTGGTTATATTGGTGTAGAGAGAGTTGGTTGATGGTTCGATGGTGGTGGACGGTGGTGTCTATGTATTGTGTGGTTATATTGGTTTAGAGTTGGCTGATGGTTCGATGGTGGTGGAGGGTGGTGTCTATGTATCGTGTGGTTATATTGGTGTAAAGAGAGTTGGCTGATGGTTCGATGGTGGTGGACGGTGGTGTCTATGTATTGTGTGGTTATATTGGTGTAGAGTTGGCTGGTGGTTCGATGGTGGTGGACGGTGGTGTCTATGTATTGTGTGGTTATATTGGTTTAGAGTTGGCTGATGGTTCGATGCTGGTGGACGGTGGTGTCTATGTATTGTGTGGTTATATTGGTGTAGAGAGAGTTGGCTGATGGTTCGATTGTGGTGGAGGGTGGTGTCTATGTATTGTGTGGTTATATTGGTGTAAAGAGAGTTGGCTGATGGTTCGATGGTGGTGGAGGGTGGTGTCTATGTATTGTGTGGTTATATTGGTGTAAATAGAGTTGGTTGATGGTTCAATGGTGGTGGAGGGTGGTGTCTATGTATTGTGTGGTTATATTGGTGTAAAGAGAGTTGGCTGATGGTTCAATGGTGGTGGACGGTGGTGTTTATGTATTGTGTGGTTATATTGGTGTAGAGAGAGTTGGCTGATGGTTCAATGGTGGTGGACGGTGGTGTCTATGTATTGTGTGGTTATATTGGTGTAGAGAGAGTTGGCTGATGGTTCGATGGTGGTGGAGGGTGGTGTCTATGTATTGTGTGGTTATATTGGTGTAGAGTTGGCTGATGGTTCGATGGTGGTGGATGGTGGTGTCTATGTATTGTGTGGTTATATTGGTGTAGAGAGAGTTGGCTGATGGTTCGATGGTGGTGGAGGGTGGTTTCTATGTATTGTGTGGTTATATTGGTGTAGAGTTGGCTGATGGTTCGATGGTGGTGGACGGTGGTGTCTATGTATTGTGTGATTATATTGGTGTAGAGTGAGTTGGCTGATGGTTCGATGGTGGTGGATGGTGGTGTCTATGTATTGTGTGGTTATATTGGTGTAGAGAGAGTTGGTTGATGGTTCAATGGTGGTGGACGGTGGTGTCTATGTATTGTGTGGTTATATTGGTGTAGAGAGAGTTGGCTGATGGTTCGATGGTGGTGGACGGTGGTGTCTGTGTATTGTGTGGTTATATTGGTGTAGAGAGAGTTGGCTGATGGTTCGATGGTGGTGGATGGTGGTGTCTATGTATTGTGTGGTTATATTGGTGTAGATAGAGTTGGTTGATGGTTCGATGGTGGTGGAGGGTGGTGTCTATGTATTGTGTGGTTATATTGGTGTAAAGAGAGTTGGCTGATAGTTCGATGGTGGTGGATGGTGGTGTCTATGTATTGTGTGGTTATATTGATGTAAAGAGAGTTGGCTGATGGTTCGATGGTGGTGGAGGGTGGTGTCTATGTATTGTGTGGTTATATTGGTGTAAAGAGAGTTGGCTGATGGTTCGATGGTGGTGGATGGTGGTGTCTATGTATTGTGTGGTTATATTGGTGTAGAGAGAGTTGGCTGATGGTTCGATGGTGGTGGACGGTGGTGTCTGTGTATTGTGTGGTTATATTGGTGTAGAGTTGGCTGATGGTTCGATGGTGGTGGACGGTGGTGTCTATGTATCGTGTGGTTATATAGGTGTAGAGTTGGCTAATGGTTCGATGGTTGTGGGAGGTGGTGTCTATGTATTGTGTGGTTATATTGGTGTAAAGAGAGTTGGCTGATGGTTCGATGGTGGTGGAGGGTGGTGTCTATGTATTGTGTGGTTATATTGGTGTAGAGTTGGCTGATGGTTCGATGGTGGTGGACGGTGGTGTCTATGTATTGTGTGGTTATATTAGTGTAGAGTTGGCTGATGGTTCGATGGTGGTGGAAGGTGGTGTCTATGTATCGTGTGGTTATATAGGTGTAGAGTTGGCTAATGGTTCGATGGTTGTGGGAGGTGGTGTCTATGTATTGTGTGGTTATATTGGTGTAAAGAGAGTTGGCTGATGGTTCGATGGTGGTGTCTATGTATTGTGTGGTTATATTGGTGTAGAGTTGGCTGATGGTTCGATGGTGGTGGACGGTGGTGTCTATGTATTGTGTGGTTATATTGGTGTAAAGAGAGTTGGCTGATGGTTCGATGGTGGTGGACGGTGGTGTCTATGTATTGTGTGGTTATATTGGTGTAGAGAGAGTTGGCTGATGGTTCGATGGTGGTGGAGGGTGGTGTCTATGTATTGTGTGGTTATATTGTTGTAGAGTTGGCTGATGTTTCGATGGTGGTGGATGGTGGTGTCTGTGTATTGTGTGGTTATATTGGTGTAGAGAGAGTTGGTTGATGGTTCGATGGTGGTGGACGGTGGTGTCTATGTATTGTGTGGTTATATTGTTGTAGAGTTGGCTGATGGTTCGATGGTGGTGGATGGTGGTGTCTATGTATTGTGTGGTTATATTGGTGTAGAGAGAGTTGGTTGATGGTTCGATGGTGGTGGACGGTGGTGTCTATGTATTTTGTGGTTATATTGTTGTAGAGTTGGCTGATGGTTCGATGGTGGTGGATGGTGGTGTCTGTGTATTGTGTGGTTATATTGGTGTAGAGAGAGTTGGTTGATGGATCGATGGTGGTGGACGGTGGTGTCTATGTATTGTGTGGTTATATTGTTGTAGAGTTGGCTGATGGTTCGATGGTGGTGGATGGTGGTGTCTATGTATTGTGTGGTTATATTGGTGTAGAGAGAGTTGGTTGATGGTTCGATGGTGGTGGACGGTGGTGTCTATGTATTGTGTGGTTATATAGGTGTAGAGAGAGTTGGTTGATGGTTCGATGGTGGTGGACGGTGGTGTCTATGTATTGTGTGGTTATATTGTTGTAGAGTTGGCTGATGGTTCGATGGTGGTGGATGGTGGTGTCTATGTATTGTGTGGTTATATTGGTGTAGAGAGAGTTGGTTGATGGTTCGATGGTGGTGGACAGTGGTGTCTGTGTATTGTGTGGTTATATTGGTGTAGAGAGAGTTGGCTGATGGTTCGATGGTGGTGGACGGTGGTGTCTGTGTATTGTGTGGTTATATTGGTGTAGAGAGAGTTGGTTGATGGTTCGATGGTGGTGGATGGTGGTGTCTGTGTATTGTGTGGTTATATTGGTGTTAAGAGAGTTGGCTGATGGTTCGATGGTGGTGGACGGTGGTGTCTATGTATTGTGTGGTTATATTGGTGTAAAGAGAGTTGGCTGATGGTTCGATGGTGGTGGACGGTGGTGTCTGTGTATTGTGTGGTTATATTGGTGTAGAGTTGGCTGATGGTTCGATGGTGGTGGACGGTGGTGTCTGTGTATTGTGTGGTTATATTGGTGTAGAGAGAGTTGGCTGATGGTTCGATGGTGGTGGACGGTGGTGTCTGTGTATTGTGTGGTTATATTGGTGTAGAGAGAGTTGGTTGATGGTTCGATGGTGGTGGATGGTGGTGTCTGTGTATTGTGTGGTTATATTGGTGTTAAGAGAGTTGGCTGATGGTTCGATGGTGGTGGACGGTGGTGTCTATGTATTGTGTGGTTATATTGGTGTAAAGAGAGTTGGCTGATGGTTCGATGGTGGTGGACGGTGGTGTCTGTGTATTGTGTGGTTATATTGGTGTAGAGTTGGCTGATGGTTCGCTGGTGGTGGATGGTGGTGTCTATGTATTGTGTGGTTATATTGGTGTAGAGTGAGTTGGCTGATGGTTCGATGGTGGTGGAGGGTGGTGTCTATGTATTGTGTGGTTATATTGGTGTAAAGAGAGTTGGCTGATGGTTCGATGGTGGTGGACGGTGGTGTCTGTGTATTGTGTGGTTATATTGGTGTAGAGTTGGCTGATGGTTCGATGGTGGTGGATGGTGGTGTCTATGTATTGTGTGGTTATATTGGTGTAGAGTGAGTTGGCTGATGATTCGATGGTGGTGGATGGTGGTGTCTATGTATTGTGTGGTTATATTGGTGTAGAGAGAGTTGGTTGATGGTTCGATGGTGGTGGACGGTGGTGTCTATGTATTGTGTGGTTATATTGGTTTAGAGTTGGCTGATGGTTCGATGGTGGTGGAGGGTGGTGTCTATGTATCGTGTGGTTATATTGGTGTAAAGAGAGTTGGCTGATGGTTCGATGGTGGTGGACGGTGGTGTCTATGTATTGTGTGGTTATATTGGTGTAGAGTTGGCTGGTGGTTCGATGGTGGTGGACGGTGGTGTCTATGTATTGTGTGGTTATATTGGTTTAGAGTTGGCTGATGGTTCGATGGTGGTGGACGGTGGTGTCTATGTATTGTGTGGTTATATTGGTGTAGAGAGAGTTGGCTGATGGTTCGATTGTGGTGGAGGGTGGTGTCTATGTATTGTGTGGTTATATTGGTGTAAAGAGAGTTGGTTGATGGTTCAATGGTGGTGGAGGGTGGTGTCTATGTATTGTGTGGTTATATTGGTTTAGAGTTGGCTGATGGTTCGATGGTGGTGGACGGTGGTGTCTATGTATTGTGTGGTTATATTGGTGTAGAGAGAGTTGGCTGATGGTTCGATTGTGGTGGAGGGTGGTGTCTATGTATTGTGTGGTTATATTGGTGTAAAGAGAGTTGGTTGATGGTTCAATGGTGGTGGAGGGTGGTGTCTATGTATTGTGTGGTTATATTGGTGTAAAGAGAGTTGGCTGATGGTTCGATGGTGGTGGAGGGTGGTGTCTATGTATTGTGTGGTTATATTGGTGTAAAGAGAGTTGGCTGATGGTTCGATGGTGGTGGAGGGTGGTGTCTATGTATTGTGTGGTTATATTGGTGTAAATAGAGTTGGTTGATGGTTCAATGGTGGTGGAGGGTGGTGTCTATGTATTGTGTGGTTATATTGGTGTAAAGAGAGTTGGCTGATGGTTCAATGGTGGTGGACGGTGGTGTTTATGTATTGTGTGGTTATATTGGTGTAGAGAGAGTTGGCTGATGGTTCAATGGTGGTGGACGGTGGTGTCTATGTATTGTGTGGTTATATTGGTGTAGAGAGAGTTGGCTGATGGTTCGATGGTGGTGGAGGGTGGTGTCTATGTATTGTGTGGTTATATTGGTGTAGAGTTGGCTGATGGTTCGATGGTGGTGGATGGTGGTGTCTATGTATTGTGTGGTTATATTGGTGTAGAGAGAGTTGGCTGATGGTTCGATGGTGGTGGAGGGTGGTGTCTATGTATTGTGTGGTTATATTGGTGTAGAGTTGGCTGATGGTTCGATGGTGGTGGACGGTGGTGTCTATGTATTGTGTGATTATATTGGTGTAGAGTGAGTTGGCTGATGGTTCGATGGTGGTGGATGGTGGTGTCTATGTATTGTGTGGTTATATTGGTGTAGAGAGAGTTGGTTGATGGTTCAATGGTGGTGGACGGTGGTGTCTATGTATTGTGTGGTTATATTGGTGTAGAGAGAGTTGGCTGATGGTTCGATGGTGGTGGACGGTGGTGTCTGTGTATTGTGTGGTTATATTGGTGTAGAGAGAGTTGGCTGATGGTTCGATGGTGGTGGATGGTGGTGTCTATGTATTGTGTGGTTATATTGGTGTAGATAGAGTTGGTTGATGGTTCGATGGTGGTGGAGGGTGGTGTCTATGTATTGTGTGGTTATATTGGTGTAAAGAGAGTTGGCTGATAGTTCGATGGTGGTGGATGGTGGTGTCTATGTATTGTGTGGTTATATTGATGTAAAGAGAGTTGGCTGATGGTTCGATGGTGGTGGAGGGTGGTGTCTATGTATTGTGTGGTTATATTGGTGTAAAGAGAGTTGGCTGATGGTTCGATGGTGGTGGATGGTGGTGTCTATGTATTGTGTGGTTATATTGGTGTAGAGAGAGTTGGCTGATGGTTCGATGGTGGTGGACGGTGGTGTCTGTGTATTGTGTGGTTATATTGGTGTAGAGTTGGCTGATGGTTCGATGGTGGTGGACGGTGGTGTCTATGTATCGTGTGGTTATATAGGTGTAGAGTTGGCTAATGGTTCGATGGTTGTGGGAGGTGGTGTCTATGTATTGTGTGGTTATATTGGTGTAAAGAGAGTTGGCTGATGGTTCGATGGTGGTGGAGGGTGGTGTCTATGTATTGTGTGGTTATATTGGTGTAGAGTTGGCTGATGGTTCGATGGTGGTGGACGGTGGTGTCTATGTATTGTGTGGTTATATTAGTGTAGAGTTGGCTGATGGTTCGATGGTGGTGGAAGGTGGTGTCTATGTATCGTGTGGTTATATAGGTGTAGAGTTGGCTAATGGTTCGATGGTTGTGGGAGGTGGTGTCTATGTATTGTGTGGTTATATTGGTGTAAAGAGAGTTGGCTGATGGTTCGATGGTGGTGTCTATGTATTGTGTGGTTATATTGGTGTAGAGTTGGCTGATGGTTCGATGGTGGTGGACGGTGGTGTCTATGTATTGTGTGGTTATATTGGTGTAAAGAGAGTTGGCTGATGGTTCGATGGTGGTGGACGGTGGTGTCTATGTATTGTGTGGTTATATTGGTGTAGAGAGAGTTGGCTGATGGTTCGATGGTGGTGGAGGGTGGTGTCTATGTATTGTGTGGTTATATTGGTGTAGAGTTGGCTGATGGTTCGATGGTGGTGGAGGGTGGTGTCTATGTATTGTGTGGTTATATTGGTGTAAAGAGAGTTGGCTGATGGTTCGATGGTGGTGGACGGTGGTGTCTATGTATCGTGTGGTTATATTGGTGTAGAGAGAGTTGGCTGATGGTTCGATGGTGGTGGACGGTGGTGTCTGTGTATTGTGTGGTTATATTGGTGTAGAGAGAGTTGGTTGATGGTTCGATGGTGGGGGACGGTGGTGTCTATGTATTGTGTGGTTATATTGGTGTAGAGAGAGTTGGTTGATGGTTCGATGGTGGTGGATGGTGGTGTCTATGTATTGTGTGGTTATATTGGTGTAGAGAGAGTTGGCTGATGGTTCGATGGTGGTGGATGGTGGTATCTATGTATTGTGTGGTTATATTGGTGTAGAGAGAGTTGGCTGATGGTTCGATGGTGGTGGATGGTGGTGTCTATGTATTGTGTGGTTATATTGGTGTAAAGAGAGTTGGCTGATGGTTCGATGGTGGTGGATGGTGGTGTCTATGTATTGTGTGGTTATATTGGTGTAGAGAGAGTTGGTTGATGGTTCGATGGTGGTGGATGGTGGTGTCTGTGTATTGTGTGGTTATATTGGTGTAGCGAGAGTTGGTTGATGGTTCGATGGTGGTGGAGGGTGGTGTCTATGTATTGTGTGGTTATATTGGTGTAAAGAGAGTTGGCTGATGGTTCGATGGTGGTGGAGGGTGGTGTCTATGTATTGTGTGGTTATATTGGTGTAGAGAGAGTTGGTTGATGGTTCGATGGTGGTGGAGGGTGGTGTCTATGTATTGTGTGGTTATATTGGTGTAGAGAGTGTTGGCTGATGGTTCGATGGTGGTGGATGGTGGCGTCTATGTATTCTGTGGTTATATTAGTGTAAAGAGAGTTGGCTGATGGTTCGATGGTGGTGGAGGGTGGTGTCTATGTATTGTGTGGTTATATTGGTGTAGAGAGAGTTGGTTGATGGTTCGATGGTGGTGGAGGGTGGTGTCTATGTATCGTGTGGTTATATTGGTGTAGAGAGAGTTGGCTGATGGTTCGATGGTGGTGGATGGTGGCGTCTATGTATTCTGTGGTTATATTGGTGTAGAGAGAGTTGGCTGATGGTTCGATGGTGGTGGATGGTGGTGTCTATGTATTGTGTGGTTATATTGGTGTAGAGAGAGTTGGCTGATGGTTCGATGGTGGTGGAGGGTGGTGTCTATGTATTGTGTGGTTATATTGGTGTAGAGAGAGTTGGCTGATGGTTCGATGGTGGTGGAGAGTGGTGTCTATGTATTGTGTGGTTATATTGGTGTAGAGAGAGTTGGCTGATGGTTTGATGGTGGTGGAGGGTGGTGTCTATGTATTGTGTGGTTATATTGGTGTAGAGAGACTTGGCTGATGGTTCGATGCTGGTGGAGGGTGGTTTCTATGTATTGTGTGGTTATATTGGTGTAGAGAGAGTTGGCTGATGGTTTGATGGTGGTGGAGGGTGGTGTCTGTGTATTGTGTGGTTATATTGGTGTAGAGAGAGTTGGCTGATGGTTCGATGGTGGTTGACGGTGGCGTCTGTGTATCGTGTGGTTATATTGGTGTAGAGAGAGTTGGCTGATGGTTCGATGGTGGTGGAGGGTAGTGTCTATGTATTGTGTGGTTATATTGGTGTAGAGAGAGTTGGTTGATGGTTCGATGGTGGTGGATGGTGGTGTCTATGTATTGTGTGGTTATATTGGTGTAGAGAGAGTTGGCTGATGGTTCGATGGTGGTGGATGGTTGTGTCTATGTATTGTGTGGTTATATTGGTGTAGAGAGAGTTGGTTGATGTTTCGATGGTGGTGGAGGGTGGTGTCTATGTATTATGTGGTTATATTGGTGTAGAGAGAGTTGGTTGATGGTTCGATGGTGGTGGATGGTGGTGTCTATGTATTGTGTGGTTATTTTGGTGTAGAGTTGGCTGATGGTTCGATGGTGGTGGAGGGTGGTGTCTATGCATTGTGTGGTTATATTGGTGTAGAGAGAGTTGGCTGATGGTTCGATGGTGGTGGACGGTGGTGTCTATGTATTGTGTGGTTATATTGGTGTAGAGAGAGTTGGCTGATGGTTCGATGGTGGTGGAGGGTGATGTCTATGTATTGTGTGGTTATATTGGTGTAGAGAGAGTTGGTTGATGGTTCGATGGTGGTGGACGGTGGTGTCTATGTATTCTGTGGTTATATTGGTGTAAAGTTGGCTGATGGTTCGATGGTGGTGGACGGTGGTGTCTGTGTATTGTATGGTTATATTGGTGTAGAGAGAGTTGGCTGATGGTTCGATGGTGGTGGATGGTGGTGTCTATGTATTGTGTGGTTATATTCGTGTAAAGTTGGCTGATGGTTCGATGGTGGTGGACGGTGGTGTCTGTGTATTGTGTGGTTATATTGGTGTAGAGAGAGTTGGCTGATGGTTCGATGGTGGTGGATGGTGGTGTCTATGTATTGTGTGGTTATATTGGTGTTGAGTTGGCTGATGGTTCGATGGTGGTGGATGGTGGTGTCTATGTATTGTGTGGTTATATTGGCGTAAAGAGAGTTGGCTGATGGTTCGATGGTGGTGGAGGGTGGTGTCTATGTATTGTGTGGTTATATTGGTGTAAAGAGTGTTGGCTGATGGTTCGATGGTGGTGGATGGTGGTGTCTATGTATTGTGTGGTTATATTGGTGTAGAGAGAGTTGGTTGATGGTTCGATGGTGGTGGACGGTGGTGTCTATGTATTGTGTGGTTATATTGGTGTAAAGAGAGTTGGTTGATGGTTCGATGGTGGTGGACGGTGGTGTCTATGTATTGTGTGGTTATATTGGTGTAGAGTTGGCTGATGGTTCGATGGTGGTGGATGGTGGTGTCTATGTATTGTGTGGTTATAGTGGTGTAGAGAGACTTGGCTGATGGTTCGGAGGTGGTGGACGGTGGTGTCTGTGTATTGTGTGGTTATATTGGTGTAGAGAGAGTTGGCTGATGGTTCGATGGTGGTGGACGGTGGTGTCTATGTATTGTGTGGTTATATTGGTGTAGAGAGAGTTGGCTGATGGTTCGATGGTGGTGGATGGTGGTGTCTATGTATTGTGTGGTTATATTGGTGTAGAGAGACTTGGCTGATGGTTCGGAGGTGGTGGACGGTGGTGTCTGTGTATTGTGTGGTTATATTGGTGTAGAGAGAGTTGGCTGATGGTTCGATGGTGGTGGACGGTGGTGTCTATGTATTGTGTGGTTATATTGGTGTAGAGAGAGTTGGCTGATGGTTCGATGGTGGTGGATGGTGGTGTCTATGTATTGTGTGGTTATATTGGTGTAGAGAGACTTGGCTGATGGTTCGGAGTTGGTGGACGGTGGTGTCTGTGTATTGTGTGGTTATATTGGTGTAGAGAGATGGCTGATGGTTAGATGGTGGTGGACGGTGGTGTCTATGTATTGTGTGGTTATATTGGTGTAGAGAGAGTTGGCTGATGGTTCGATAGTGGTGGACGGTGGTGTCTATGTATCGTGTGGTTATATTGGTGTAAAGAGAGTTGGTTGATGGTTCGATGGTGGTGGACGGTGGTGTCTATGTATCGTGTGGTTATATTGGTGTAGAGAGAGTTGGCTGATGGTTCGATGGTGGTGGATGGTGGTGTCTATGTATTGTGTGGTTATATTGGTGTTGAGAGAGTTGGTTGATGTTTCGATGGTGGTGGACGGTGGTGACTATGTATCGTGTGGTTATATTGGTGTAGATAGAGTTGGTTGATGGTTCGATGGTGGTGGATGGTGGTGTCTATGTATTGTGTGGTTATATTGGTGTAGATAGAGTTGGGTGATGGTTCAATGGTGGGGGACGGTGGTGTCTATCTATTTTGTGGTTATATTGGTGTAGATAGAGTTGGTTGATGGTTCGATTGTGGTGGACGGTGGTGTCTATGTATTGTGTGGTTATATTGTAGTAGAGCTGGCTGATGGTTCGATGGTGGTGGACGGTGGCGTCTATGTATCGTGTGGTTATATTGGTGTAGAGTTGGCTGATGGTTCAATGGTGATGGACGGTGGTGTCTATGTATCGTGTGGTTATATTGGTGTAGAGAGAGTTGGCTGATGGTTCGATGGTGGTGGACGGTGGTGTCTATGTATTGTGTGGTTATATTGGTGTAGAGTTGGCTGATTGTTCGATGGTGGTGGACGGTGGTGTCTATGTATTGTGTGGTTATATTGGTGTAAAGAGAGTTGGCTGAGAGTTCGATGGTGGTGGAGGGTGGTGTCTACGTATCGTGTGGTTATATTGGTGTAGAGTGAGTTGGCTGATGGTTCGATGGTGGTGGATGGTGGTGTCTATGTATTGTGTGGTTATATTGGTGTAGATAGAGTTGGTTGATGGTTCGATGGTGGGGGACGGTGGTGTCTATGTATTTTGTGGTTATATTGGTGTAGATAGGGTTGGTTGATGGTTCGATTGTGGTGGACGGTGGTGTCTATGTATCGTGTGGTTATATTGGTGTAGAGTTGGCTGATGGTTCAATGGTGGTGGACGGTGGTGTCTATGTATCGTGTGGTTATATTGGTGTAGAGAGAGTTGGCTGATGGTTCGATGGTGGTGGACGGTTGTGTCTATGTATTGTGTGGTTATATAGGTGTAGAGTTGGCTGATTGTTCGATGGTGTTGGACGGTGGTGTCTATGTATTGTGTGGTTATATTGGTGTAAAGAGAGTTGGCTGATAGTTCGATGGTGGTGGAGGGTGGTGTCTATGTATTGTGTGGTTATATTGGTGTAAAGAGAGTTGGCTGATGGTTCGATGGTGGTGGATGGTGGTGTCTATGTATCGTGTGGTTATATTGGTGTAGAGTTGGCTGATTGTTCGATGGTGGTGGACGGTGGTGTCTATGTATTGTGTGGTTATATTGGTGTAAAGAGAGTTGGCTGATAGTTCGATGGTGGTGGAGGGTGGTGTCTATGTATTGTGTGGTTATATTGGTGTAAAGAGAGTTGGCTGATGGTTCGATGGTGGTGGATGGTGGTGTCTATGTATTGTGTGGTTATATTGGTGTAGAGAGAGTTGGCTGATGGTTCGATGGTGGTGGAGGGTGGTGTCTATGTATTGTGTGGTTATATTGGTGTAGAGTTGGCTGATGGTTCGATGGTGGTGGATGGTGGTGTCTATGTATTGTGTGGTTATATAGGTGTAGAGTTGGCTGATTGTTCGATGGTGTTGGACGGTGGTGTCTATGTATTGTGTGGTTATATTGGTGTAGAGAGAGTTGGCTGATGGTTCGATGGTGGACGATGGTGGTGTCTATGTATTGTGTGGTTATATTGGTGTAGAGTTGGCTGATTGTTCGATGGTGGTGGACGGTGGTGTCTATGTATTGTGTGGTTATATTGGTGTAAAGAGAGTTGGCTGATAGTTCGATGGTGGTGGAGGGTGGTGTCTATGTATTGTGTGGTTATATTGGTGTAAAGAGAGTTGGCTGATGGTTCGATGGTGGTGGATGGTGGTGTCTATGTATTGTGTGGTTATATTGGTGTAGAGAGAGTTGGCTGATGGTTCGATGGTGGTGGAGGGTGGTGTCTATGTATTGTGTGGTTATATTGGTGTAGAGAGAGTTGGCTGATGGTTCGATGGTGGTGGAGAGTGGTGTCTATGTATTGTGTGGTTATATTGGTGTAGAGAGAGTTGGCTGATGGTTTGATGGTGGTGGAGGGTGGTGTCTATGTATTGTGTGGTTATATTGGTGTAGAGAGACTTGGCTGATGGTTCGATGGTGGTGGAGGGTGGTGTCTATGTATTGTGTGGTTATATTGGTGTAGAGAGAGTTGGCTGATGGTTTGATGGTGGTGGAGGGTGGTGTCTGTGTATTGTGTGGTTATATTGGTGTAGAGAGAGTTGGCTGATGGTTCGATGGTGGTTGACGGTGGCGTCTGTGTATCGTGTGGTTATATTGGTGTAGAGAGAGTTGGCTGATGGTTCGATGGTGGTGGAGGGTAGTGTCTATGTATTGTGTGGTTATATTGGTGTAGAGAGAGTTGGTTGATGGTTCGATGGTGGTGGATGGTGGTGTCTATGTATTGTGTGGTTATATTGGTGTAGAGAGAGTTGGCTGATGGTTCGATGGTGGTGGATGGTTGTGTCTATGTATTGTGTGGTTATATTGGTGTAGAGAGAGTTGGTTGATGTTTCGATGGTGGTGGAGGGTGGTGTCTATGTATTATGTGGTTATATTGGTGTAGAGAGAGTTGGTTGATGGTTCGATGGTGGTGGATGGTGGTGTCTATGTATTGTGTGGTTATTTTGGTGTAGAGTTGGCTGATGGTTCGATGGTGGTGGAGGGTGGTGTCTATGCATTGTGTGGTTATATTGGTGTAGAGAGAGTTGGCTGATGGTTCGATGGTGGTGGACGGTGGTGTCTATGTATTGTGTGGTTATATTGGTGTAGAGAGAGTTGGCTGATGGTTCGATGGTGGTGGAGGGTGATGTCTATGTATTGTGTGGTTATATTGGTGTAGAGAGAGTTGGTTGATGGTTCGATGGTGGTGGACGGTGGTGTCTATGTATTCTGTGGTTATATTGGTGTAAAGTTGGCTGATGGTTCGATGGTGGTGGACGGTGGTGTCTGTGTATTGTATGGTTATATTGGTGTAGAGAGAGTTGGCTGATGGTTCGATGGTGGTGGATGGTGGTGTCTATGTATTGTGTGGTTATATTCGTGTAAAGTTGGCTGATGGTTCGATGGTGGTGGACGGTGGTGTCTGTGTATTGTGTGGTTATATTGGTGTAGAGAGAGTTGGCTGATGGTTCGATGGTGGTGGATGGTGGTGTCTATGTATTGTGTGGTTATATTGGTGTTGAGTTGGCTGATGGTTCGATGGTGGTGGATGGTGGTGTCTATGTATTGTGTGGTTATATTGGCGTAAAGAGAGTTGGCTGATGGTTCGATGGTGGTGGAGGGTGGTGTCTATGTATTGTGTGGTTATATTGGTGTAAAGAGTGTTGGCTGATGGTTCGATGGTGGTGGATGTTGGTGTCTATGTATTGTGTGGTTATATTGGTGTAGAGAGAGTTGGTTGATGGTTCGATGGTGGTGGACGGTGGTGTCTATGTATTGTGTGGTTATATTGGTGTAAAGAGAGTTGGTTGATGGTTCGATGGTGGTGGACGGTGGTGTCTATGTATTGTGTGGTTATATTGGTGTAGAGTTGGCTGATGGTTCGATGGTGGTGGATGGTGGTGTCTATGTATTGTGTGGTTATAGTGGTGTAGAGAGACTTGGCTGATGGTTCGGAGGTGGTGGACGGTGGTGTCTGTGTATTGTGTGGTTATATTGGTGTAGAGAGAGTTGGCTGATGGTTCGATGGTGGTGGACGGTGGTGTCTATGTATTGTGTGGTTATATTGGTGTAGAGAGAGTTGGCTGATGGTTCGATGGTGGTGGATGGTGGTGTCTATGTATTGTGTGGTTATATTGGTGTAGAGAGACTTGGCTGATGGTTCGGAGGTGGTGGACGGTGGTGTCTGTGTATTGTGTGGTTATATTGGTGTAGAGAGAGTTGGCTGATGGTTCGATGGTGGTGGACGGTGGTGTCTATGTATTGTGTGGTTATATTGGTGTAGAGAGAGTTGGCTGATGGTTCGATGGTGGTGGATGGTGGTGTCTATGTATTGTGTGGTTATATTGGTGTAGAGAGACTTGGCTGATGGTTCGGAGTTGGTGGACGGTGGTGTCTGTGTATTGTGTGGTTATATTGGTGTAGAGAGATGGCTGATGGTTCGATGGTGGTGGACGGTGGTGTCTATGTATTGTGTGGTTATATTGGTGTAGAGAGAGTTGGCTGATGGTTCGATAGTGGTGGACGGTGGTGTCTATGTATCGTGTGGTTATATTGGTGTAAAGAGAGTTGGTTGATGGTTCGATGGTGGTGGACGGTGGTGTCTATGTATCGTGTGGTTATATTGGTGTAGAGAGAGTTGGCTGATGGTTCGATGGTGGTGGATGGTGGTGTCTATGTATTGTGTGGTTATATTGGTGTTGAGAGAGTTGGTTGATGTTTCGATGGTGGTGGACGGTGGTGACTATGTATCGTGTGGTTATATTGGTGTAGATAGAGTTGGTTGATGGTTCGATGGTGGTGGATGGTGGTGTCTATGTATTGTGTGGTTATATTGGTGTAGATAGAGTTGGTTGATGGTTCGCTTGTGGTGGACGGTGGTGTCTATGTATTGTGTGGTTATATTGTAGTAGAGCTAGCTGATGGTTCGATGGTGGTGGACGGTGGCGTCTATGTATCGTGTGGTTATATTGGTGTAGAGTTGGCTGATGGTTCAATGGTGATGGACGGTGGTGTCTATGTATCGTGTGGTTATATTGGTGTAGAGAGAGTTGGCTGATGGTTCGATGGTGGTGGACGGTGGTGTCTATGTATTGTGTGGTTATATTGGTGTAGAGTTGGCTGATTGTTCGATGGTGGTGGACGGTGGTGTCTATGTATTGTGTGGTTATATTGGTGTAAAGAGAGTTGGCTGATAGTTCGATGGTGGTGGAGGGTGGTGTCTACGTATCGTGTGGTTATATTGGTGTAGAGTGAGTTGGCTGATGGTTCGATGGTGGTGGATGGTGGTGTCTATGTATTGTGTGGTTATATTGGTGTAGATAGAGTTGGTTGATGGTTCGACGGTGGGGGACGGTGGTGTCTATGTATTTTGTGGTTATATTGGTGTAGATAGGGTTGGTTGATGGTTCGATTGTGGTGGACGGTGGTGTCTATGTATCGTGTGGTTATATTGGTGTAGAGTTGGCTGATGGTTCAATGGTGGTGGACGGTGGTGTCTATGTATCGTGTGGTTATATTGGTGTAGAGAGAGTTGGCTGATGGTTCGATGGTGGTGGACGGTTGTGTCTATGTATTGTGTGGTTATATAGGTGTAGAGTTGGCTGATTGTTCGATGGTGTTGGACGGTGGTGTCTATGTATTGTGTGGTTATATTGGTGTAAAGAGAGTTGGCTGATAGTTCGATGGTGGTGGAGGGTGGTGTCTATGTATTGTGTGGTTATATTGGTGTAAAGAGAGTTGGCTGATGGTTCGACGGTGGTGGATGGTGGTGTCTATGTATCGTGTGGTTATATTGGTGTAGAGTTGGCTGATTGTTCGATGGTGGTGGACGGTGGTGTCTATGTATTGTGTGGTTATATTGGTGTAAAGAGAGTTGGCTGATAGTTCGATGGTGGTGGAGGGTGGTGTCTATGTATTGTGTGGTTATATTGGTGTAAAGAGAGTTGGCTGATGGTTCGATGGTGGTGGATGGTGGTGTCTATGTATTGTGTGGTTATATTGGTGTAGAGAGAGTTGGCTGATGGTTCGATGGTGGTGGAGGGTGGTGTCTATGTATTGTGTGGTTATATTGGTGTAGAGTTGGCTGATGGTTCGATGGTGGTGGATGGTGGTGTCTATGTATTGTGTGGTTATATAGGTGTAGAGTTGGCTGATTGTTCGATGGTGTTGGACGGTGGTGTCTATGTATTGTATGGTTATATTGGTGTAGAGAGAGTTGGCTGATGGTTCGATGGTGGACGATGGTGGTGTCTATGTATTGTGTGGTTATATTGGTGTAGAGTTGGCTGATTGTTCGATGGTGGTGGACGGTGGTGTCTATGTATTGTGTGGTTATATTGGTGTAAAGAGAGTTGGCTGATAGTTCGATGGTGGTGGAGGGTGGTGTCTATGTATTGTGTGGTTATATTGGTGTAAAGAGAGTTGGCTGATGGTTCGATGGTGGTGGATGGTGGTGTCTATGTATTGTGAGGTTATATTGGTGTAGAGAGAGTTGGCTGATGGTTCGATGGTGGTGGAGGGTGGTGTCTATGTATTGTGTGGTTATATTGGTGTAGAGTTGGCTGATGGTTCGATGGTGGTGGACGGTGGTGTCTATGTATTGTGTGGTTATATTGGTGTAGAGAGAGTTGGCTGATGGTTCGATGGTGGTGGAGGGTGGTGTCTATGTAATGTGTGGTTATATTGGTGTAGAGTTGGCTGGTGGTTCGATGGTGGTGGACGATGGTGTCTATGTATTGTGTGGTTATATTGGTGTAGCGAGAGTTGGTTGATGGTTCGATGGTGGTGGACGGTGGTGTCTATGTATGGTGTGGTTATATTGGTGTAAAGAGAGTTGGCTGATGGTTCGATGGTGGTGGAGGGTGGTGTCTATGTATTGTGTGGTTATATTGGTGTAAAGAGTGTTGGCTGATGGTTCGATGGTGGTGGATGGTGGTGTCTATGTATTGTGTGGTTATATCGGTGTAGAGTTGGCTGATGGTTCGATGGTGGTGGATGGTGGTGTCTATGTATTGTGTGGTTATATTGGTGTAGAGTTGGCTGATGGTTCGATGGTGGTGGACGGTGGTGTCTATGTATTGTGTGGTTATATTGGTGTAGAGAGAGTTGGCTGATGGTTCGATGGTGGTGGACGGTGGTGTCTATGTATTGTGTGGTTATATTGGTGTAAAGAGTGTTGGCTGATGGTTCGATGATGGTGGATGGTGGTGTCTATGTATCGTGTGGTTATATTGGTGTAGAGTTGGCTGATGGTTCGATGGTGGTGGACGGTGGTGTCTATGTATTGTGTGGTTATATTGGTGTAGAGAGAGTTGGCTGATGGTTCGATGGTGGTGGACGGTGGTGTCTGTGTATTGTGTGGTTATATTGGTGTAAAGAGAGTTGGCTGATGGTTCGATGGTTGTGGAGGGTGGTGTCTATGTATTGTGTGGTTATATTAGTGTAGAGTTGGCTGATGGTTCGATGGTGGTGGACGGTGGTGTCTACGTATTGTGTGGTTATATTGGTGTAGAGTTGGCTGATGGTTCGATGGTGGTGGACGGTGGTGTCTATGTATTGTGTGGTTATATTGGTGTAGAGAGAGTTGGCTGATGGTTCGATGGTTGTGGAGGGTGGTGTCTATGTATTGTGTGGTTATATTGGTGTAAAGAGAGTTGGTTGATGGTTCGATGGTGGTGGACGGTGGTGTCTAAGTATTGTGTGGTTATATTGGTGTAAAGAGAGTTGGCTGATGGTTCGATGGTGGTGGACGGTGGTGTCTATGTATTGTGTGGTTATAGTGGTGTAGAGTTGGCTGATGGTTCGATGGTGGTGGAGGGTGGTGTCTGTGTATTGTGTGGTTATATTGGTGTAGAGTTGGCTGATGGTTCGATGGTGGGGGATGGTGGTGTTTATGTATCGTATGGTTATATTGGTGTAGAGAGAGTTGGCTGATGGTTCGATGGTGGTGGATGGTGGTGTCTATGTATCGTGTGGTTATATTGGTGTAGAGTGAGTTGGCTGATGGTTCGACGGTGGTGGACGGTGGTGGCTATGTATCGTGTGGTTATATTGGTGTAAAGAGAGTTGGCTGATGGTTCAATGGTGGTGGACGGTGGTGTCTATGTATTGTGTGGTTATATTGTTGTAGAGTGGGCTGATGGTTCGATGGTGGTGGATGGTGGTGTCTATGTATTGTGTGGTTATATTGTTGTAGAGTTGGCTGATGGTTCGATGGTGGTGGACGGTGGTGTCTATGTATTGTGTGGTTATATTGGTGTAGAGCTGGCTGATGGTTCGATGGTGGTGGACGGTGGTGTCTATGTATTGTGTGGTTATATTGGTGTAGAGTTGGCTGATGGTTCGATGGTGGTGGATGGTGGTGTCTATGTATTGTGTGGTTATATTGGTGTAGAGAGAGTTGGTTGATGGTTCGATGGTGGTGGATGGTGGTGTCTATGTATTGTGTGGTTATATTGGTGTAAAGAGAGTTGGCTGATGGTTCGATGGTGGTGGATGGTGGTGTCTATGTATTGTGTGGTTATATTGGTGTAGAGAGAGTTGGCTGATGGTTCGATGGTGGTGGAGGGTGGTGTCTATGTATTGTGTGGTTATATTGGTGTAAAGAGAGTTGGCTGATGGTTCGATGGTGGTGGATGGTGGTGTCTATGTATTGTGTGGTTATATTGGTGTAGAGAGAGTTGGCTGATGGTTCGATGGTGGTGGACGGTGGTGTCTATGTATTGTGTGGTTATATTGGTGTAGAGTTGGCTGATGGTTCGATGGTGGTGGACGGTGGTGTCTATGTATTGTGTGGTTATATTGATGTAAAGAGAGTTGGCTGATAGTTCGATGGTTGTGGACGGTGGTGTCTATGTATTGTGTGGTTATATTGGTGTAAAGAGAGTTGGCTGATGGTTTGATGGTGGTGGATGGTGGTGTCTATGTATTGTGTGGTTATATTGGTGTAGAGAGAGTTGGTTGATGGTTCGATGGTGGTGGAGGGTGGTGTCTATGTATTGTGTGGTTATATTGGTGTAGAGAGAGTTGGCTGATGGTTCGATGGTGGTGGAGGGTGGTGTCTATGTATTGTGTGGTTATATTGGTGTAGAGTTGGCTGGTGGTTCGATGGTGGTGGACGATGGTGTCTATGTATTGTGTGGTTATATTGATGTAAAGAGAGTTGGCTGATAGTTCGATGGTGGTGGACGGTGGTGTCTATGTATTGTGTGGTTATATTGGTGTAAAGAGAGTTGGCTGATAGTTTGATGGTGGTGGATGGTGGTGTCTATGTATTGTGTGGTTATATTGGTGTAGAGAGAGTTGGTTGATGGTTCGATGGTGGTGGAGGGTGGTGTCTATGTATTGTGTGGTTATATTGGTGTAGAGAGAGTTGGCTGATGGTTCGATGGTGGTGGAGGATGGTGTCTATGTATTGTGTGGTTATATTGGTGTAGAGTTGGCTGGTGGTTCGATGGTGGTGGACGATGGTGTCTATGTATTGTGTGGTTATATTGGTGTAGCGAGAGTTGGTTGATGGTTCGATGGTGGTGGACGGTGGTGTCTATGTATGGTGTGGTTATATTGGTGTAAAGAGAGTTGGCTGATGGTTCGATGGTGGTGGAGGGTGGTGTCTATGTATTGTGTGGTTATATTGGTGTAAAGAGTGTTGGCTGATGGTTCGATGTTGGTGGATGGTGGTGTCTATGTATTGTGTGGTTATATCGGTGTAGAGAGAGTTGGTTGATGGTTCGATGGTGGTGGACGGTGGTGTCTGTGTATTGTGTGGTTATATTGGTGTAAAGTTGGCTGATGGTTCGATGGTGGTGGATGGTGGTGTCTATGTATTGTGTGGTTATATTGGTGTAGAGTTGGCTGATGGTTCGATGGTGGTGGACGGTGGTGTCTATGTATTGTGTGGTTATATTGGTGTAGAGAGAGTTGGCTGATGGTTCGATGGTGGTGGACGGTGGTGTCTATGTATTGTGTGGTTATATTGGTGTAGAGAGATGGCTGATGGTTCGATGGTGGTGGACGGTGGTGTCTATGTATTGTGTGGTTATATTGGTGTAGAGAGAGTTGGCTGATGGTTCGATGGTGGTGGTCGGTGGTGTCTATGTATCGTGTGGTTATATTGGTGTAAAGAGAGTTGGTTGATGGTTCGATGGTGGTGGACGGTGGTGTCTATGTATCGTGTGGTTATATTGGTGTAGAGAGAGTTGGTTGATGGTTCGATGGTGGTGGACGGTGGTGTCTATGTATTGTGTGGTTATATTGGTGTAAAGAGTGTTGGCTGATGGTTCGATGATGGTGGATGGTGGTGTCTATGTATCGTGTGGTTATATTGGTGTAGAGTTGGCTGATGGTTCGATGGTGGTGGACGGTGGTGTCTATGTATTGTGTGGTTATATTGGTGTAGAGAGAGTTGGCTGATGGTTCGATGGTGGTGGACGGTGGTGTCTGTGTATTGTGTGGTTATATTGGTGTAAAGAGAGTTGGCTGATGGTTCGATGGTTGTGGAGGGTGGTGTCTATGTATTGTGTGGTTATATTAGTGTAGAGTTTGCTGATGGTTCGATGGTGGTGGACGGTGGTGTCTACGTATTGTGTGGTTATATTGGTGTAGAGTTGGCTGATGGTTCGATGGTGGTGGAGGGTGGTGTCTGTGTATTGTGTGGTTATATTGGTGTAGAGTTGGCTGATGGTTCGATGGTGGGGGATGGTGGTGTCTATGTATCGTATGGTTATATTGGTGTAGAGAGAGTTGGCTGATGGTTCGATGGTGGTGGATGGTGGTGTCTATGTATCGTGTGGTTATATTGGTGTAGAGTGAGTTGGCTGATGGTTCGATGGTGGTGGAGGGTGGTGTCTATGTATTGTGTGGTTATATTGGTGTAAAGAGAGTTGGCTGATGGTTCGATGGTGGTGGATGGTGGTGTCTATGTATTGTGTGGTTATATTGTTGTAGAGTTGGCTGATGGTTCGATGGTGGTGGACGGTGGTGTCTATGTATTGTGTGGTTATATTGGTGTAGAGAGAGTTGGCTGATGGTTCGATGGTGGTGGATGGTGGTGGCTATGTATCGTGTGGTTATATTGGTGTAAAGAGAGTTGGCTGATGGTTCGATGGTGGTGGAGGGTGGTGTCTATGTATTGTGTGGTTATATTGTTGTAGAGTGGGCTGATGGTTCGATGGTGGTGGATGGTGGTGTCTATGTATTGTGTGGTTATATTGTTGTAGAGTTGGCTGATGGTTCGATGGTGGTGGACGGTGGTGTCTATGTATTGTGTGGTTATATTGTTGTAGAGTGGGCTGATGGTTCGATGGTGGTGGAGGGTGGTGTCTATGTATTGTGTGGTTATATTGTTGTAGAGTTGGCTGATGGTTCGATGGTGGTGGACGGTGGTGTCTATGTATTGTGTGGTTATATTGGTGTAGAGTTGGCTGATGGTTCGATGGTGTTGGACGGTGGTGTCTATGTATTGTGTGGTTATATTGGTGTAGAGTTGGCTGATGGTTCGATGGTGGTGGATGGTGGTGTCTATGTATTGTGTGGTTATATTGGTGTAGAGAGAGTTGGTTGATGGTTCGATGGTGGTGGATGGTGGTGTCTATGTATTGTGTGGTTATATTGGTGTAGAGAGATTTGGCTGATGGTTCGATGGTGGTGGATGGTGGTGTCTATGTATTGTGTGGTTATATTGTTGTAGAGTTGGCTGATGGTTCGATGGTGGTGGACGGTGGTGTCTATGTATTGTGTGGTTATATTGGTGTAGAGAGAGTCGGCTGATGGTTCGATGGTGGTGGATGGTGGTGTCTATGTATCGTGTGGTTATATTGGTGTAGAGAGAGTTGGCTGATGGTTCGATGGTGGTTGACGGTGGTGTCTATGTATCGTGTGGTTATATTGGTGTAGAGAGAGTTGGCTGATGGTTCGATGGTGGTGGACGGTGGTGTCTATGTATTGTGTGGTTATATTGGTGTAGAGAGAGTTGGTTGATCGTTCGATGGTGGTGGACGGTGGTGTCTATGTATCGTGTGGTTATATTGGTGTAGAGAGATGGCTGATGGTTCGATGGTGGTGGACGGTGGGGTCTATGTATCGTGTGGTTATATTGGTGTAAAGAGAGTTGGTTGATGGTTCGATGGTGGTGGACGGTGGGGTCTATGTATAGTGTGGTTATATTGGTGTAGAGAGAGTTGGCTGATGGTTCGATGGTGGTGGACGGTTGTGTCTATGTATTGTGTGGTTATATAGGTGTAGAGTTGGCTGATGGTTCGATGGTGGTGGACGGTGGTGTCTATGTATTGTGTGGTTATATTGGTGTAGAGTTGGCTGATGGTTCAATGGTGGTGGACGGTGGTGTCTATGTATCGTGTGGTTATATTGGTGTAAAGAGAGTTGGCTGATAGTTCGATGGTGGTGGAGGGTGGTGTCTATGTATTGTGTGGTTATATTGGTGTAAAGAGAGTTGGCTGATGGTGCGATGGTGGTGGACGGTTGTGTCTATGTATTGTGTGGTTATATAGGTGTAGAGTTGGCTGATGGTTCGATGGTGGTGGACGGTGGTGTCTATGTATTGTGTGGTTATATTGGTGTAAAGAGAGTTGGCTGATGGTTCGATGGTGGTGGATGGTGGTGTCTATGTATTGTGTGGTTATATTGGTGTAGAGAGAGTTGGCTGATGGTTCGATGGTGGTGGAGGGTGGTGTCTATGTATTGTGTGGTTATATTGGTGTAGAGTTGGCTGATGGTTCGATGGTGGTGGACGGTGGTGTCTATGTATTGTGTGGTTATATTGATGTAAAGAGAGTTGGCTGATAGTTCGATGGTGGTGGACGGTGGTGTCTATGTATTGTGTGGTTATATTGATGTAAAGAGAGTTGGCTGATGGTTCGATGGTGGTGGATGGTGGTGTCTATGTATTGTGTGGTTATATTGGTGTAGAGAGAGTTGGCTGATGGTTCGATGGTGGTGGATGGTTGTGTCTATGTATTGTGTGGTTATATTGGTGTAGAGTTGGCTGGTGGTTCGATGATGGTGGACGGTGGTGTCTATGTATTGTGTGGTTATATTGGTGTAGCGAGAGTTGGTTGATGGTTCGATGGTGGTGGACGGTGGTGTCTATGTATTGTGTGGTTATATTGGTGTAAAGAGAGTTGGCTGATGGTTCGATGGTGGTGGACGGTGGTGTCTATGTATTGTGTGCTTATATTGGTGTAGAGAGAGTTGGCTGATGGTTCGATGGTGGTGGGAGGTGGTATCTATGTATTGTGTGGTTATATTGGTGTAGAGAGAGTTGGCTGATGGTTCGATGGTGGTGGATGGTGGTGTCTATGTATTGTGTGGTTATATTGGTGTAGATAGTGTTTGGCTGATGGTTCGATGGTGGTGGACGGTGGTGTCTATGTATTGTGTGGTTATATTGGTGTAGAGAGAGTTTGGCTGATGGTTCGATGGTGGTGGACGGTGGTGTCTATGTATTGTGTGGTTATATTGGTGTAGAGAGAGTTGGTTGATGGTTCGATGGTGGTGGACGGTGGTGTCTATATATTGTGTGGTTATATTGGTGTAGAGAGATGGCTGATGGTTCGATGGTGGTGGACGGTGGTGTCTCTGTATTGTGTGGTTATATTGGTGTAGAGAGAGTTGGCTGATGGTTCGATGGTGGTGGACGGTGGTGTCTATGTATCGTGTGGTTATATTGGTGTAGAGTTGGCTGATGGTTCGCTGGTGGTGGATGGTGGTGTCTATGTATTGTGTGGTTATATTGGTGTAGAGTGAGTTGGCTGATGGTTCGATGGTGGTGGAGGGTGGTGTCTATGTATTGTGTGGTTATATTGGTGTAAAGAGAGTTGGCTGATGGTTCGATGGTGGTGGACGGTGGTGTCTGTGTATTGTGTGGTTATATTGGTGTAGAGTTGGCTGATGGTTCGATGGTGGTGGATGGTGGTGTCTATGTATTGTGTGGTTATATTGGTGTAGAGTGAGTTGGCTGATGATTCGATGGTGGTGGATGGTGGTGTCTATGTATTGTGTGGTTATATTGGTGTAGAGAGAGTTGGTTGATGGTTCGATGGTGGTGGACGGTGGTGTCTATGTATTGTGTGGTTATATTGGTTTAGAGTTGGCTGATGGTTCGATGGTGGTGGAGGGTGGTGTCTATGTATCGTGTGGTTATATTGGTGTAAAGAGAGTTGGCTGATGGTTCGATGGTGGTGGACGGTGGTGTCTATGTATTGTGTGGTTATATTGGTGTAGAGTTGGCTGGTGGTTCGATGGTGGTGGACGGTGGTGTCTATGTATTGTGTGGTTATATTGGTTTAGAGTTGGCTGATGGTTCGATGGTGGTGGACGGTGGTGTCTATGTATTGTGTGGTTATATTGGTGTAGAGAGAGTTGGCTGATGGTTCGATTGTGGTGGAGGGTGGTGTCTATGTATTGTGTGGTTATATTGGTGTAAAGAGAGTTGGTTGATGGTTCAATGGTGGTGGAGGGTGGTGTCTATGTATTGTGTGGTTATATTGGTTTAGAGTTGGCTGATGGTTCGATGGTGGTGGACGGTGGTGTCTATGTATTGTGTGGTTATATTGGTGTAGAGAGAGTTGGCTGATGGTTCGATTGTGGTGGAGGGTGGTGTCTATGTATTGTGTGGTTATATTGGTGTAAAGAGAGTTGGTTGATGGTTCAATGGTGGTGGAGGGTGGTGTCTATGTATTGTGTGGTTATATTGGTGTAAAGAGAGTTGGCTGATGGTTCGATGGTGGTGGAGGGTGGTGTCTATGTATTGTGTGGTTATATTGGTGTAAAGAGAGTTGGCTGATGGTTCGATGGTGGTGGAGGGTGGTGTCTATGTATTGTGTGGTTATATTGGTGTAAATAGAGTTGGTTGATGGTTCAATGGTGGTGGAGGGTGGTGTCTATGTATTGTGTGGTTATATTGGTGTAAAGAGAGTTGGCTGATGGTTCAATGGTGGTGGACGGTGGTGTTTATGTATTGTGTGGTTATATTGGTGTAGAGAGAGTTGGCTGATGGTTCAATGGTGGTGGACGGTGGTGTCTATGTATTGTGTGGTTATATTGGTGTAGAGAGAGTTGGCTGATGGTTCGATGGTGGTGGAGGGTGGTGTCTATGTATTGTGTGGTTATATTGGTGTAGAGTTGGCTGATGGTTCGATGGTGGTGGATGGTGGTGTCTATGTATTGTGTGGTTATATTGGTGTAGAGAGAGTTGGCTGATGGTTCGATGGTGGTGGAGGGTGGTGTCTATGTATTGTGTGGTTATATTGGTGTAGAGTTGGCTGATGGTTCGATGGTGGTGGACGGTGGTGTCTATGTATTGTGTGATTATATTGGTGTAGAGTGAGTTGGCTGATGGTTCGATGGTGGTGGATGGTGGTGTCTATGTATTGTGTGGTTATATTGGTGTAGAGAGAGTTGGTTGATGGTTCAATGGTGGTGGACGGTGGTGTCTATGTATTGTGTGGTTATATTGGTGTAGAGAGAGTTGGCTGATGGTTCGATGGTGGTGGACGGTGGTGTCTGTGTATTGTGTGGTTATATTGGTGTAGAGAGAGTTGGCTGATGGTTCGATGGTGGTGGATGGTGGTGTCTATGTATTGTGTGGTTATATTGGTGTAGATAGAGTTGGTTGATGGTTCGATGGTGGTGGAGGGTGGTGTCTATGTATTGTGTGGTTATATTGGTGTAAAGAGAGTTGGCTGATAGTTCGATGGTGGTGGATGGTGGTGTCTATGTATTGTGTGGTTATATTGATGTAAAGAGAGTTGGCTGATGGTTCGATGGTGGTGGAGGGTGGTGTCTATGTATTGTGTGGTTATATTGGTGTAAAGAGAGTTGGCTGATGGTTCGATGGTGGTGGATGGTGGTGTCTATGTATTGTGTGGTTATATTGGTGTAGAGAGAGTTGGCTGATGGTTCGATGGTGGTGGACGGTGGTGTCTGTGTATTGTGTGGTTATATTGGTGTAGAGTTGGCTGATGGTTCGATGGTGGTGGACGGTGGTGTCTATGTATCGTGTGGTTATATAGGTGTAGAGTTGGCTAATGGTTCGATGGTTGTGGGAGGTGGTGTCTATGTATTGTGTGGTTATATTGGTGTAAAGAGAGTTGGCTGATGGTTCGATGGTGGTGGAGGGTGGTGTCTATGTATTGTGTGGTTATATTGGTGTAGAGTTGGCTGATGGTTCGATGGTGGTGGACGGTGGTGTCTATGTATTGTGTGGTTATATTAGTGTAGAGTTGGCTGATGGTTCGATGGTGGTGGAAGGTGGTGTCTATGTATCGTGTGGTTATATAGGTGTAGAGTTGGCTAATGGTTCGATGGTTGTGGGAGGTGGTGTCTATGTATTGTGTGGTTATATTGGTGTAAAGAGAGTTGGCTGATGGTTCGATGGTGGTGTCTATGTATTGTGTGGTTATATTGGTGTAGAGTTGGCTGATGGTTCGATGGTGGTGGACGGTGGTGTCTATGTATTGTGTGGTTATATTGGTGTAAAGAGAGTTGGCTGATGGTTCGATGGTGGTGGACGGTGGTGTCTATGTATTGTGTGGTTATATTGGTGTAGAGAGAGTTGGCTGATGGTTCGATGGTGGTGGAGGGTGGTGTCTATGTATTGTGTGGTTATATTGGTGTAGAGTTGGCTGATGGTTCGATGGTGGTGGAGGGTGGTGTCTATGTATTGTGTGGTTATATTGGTGTAAAGAGAGTTGGCTGATGGTTCGATGGTGGTGGACGGTGGTGTCTATGTATCGTGTGGTTATATTGGTGTAGAGAGAGTTGGCTGATGGTTCGATGGTGGTGGACGGTGGTGTCTGTGTATTGTGTGGTTATATTGGTGTAGAGAGAGTTGGTTGATGGTTCGATGGTGGGGGACGGTGGTGTCTATGTATTGTGTGGTTATATTGGTGTAGAGAGAGTTGGTTGATGGTTCGATGGTGGTGGATGGTGGTGTCTATGTATTGTGTGGTTATATTGGTGTAGAGAGAGTTGGCTGATGGTTCGATGGTGGTGGATGGTGGTGTCTATGTATTGTGTGGTTATATTGGTGTAGAGAGAGTTGGCTGATGGTTCGATGGTGGTGGATGGTGGTGTCTATGTATTGTGTGGTTATATTGGTGTAAAGAGAGTTGGCTGATGGTTCGATGGTGGTGGATGGTGGTGTCTATGTATTGTGTGGTTATATTGGTGTAGAGAGAGTTGGTTGATGGTTCGATGGTGGTGGATGGTGGTGTCTGTGTATTGTGTGGTTATATTGGTGTAGCGAGAGTTGGTTGATGGTTCGATGGTGGTGGAGGGTGGTGTCTATGTATTGTGTGGTTATATTGGTGTAAAGAGAGTTGGCTGATGGTTCGATGGTGGTGGAGGGTGGTGTCTATGTATTGTGTGGTTATATTGGTGTAGAGAGAGTTGGTTGATGGTTCGATGGTGGTGGAGGGTGGTGTCTATGTATTGTGTGGTTATATTGGTGTAGAGAGAGTTGGCTGATGGTTCGATGGTGGTGGATGGTGGCGTCTATGTATTCTGTGGTTATATTAGTGTAAAGAGAGTTGGCTGATGGTTCGATGGTGGTGGAGGGTGGTGTCTATGTATTGTGTGGTTATATTGGTGTAGAGAGAGTTGGTTGATGGTTCGATGGTGGTGGAGGGTGGTGTCTATGTATCGTGTGGTTATATTGGTGTAGAGAGAGTTGGCTGATGGTTCGATGGTGGTGGATGGTGGCGTCTATGTATTCTGTGGTTATATTGGTGTAGAGAGAGTTGGCTGATGGTTCGATGGTGGTGGATGGTGGTGTCTATGTATTGTGTGGTTATATTGGTGTAGAGAGAGTTGGCTGATGGTTCGATGGTGGTGGAGGGTGGTGTCTATGTATTGTGTGGTTATATTGGTGTAGAGAGAGTTGGCTGATGGTTCGATGGTGGTGGAGAGTGGTGTCTATGTATTGTGTGGTTATATTGGTGTAGAGAGAGTTGGCTGATGGTTTGATGGTGGTGGAGGGTGGTGTCTATGTATTGTGTGGTTATATTGGTGTAGAGAGACTTGGCTGATGGTTCGATGCTGGTGGAGGGTGGTTTCTATGTATTGTGTGGTTATATTGGTGTAGAGAGAGTTGGCTGATGGTTTGATGGTGGTGGAGGGTGGTGTCTGTGTATTGTGTGGTTATATTGGTGTAGAGAGAGTTGGCTGATGGTTCGATGGTGGTTGACGGTGGCGTCTGTGTATCGTGTGGTTATATTGGTGTAGAGAGAGTTGGCTGATGGTTCGATGGTGGTGGAGGGTAGTGTCTATGTATTGTGTGGTTATATTGGTGTAGAGAGAGTTGGTTGATGGTTCGATGGTGGTGGATGGTGGTGTCTATGTATTGTGTGGTTATATTGGTGTAGAGAGAGTTGGCTGATGGTTCGATGGTGGTGGATGGTTGTGTCTATGTATTGTGTGGTTATATTGGTGTAGAGAGAGTTGGTTGATGTTTCGATGGTGGTGGAGGGTGGTGTCTATGTATTATGTGGTTATATTGGTGTAGAGAGAGTTGGTTGATGGTTCGATGGTGGTGGATGGTGGTGTCTATGTATTGTGTGGTTATTTTGGTGTAGAGTTGGCTGATGGTTCGATGGTGGTGGAGGGTGGTGTCTATGCATTGTGTGGTTATATTGGTGTAGAGAGAGTTGGCTGATGGTTCGATGGTGGTGGACGGTGGTGTCTATGTATTGTGTGGTTATATTGGTGTAGAGAGAGTTGGCTGATGGTTCGATGGTGGTGGAGGGTGATGTCTATGTATTGTGTGGTTATATTGGTGTAGAGAGAGTTGGTTGATGGTTCGATGGTGGTGGACGGTGGTGTCTATGTATTCTGTGGTTATATTGGTGTAAAGTTGGCTGATGGTTCGATGGTGGTGGACGGTGGTGTCTGTGTATTGTATGGTTATATTGGTGTAGAGAGAGTTGGCTGATGGTTCGATGGTGGTGGATGGTGGTGTCTATGTATTGTGTGGTTATATTCGTGTAAAGTTGGCTGATGGTTCGATGGTGGTGGACGGTGGTGTCTGTGTATTGTGTGGTTATATTGGTGTAGAGAGAGTTGGCTGATGGTTCGATGGTGGTTGACGGTGGCGTCTGTGTATCGTGTGGTTATATTGGTGTAGAGAGAGTTGGCTGATGGTTCGATGGTGGTGGAGGGTAGTGTCTATGTATTGTGTGGTTATATTGGTGTAGAGAGAGTTGGTTGATGGTTCGATGGTGGTGGATGGTGGTGTCTATGTATTGTGTGGTTATATTGGTGTAGAGAGAGTTGGCTGATGGTTCGATGGTGGTGGATGGTTGTGTCTATGTATTGTGTGGTTATATTGGTGTAGAGAGAGTTGGTTGATGTTTCGATGGTGGTGGAGGGTGGTGTCTATGTATTATGTGGTTATATTGGTGTAGAGAGAGTTGGTTGATGGTTCGATGGTGGTGGATGGTGGTGTCTATGTATTGTGTGGTTATTTTGGTGTAGAGTTGGCTGATGGTTCGATGGTGGTGGAGGGTGGTGTCTATGCATTGTGTGGTTATATTGGTGTAGAGAGAGTTGGCTGATGGTTCGATGGTGGTGGACGGTGGTGTCTATGTATTGTGTGGTTATATTGGTGTAGAGAGAGTTGGCTGATGGTTCGATGGTGGTGGAGGGTGATGTCTATGTATTGTGTGGTTATATTGGTGTAGAGAGAGTTGGTTGATGGTTCGATGGTGGTGGACGGTGGTGTCTATGTATTCTGTGGTTATATTGGTGTAAAGTTGGCTGATGGTTCGATGGTGGTGGACGGTGGTGTCTGTGTATTGTATGGTTATATTGGTGTAGAGAGAGTTGGCTGATGGTTCGATGGTGGTGGATGGTGGTGTCTATGTATTGTGTGGTTATATTCGTGTAAAGTTGGCTGATGGTTCGATGGTGGTGGACGGTGGTGTCTGTGTATTGTGTGGTTATATTGGTGTAGAGAGAGTTGGCTGATGGTTCGATGGTGGTGGATGGTGGTGTCTATGTATTGTGTGGTTATATTGGTGTTGAGTTGGCTGATGGTTCGATGGTGGTGGATGGTGGTGTCTATGTATTGTGTGGTTATATTGGCGTAAAGAGAGTTGGCTGATGGTTCGATGGTGGTGGAGGGTGGTGTCTATGTATTGTGTGGTTATATTGGTGTAAAGAGTGTTGGCTGATGGTTCGATGGTGGTGGATGGTGGTGTCTATGTATTGTGTGGTTATATTGGTGTAGAGAGAGTTGGTTGATGGTTCGATGGTGGTGGACGGTGGTGTCTATGTATTGTGTGGTTATATTGGTGTAAAGAGAGTTGGTTGATGGTTCGATGGTGGTGGACGGTGGTGTCTATGTATTGTGTGGTTATATTGGTGTAGAGTTGGCTGATGGTTCGATGGTGGTGGATGGTGGTGTCTATGTATTGTGTGGTTATAGTGGTGTAGAGAGACTTGGCTGATGGTTCGGAGGTGGTGGACGGTGGTGTCTGTGTATTGTGTGGTTATATTGGTGTAGAGAGAGTTGGCTGATGGTTCGATGGTGGTGGACGGTGGTGTCTATGTATTGTGTGGTTATATTGGTGTAGAGAGAGTTGGCTGATGGTTCGATGGTGGTGGATGGTGGTGTCTATGTATTGTGTGGTTATATTGGTGTAGAGAGACTTGGCTGATGGTTCGGAGGTGGTGGACGGTGGTGTCTGTGTATTGTGTGGTTATATTGGTGTAGAGAGAGTTGGCTGATGGTTCGATGGTGGTGGACGGTGGTGTCTATGTATTGTGTGGTTATATTGGTGTAGAGAGAGTTGGCTGATGGTTCGATGGTGGTGGATGGTGGTGTCTATGTATTGTGTGGTTATATTGGTGTAGAGAGACTTGGCTGATGGTTCGGAGTTGGTGGACGGTGGTGTCTGTGTATTGTGTGGTTATATTGGTGTAGAGAGATGGCTGATGGTTCGATGGTGGTGGACGGTGGTGTCTATGTATTGTGTGGTTATATTGGTGTAGAGAGAGTTGGCTGATGGTTCGATAGTGGTGGACGGTGGTGTCTATGTATCGTGTGGTTATATTGGTGTAAAGAGAGTTGGTTGATGGTTCGATGGTGGTGGACGGTGGTGTCTATGTATCGTGTGGTTATATTGGTGTAGAGAGAGTTGGCTGATGGTTCGATGGTGGTGGATGGTGGTGTCTATGTATTGTGTGGTTATATTGGTGTTGAGAGAGTTGGTTGATGTTTCGATGGTGGTGGACGGTGGTGACTATGTATCGTGTGGTTATATTGGTGTAGATAGAGTTGGTTGATGGTTCGATGGTGGTGGATGGTGGTGTCTATGTATTGTGTGGTTATATTGGTGTAGATAGAGTTGGGTGATGGTTCAATGGTGGGGGACGGTGGTGTCTATCTATTTTGTGGTTATATTGGTGTAGATAGAGTTGGTTGATGGTTCGATTGTGGTGGACGGTGGTGTCTATGTATTGTGTGGTTATATTGTAGTAGAGCTGGCTGATGGTTCGATGGTGGTGGACGGTGGCGTCTATGTATCGTGTGGTTATATTGGTGTAGAGTTGGCTGATGGTTCAATGGTGATGGACGGTGGTGTCTATGTATCGTGTGGTTATATTGGTGTAGAGAGAGTTGGCTGATGGTTCGATGGTGGTGGACGGTGGTGTCTATGTATTGTGTGGTTATATTGGTGTAGAGTTGGCTGATTGTTCGATGGTGGTGGACGGTGGTGTCTATGTATTGTGTGGTTATATTGGTGTAAAGAGAGTTGGCTGAGAGTTCGATGGTGGTGGAGGGTGGTGTCTACGTATCGTGTGGTTATATTGGTGTAGAGTGAGTTGGCTGATGGTTCGATGGTGGTGGATGGTGGTGTCTATGTATTGTGTGGTTATATTGGTGTAGATAGAGTTGGTTGATGGTTCGATGGTGGGGGACGGTGGTGTCTATGTATTTTGTGGTTATATTGGTGTAGATAGGGTTGGTTGATGGTTCGATTGTGGTGGACGGTGGTGTCTATGTATCGTGTGGTTATATTGGTGTAGAGTTGGCTGATGGTTCAATGGTGGTGGACGGTGGTGTCTATGTATCGTGTGGTTATATTGGTGTAGAGAGAGTTGGCTGATGGTTCGATGGTGGTGGACGGTTGTGTCTATGTATTGTGTGGTTATATAGGTGTAGAGTTGGCTGATTGTTCGATGGTGTTGGACGGTGGTGTCTATGTATTGTGTGGTTATATTGGTGTAAAGAGAGTTGGCTGATAGTTCGATGGTGGTGGAGGGTGGTGTCTATGTATTGTGTGGTTATATTGGTGTAAAGAGAGTTGGCTGATGGTTCGATGGTGGTGGATGGTGGTGTCTATGTATCGTGTGGTTATATTGGTGTAGAGTTGGCTGATTGTTCGATGGTGGTGGACGGTGGTGTCTATGTATTGTGTGGTTATATTGGTGTAAAGAGAGTTGGCTGATAGTTCGATGGTGGTGGAGGGTGGTGTCTATGTATTGTGTGGTTATATTGGTGTAAAGAGAGTTGGCTGATGGTTCGATGGTGGTGGATGGTGGTGTCTATGTATTGTGTGGTTATATTGGTGTAGAGAGAGTTGGCTGATGGTTCGATGGTGGTGGAGGGTGGTGTCTATGTATTGTGTGGTTATATTGGTGTAGAGTTGGCTGATGGTTCGATGGTGGTGGATGGTGGTGTCTATGTATTGTGTGGTTATATAGGTGTAGAGTTGGCTGATTGTTCGATGGTGTTGGACGGTGGTGTCTATGTATTGTGTGGTTATATTGGTGTAGAGAGAGTTGGCTGATGGTTCGATGGTGGACGATGGTGGTGTCTATGTATTGTGTGGTTATATTGGTGTAGAGTTGGCTGATTGTTCGATGGTGGTGGACGGTGGTGTCTATGTATTGTGTGGTTATATTGGTGTAAAGAGAGTTGGCTGATAGTTCGATGGTGGTGGAGGGTGGTGTCTATGTATTGTGTGGTTATATTGGTGTAAAGAGAGTTGGCTGATGGTTCGATGGTGGTGGATGGTGGTGTCTATGTATTGTGTGGTTATATTGGTGTAGAGAGAGTTGGCTGATTGTTCGATGGTGGTGGAGGGTGGTGTCTATGTATTGTGTGGTTATATTGGTGTAGAGAGAGTTGGCTGATGGTTCGATGGTGGTGGAGAGTGGTGTCTATGTATTGTGTGGTTATATTGGTGTAGAGAGAGTTGGCTGATGGTTTGATGGTGGTGGAGGGTGGTGTCTATGTATTGTGTGGTTATATTGGTGTAGAGAGACTTGGCTGATGGTTCGATGGTGGTGGAGGGTGGTGTCTATGTATTGTGTGGTTATATTGGTGTAGAGAGAGTTGGCTGATGGTTTGATGGTGGTGGAGGGTGGTGTCTGTGTATTGTGTGGTTATATTGGTGTAGAGAGAGTTGGCTGATGGTTCGATGGTGGTTGACGGTGGCGTCTGTGTATCGTGTGGTTATATTGGTGTAGAGAGAGTTGGCTGATGGTTCGATGGTGGTGGAGGGTAGTGTCTATGTATTGTGTGGTTATATTGGTGTAGAGAGAGTTGGTTGATGGTTCGATGGTGGTGGATGGTGGTGTCTATGTATTGTGTGGTTATATTGGTGTAGAGAGAGTTGGCTGATGGTTCGATGGTGGTGGATGGTTGTGTCTATGTATTGTGTGGTTATATTGGTGTAGAGAGAGTTGGTTGATGTTTCGATGGTGGTGGAGGGTGGTGTCTATGTATTATGTGGTTATATTGGTGTAGAGAGAGTTGGTTGATGGTTCGATGGTGGTGGATGGTGGTGTCTATGTATTGTGTGGTTATTTTGGTGTAGAGTTGGCTGATGGTTCGATGGTGGTGGAGGGTGGTGTCTATGCATTGTGTGGTTATATTGGTGTAGAGAGAGTTGGCTGATGGTTCGATGGTGGTGGACGGTGGTGTCTATGTATTGTGTGGTTATATTGGTGTAGAGAGAGTTGGCTGATGGTTCGATGGTGGTGGAGGGTGATGTCTATGTATTGTGTGGTTATATTGGTGTAGAGAGAGTTGGTTGATGGTTCGATGGTGGTGGACGGTGGTGTCTATGTATTCTGTGGTTATATTGGTGTAAAGTTGGCTGATGGTTCGATGGTGGTGGACGGTGGTGTCTGTGTATTGTATGGTTATATTGGTGTAGAGAGAGTTGGCTGATGGTTCGATGGTGGTGGATGGTGGTGTCTATGTATTGTGTGGTTATATTCGTGTAAAGTTGGCTGATGGTTCGATGGTGGTGGACGGTGGTGTCTGTGTATTGTGTGGTTATATTGGTGTAGAGAGAGTTGGCTGATGGTTCGATGGTGGTGGATGGTGGTGTCTATGTATTGTGTGGTTATATTGGTGTTGAGTTGGCTGATGGTTCGATGGTGGTGGATGGTGGTGTCTATGTATTGTGTGGTTATATTGGCGTAAAGAGAGTTGGCTGATGGTTCGATGGTGGTGGAGGGTGGTGTCTATGTATTGTGTGGTTATATTGGTGTAAAGAGTGTTGGCTGATGGTTCGATGGTGGTGGATGTTGGTGTCTATGTATTGTGTGGTTATATTGGTGTAGAGAGAGTTGGTTGATGGTTCGATGGTGGTGGACGGTGGTGTCTATGTATTGTGTGGTTATATTGGTGTAAAGAGAGTTGGTTGATGGTTCGATGGTGGTGGACGGTGGTGTCTATGTATTGTGTGGTTATATTGGTGTAGAGTTGGCTGATGGTTCGATGGTGGTGGATGGTGGTGTCTATGTATTGTGTGGTTATAGTGGTGTAGAGAGACTTGGCTGATGGTTCGGAGGTGGTGGACGGTGGTGTCTGTGTATTGTGTGGTTATATTGGTGTAGAGAGAGTTGGCTGATGGTTCGATGGTGGTGGACGGTGGTGTCTATGTATTGTGTGGTTATATTGGTGTAGAGAGAGTTGGCTGATGGTTCGATGGTGGTGGATGGTGGTGTCTATGTATTGTGTGGTTATATTGGTGTAGAGAGACTTGGCTGATGGTTCGGAGGTGGTGGACGGTGGTGTCTGTGTATTGTGTGGTTATATTGGTGTAGAGAGAGTTGGCTGATGGTTCGATGGTGGTGGACGGTGGTGTCTATGTATTGTGTGGTTATATTGGTGTAGAGAGAGTTGGCTGATGGTTCGATGGTGGTGGATGGTGGTGTCTATGTATTGTGTGGTTATATTGGTGTAGAGAGACTTGGCTGATGGTTCGGAGTTGGTGGACGGTGGTGTCTGTGTATTGTGTGGTTATATTGGTGTAGAGAGATGGCTGATGGTTCGATGGTGGTGGACGGTGGTGTCTATGTATTGTGTGGTTATATTGGTGTAGAGAGAGTTGGCTGATGGTTCGATAGTGGTGGACGGTGGTGTCTATGTATCGTGTGGTTATATTGGTGTAAAGAGAGTTGGTTGATGGTTCGATGGTGGTGGACGGTGGTGTCTATGTATCGTGTGGTTATATTGGTGTAGAGAGAGTTGGCTGATGGTTCGATGGTGGTGGATGGTGGTGTCTATGTATTGTGTGGTTATATTGGTGTTGAGAGAGTTGGTTGATGTTTCGATGGTGGTGGACGGTGGTGACTATGTATCGTGTGGTTATATTGGTGTAGATAGAGTTGGTTGATGGTTCGATGGTGGTGGATGGTGGTGTCTATGTATTGTGTGGTTATATTGGTGTAGATAGAGTTGGTTGATGGTTCGATTGTGGTGGACGGTGGTGTCTATGTATTGTGTGGTTATATTGTAGTAGAGCTAGCTGATGGTTCGATGGTGGTGGACGGTGGCGTCTATGTATCGTGTGGTTATATTGGTGTAGAGTTGGCTGATGGTTCAATGGTGATGGACGGTGGTGTCTATGTATCGTGTGGTTATATTGGTGTAGAGAGAGTTGGCTGATGGTTCGATGGTGGTGGACGGTGGTGTCTATGTATTGTGTGGTTATATTGGTGTAGAGTTGGCTGATTGTTCGATGGTGGTGGACGGTGGTGTCTATGTATTGTGTGGTTATATTGGTGTAAAGAGAGTTGGCTGATAGTTCGATGGTGGTGGAGGGTGGTGTCTACGTATCGTGTGGTTATATTGGTGTAGAGTGAGTTGGCTGATGGTTCGATGGTGGTGGATGGTGGTGTCTATGTATTGTGTGGTTATATTGGTGTAGATAGAGTTGGTTGATGGTTCGACGGTGGGGGACGGTGGTGTCTATGTATTTTGTGGTTATATTGGTGTAGATAGGGTTGGTTGATGGTTCGATTGTGGTGGACGGTGGTGTCTATGTATCGTGTGGTTATATTGGTGTAGAGTTGGCTGATGGTTCAATGGTGGTGGACGGTGGTGTCTATGTATCGTGTGGTTATATTGGTGTAGAGAGAGTTGGCTGATGGTTCGATGGTGGTGGACGGTTGTGTCTATGTATTGTGTGGTTATATAGGTGTAGAGTTGGCTGATTGTTCGATGGTGTTGGACGGTGGTGTCTATGTATTGTGTGGTTATATTGGTGTAAAGAGAGTTGGCTGATAGTTCGATGGTGGTGGAGGGTGGTGTCTATGTATTGTGTGGTTATATTGGTGTAAAGAGAGTTGGCTGATGGTTCGACGGTGGTGGATGGTGGTGTCTATGTATCGTGTGGTTATATTGGTGTAGAGTTGGCTGATTGTTCGATGGTGGTGGACGGTGGTGTCTATGTATTGTGTGGTTATATTGGTGTAAAGAGAGTTGGCTGATAGTTCGATGGTGGTGGAGGGTGGTGTCTATGTATTGTGTGGTTATATTGGTGTAAAGAGAGTTGGCTGATGGTTCGATGGTGGTGGATGGTGGTGTCTATGTATTGTGTGGTTATATTGGTGTAGAGAGAGTTGGCTGATGGTTCGATGGTGGTGGAGGGTGGTGTCTATGTATTGTGTGGTTATATTGGTGTAGAGTTGGCTGATGGTTCGATGGTGGTGGATGGTGGTGTCTATGTATTGTGTGGTTATATAGGTGTAGAGTTGGCTGATTGTTCGATGGTGTTGGACGGTGGTGTCTATGTATTGTATGGTTATATTGGTGTAGAGAGAGTTGGCTGATGGTTCGATGGTGGACGATGGTGGTGTCTATGTATTGTGTGGTTATATTGGTGTAGAGTTGGCTGATTGTTCGATGGTGGTGGACGGTGGTGTCTATGTATTGTGTGGTTATATTGGTGTAAAGAGAGTTGGCTGATAGTTCGATGGTGGTGGAGGGTGGTGTCTATGTATTGTGTGGTTATATTGGTGTAAAGAGAGTTGGCTGATGGTTCGATGGTGGTGGATGGTGGTGTCTATGTATTGTGAGGTTATATTGGTGTAGAGAGAGTTGGCTGATGGTTCGATGGTGGTGGAGGGTGGTGTCTATGTATTGTGTGGTTATATTGGTGTAGAGTTGGCTGATGGTTCGATGGTGGTGGACGGTGGTGTCTATGTATTGTGTGGTTATATTGGTGTAGAGAGAGTTGGCTGATGGTTCGATGGTGGTGGAGGGTGGTGTCTATGTAATGTGTGGTTATATTGGTGTAGAGTTGGCTGGTGGTTCGATGGTGGTGGACGATGGTGTCTATGTATTGTGTGGTTATATTGGTGTAGCGAGAGTTGGTTGATGGTTCGATGGTGGTGGACGGTGGTGTCTATGTATGGTGTGGTTATATTGGTGTAAAGAGAGTTGGCTGATGGTTCGATGGTGGTGGAGGGTGGTGTCTATGTATTGTGTGGTTATATTGGTGTAAAGAGTGTTGGCTGATGGTTCGATGGTGGTGGATGGTGGTGTCTATGTATTGTGTGGTTATATCGGTGTAGAGTTGGCTGATGGTTCGATGGTGGTGGATGGTGGTGTCTATGTATTGTGTGGTTATATTGGTGTAGAGTTGGCTGATGGTTCGATGGTGGTGGACGGTGGTGTCTATGTATTGTGTGGTTATATTGGTGTAGAGAGAGTTGGCTGATGGTTCGATGGTGGTGGACGGTGGTGTCTATGTATTGTGTGGTTATATTGGTGTAAAGAGTGTTGGCTGATGGTTCGATGATGGTGGATGGTGGTGTCTATGTATCGTGTGGTTATATTGGTGTAGAGTTGGCTGATGGTTCGATGGTGGTGGACGGTGGTGTCTATGTATTGTGTGGTTATATTGGTGTAGAGAGAGTTGGCTGATGGTTCGATGGTGGTGGACGGTGGTGTCTGTGTATTGTGTGGTTATATTGGTGTAAAGAGAGTTGGCTGATGGTTCGATGGTTGTGGAGGGTGGTGTCTATGTATTGTGTGGTTATATTAGTGTAGAGTTGGCTGATGGTTCGATGGTGGTGGACGGTGGTGTCTACGTATTGTGTGGTTATATTGGTGTAGAGTTGGCTGATGGTTCGATGGTGGTGGACGGTGGTGTCTATGTATTGTGTGGTTATATTGGTGTAGAGAGAGTTGGCTGATGGTTCGATGGTTGTGGAGGGTGGTGTCTATGTATTGTGTGGTTATATTGGTGTAAAGAGAGTTGGTTGATGGTTCGATGGTGGTGGACGGTGGTGTCTAAGTATTGTGTGGTTATATTGGTGTAAAGAGAGTTGGCTGATGGTTCGATGGTGGTGGACGGTGGTGTCTATGTATTGTGTGGTTATAGTGGTGTAGAGTTGGCTGATGGTTCGATGGTGGTGGAGGGTGGTGTCTGTGTATTGTGTGGTTATATTGGTGTAGAGTTGGCTGATGGTTCGATGGTGGGGGATGGTGGTGTTTATGTATCGTATGGTTATATTGGTGTAGAGAGAGTTGGCTGATGGTTCGATGGTGGTGGATGGTGGTGTCTATGTATCGTGTGGTTATATTGGTGTAGAGTGAGTTGGCTGATGGTTCGACGGTGGTGGACGGTGGTGGCTATGTATCGTGTGGTTATATTGGTGTAAAGAGAGTTGGCTGATGGTTCAATGGTGGTGGACGGTGGTGTCTATGTATTGTGTGGTTATATTGTTGTAGAGTGGGCTGATGGTTCGATGGTGGTGGATGGTGGTGTCTATGTATTGTGTGGTTATATTGTTGTAGAGTTGGCTGATGGTTCGATGGTGGTGGACGGTGGTGTCTATGTATTGTGTGGTTATATTGGTGTAGAGCTGGCTGATGGTTCGATGGTGGTGGACGGTGGTGTCTATGTATTGTGTGGTTATATTGGTGTAGAGTTGGCTGATGGTTCGATGGTGGTGGATGGTGGTGTCTATGTATTGTGTGGTTATATTGGTGTAGAGAGAGTTGGTTGATGGTTCGATGGTGGTGGATGGTGGTGTCTATGTATTGTGTGGTTATATTGGTGTAAAGAGAGTTGGCTGATGGTTCGATGGTGGTGGATGGTGGTGTCTATGTATTGTGTGGTTATATTGGTGTAGAGAGAGTTGGCTGATGGTTCGATGGTGGTGGAGGGTGGTGTCTATGTATTGTGTGGTTATATTGGTGTAAAGAGAGTTGGCTGATGGTTCGATGGTGGTGGATGGTGGTGTCTATGTATTGTGTGGTTATATTGGTGTAGAGAGAGTTGGCTGATGGTTCGATGGTGGTGGACGGTGGTGTCTATGTATTGTGTGGTTATATTGGTGTAGAGTTGGCTGATGGTTCGATGGTGGTGGACGGTGGTGTCTATGTATTGTGTGGTTATATTGATGTAAAGAGAGTTGGCTGATAGTTCGATGGTTGTGGACGGTGGTGTCTATGTATTGTGTGGTTATATTGGTGTAAAGAGAGTTGGCTGATGGTTTGATGGTGGTGGATGGTGGTGTCTATGTATTGTGTGGTTATATTGGTGTAGAGAGAGTTGGTTGATGGTTCGATGGTGGTGGAGGGTGGTGTCTATGTATTGTGTGGTTATATTGGTGTAGAGAGAGTTGGCTGATGGTTCGATGGTGGTGGAGGGTGGTGTCTATGTATTGTGTGGTTATATTGGTGTAGAGTTGGCTGGTGGTTCGATGGTGGTGGACGATGGTGTCTATGTATTGTGTGGTTATATTGATGTAAAGAGAGTTGGCTGATAGTTCGATGGTGGTGGACGGTGGTGTCTATGTATTGTGTGGTTATATTGGTGTAAAGAGAGTTGGCTGATAGTTTGATGGTGGTGGATGGTGGTGTCTATGTATTGTGTGGTTATATTGGTGTAGAGAGAGTTGGTTGATGGTTCGATGGTGGTGGAGGGTGGTGTCTATGTATTGTGTGGTTATATTGGTGTAGAGAGAGTTGGCTGATGGTTCGATGGTGGTGGAGGATGGTGTCTATGTATTGTGTGGTTATATTGGTGTAGAGTTGGCTGGTGGTTCGATGGTGGTGGACGATGGTGTCTATGTATTGTGTGGTTATATTGGTGTAGCGAGAGTTGGTTGATGGTTCGATGGTGGTGGACGGTGGTGTCTATGTATGGTGTGGTTATATTGGTGTAAAGAGAGTTGGCTGATGGTTCGATGGTGGTGGAGGGTGGTGTCTATGTATTGTGTGGTTATATTGGTGTAAAGAGTGTTGGCTGATGGTTCGATGTTGGTGGATGGTGGTGTCTATGTATTGTGTGGTTATATCGGTGTAGAGAGAGTTGGTTGATGGTTCGATGGTGGTGGACGGTGGTGTCTGTGTATTGTGTGGTTATATTGGTGTAAAGTTGGCTGATGGTTCGATGGTGGTGGATGGTGGTGTCTATGTATTGTGTGGTTATATTGGTGTAGAGTTGGCTGATGGTTCGATGGTGGTGGACGGTGGTGTCTATGTATTGTGTGGTTATATTGGTGTAGAGAGAGTTGGCTGATGGTTCGATGGTGGTGGACGGTGGTGTCTATGTATTGTGTGGTTATATTGGTGTAGAGAGATGGCTGATGGTTCGATGGTGGTGGACGGTGGTGTCTATGTATTGTGTGGTTATATTGGTGTAGAGAGAGTTGGCTGATGGTTCGATGGTGGTGGTCGGTGGTGTCTATGTATCGTGTGGTTATATTGGTGTAAAGAGAGTTGGTTGATGGTTCGATGGTGGTGGACGGTGGTGTCTATGTATCGTGTGGTTATATTGGTGTAGAGAGAGTTGGTTGATGGTTCGATGGTGGTGGACGGTGGTGTCTATGTATTGTGTGGTTATATTGGTGTAAAGAGTGTTGGCTGATGGTTCGATGATGGTGGATGGTGGTGTCTATGTATCGTGTGGTTATATTGGTGTAGAGTTGGCTGATGGTTCGATGGTGGTGGACGGTGGTGTCTATGTATTGTGTGGTTATATTGGTGTAGAGAGAGTTGGCTGATGGTTCGATGGTGGTGGACGGTGGTGTCTGTGTATTGTGTGGTTATATTGGTGTAAAGAGAGTTGGCTGATGGTTCGATGGTTGTGGAGGGTGGTGTCTATGTATTGTGTGGTTATATTAGTGTAGAGTTTGCTGATGGTTCGATGGTGGTGGACGGTGGTGTCTGTGTATTGTGTGGTTATATTGGTGTAGAGTTGGCTGATGGTTCGATGGTGGGGGATGGTGGTGTCTATGTATCGTATGGTTATATTGGTGTAGAGAGAGTTGGCTGATGGTTCGATGGTGGTGGATGGTGGTGTCTATGTATCGTGTGGTTATATTGGTGTAGAGTGAGTTGGCTGATGGTTCGATGGTGGTGGAGGGTGGTGTCTATGTATTGTGTGGTTATATTGGTGTAAAGAGAGTTGGCTGATGGTTCGATGGTGGTGGATGGTGGTGTCTATGTATTGTGTGGTTATATTGTTGTAGAGTTGGCTGATGGTTCGATGGTGGTGGACGGTGGTGTCTATGTATTGTGTGGTTATATTGGTGTAGAGAGAGTTGGCTGATGGTTCGATGGTGGTGGATGGTGGTGGCTATGTATCGTGTGGTTATATTGGTGTAAAGAGAGTTGGCTGATGGTTCGATGGTGGTGGAGGGTGGTGTCTATGTATTGTGTGGTTATATTGTTGTAGAGTGGGCTGATGGTTCGATGGTGGTGGATGGTGGTGTCTATGTATTGTGTGGTTATATTGTTGTAGAGTTGGCTGATGGTTCGATGGTGGTGGACGGTGGTGTCTATGTATTGTGTGGTTATATTGTTGTAGAGTGGGCTGATGGTTCGATGGTGGTGGAGGGTGGTGTCTATGTATTGTGTGGTTATATTGTTGTAGAGTTGGCTGATGGTTCGATGGTGGTGGACGGTGGTGTCTATGTATTGTGTGGTTATATTGGTGTAGAGTTGGCTGATGGTTCGATGGTGTTGGACGGTGGTGTCTATGTATTGTGTGGTTATATTGGTGTAGAGTTGGCTGATGGTTCGATGGTGGTGGATGGTGGTGTCTATGTATTGTGTGGTTATATTGGTGTAGAGAGAGTTGGTTGATGGTTCGATGGTGGTGGATGGTGGTGTCTATGTATTGTGTGGTTATATTGGTGTAGAGAGATTTGGCTGATGGTTCGATGGTGGTGGATGGTGGTGTCTATGTATTGTGTGGTTATATTGGTGTAGAGTGAGTTGGCTGATGGTTCGATGGTGGTGGACGGTGGTGTCTATGTATTGTGTGGTTATATTGTTGTAGAGTTGGCTGATGGTTCGATGGTGGTGGACGGTGGTGTCTATGTATTGTGTGGTTATATTGGTGTAGAGTTGGCTGATGGTTCGATGGTGGTGGATGGTGGTGTCTATGTATTGTGTGGTTATATTGGTGTAGAGAGAGTTGGTTGATGGTTCGATGGTGGTGGATGGTGGTGTCTGTGTATTGTGTGGTTATATTGGTGTAGAGAGAGTTGGCTGATGGTTCGATGGTGGTGGATGGTGGTGTCTATGTATTGTGTGGTTATATTGGTGTAGAGAGAGTTGGCTGATGGTTCGATGGTGGTGGACGGTGGTGTCTATGTATCGTGTGGTTATATTGGTGTAGAGAGAGTTGGCTGATGGTTCGATGGTGGTGGACGGTGGTGTCTGTGTATTGTGTGGTTATATTGGTGTAGAGAGAGTTGGTTGATGGTTCGATGGTGGGGGACGGTGGCGTCTATGTATTGTGTGGTTATATTGGTGTAGAGAGAGTTGGCTGATGGTTCGATGGTGGTGGATGGTGGTGTCTATGTATTGTGTGGTTATATTGGTGTAGAGAGAGTTGGCTGATGGTTCGATGGTGGTGGATGGTGGTGTCTATGTATTGTGTGGTTATATTGGTGTAAAGAGAGTTGGTTGATGGTTCGATGGTGGTGGAGGGTGGTGTCTATGTATTGTGTGGTTATATTGGTGTAAAGAGAGTTGGCTGATGGTTCGATGGTGGTGGATGATGGTGTCTATGTATTGTGTGGTTATATTGGTGTAAAGAGAGTTGGTTGATGGTTCGATGGTGGTGGACGGTGGTGTCTATGTATTGTGTGGTTATATTGGTGTAAAGAGAGTTGGCTGATGGTTCGATGGTGGTGGATGGTGGTGTCTATGTATTGTGTGGTTATATTGGTGTAGAGAGAGTTGGTTGATGGTTCGATGGTGGTGGATGGTGGTGTCTATGTATTGTGTGGTTATATTGGTGTAAAGAGAGTTGGCTGATGGTTCGATGGTGGTGGATGGTTGTGTCTATGTATTGTGTGGTTATATTGGTGTAGAGAGAGTTGGTTGATGGTTCGATGGTGGTGGATGGTGGTGTCTATGTATTGTGTGGTTATATTGGTGTAAAGAGAGTTGGCTGATGGTTCGATGGTGGTGGAGGGTGGTGTCTATGTATGGTGTGGTTATATTGGTGTAGAGAGAGTTGGTTGATGGTTCGATGGTGGTAGATGGTGGTGTCTATGTATTGTGTGGTTATATTGGTGTAAAGAGAGTTGGCTGATGGTTCGATGGTGGTGGATGGTGGTGTCTATGTATTGTGTGGTTATATTCGTGTAAAGTTGGCTGATGGTTCGATGGTGGTGGACGGTGGTGTCTGTGTATTGTGTGGTTATATTGGTGTAGAGAGAGTTGGCTGATGGTTCGATGGCGGTGGATGGTGGTGTCTATGTATTGTGTGGTTATATTGGTGTTGAGTTGGCTGATGGTTCGATGGTCGTGGATGGTGGTGTCTATGTATTGTGTGGTTATATTGGTGTAGAGAGAGTTGGTTGATGGTTCGATTGTGGTGGACGGTGGTGTCTATGTATTGTGTGGTTATATTGGTGTAGAGAGAGTTTGGCTGATGGTTCGATGGTGGTGGAGGGTGGTGTCTATGTATTGTGTGGTTATATTGGCGTAAAGAGAGTTGGCTGATGGTTCGATGGTGGTGGAGTGTGGTGTCTATGTATTGTGTAGTTATATTGGTGTAAAGAGTGTTGGCTGATGGTTCGATGGTGGTGGATGGTGGTGTCTATGTATTGTGTGGTTATATTGGTGTAAAGAGAGTTGGTTGATGGTTCGATGGTGGTGGACGGTGGTGTCTATGTATTGTGTGGTTATATTGGTGTAGAGTTGGCTGATGGTTCGATGGTGGTGGATGGTGGTGTCTATGTATTGTGTGGTTATATTGGTGTAGAGAGACTTGGCTGATGGTTCGGAGGTGGTGGACGGTGGTGTCTGTGTATTGTGTGGTTATATTGGTGTAGAGAGAGTTGGCTGATGGTTCGATGGTGGTGGACGGTGGTGTCTATGTATTGTGTGGTTATATTGGTGTAGAGAGAGTCGGCTGATGGTTCGATGGTGGTGGATGGTGGTGTCTATGTATCGTGTGGTTATATTGGTGTAGAGAGAGTTGGCTGATGGTTCGATGGTGGTTGACGGTGGTGTCTATGTATCGTGTGGTTATATTGGTGTAGAGAGAGTTGGCTGATGGTTCGATGGTGGTGGACGGTGGTGTCTATGTATTGTGTGGTTATATTGGTGTAGAGAGAGTTGGTTGATCGTTCGATGGTGGTGGACGGTGGTGTCTATGTATCGTGTGGTTATATTGGTGTAGAGAGATGGCTGATGGTTCGATGGTGGTGGACGGTGGGGTCTATGTATCGTGTGGTTATATTGGTGTAAAGAGAGTTGGTTGATGGTTCGATGGTGGTGGACGGTGGGGTCTATGTATAGTGTGGTTATATTGGTGTAGAGAGAGTTGGCTGATGGTTCGATGGTGGTGGACGGTTGTGTCTATGTATTGTGTGGTTATATAGGTGTAGAGTTGGCTGATGGTTCGATGGTGGTGGACGGTGGTGTCTATGTATTGTGTGGTTATATTGGTGTAGAGTTGGCTGATGGTTCAATGGTGGTGGACGGTGGTGTCTATGTATCGTGTGGTTATATTGGTGTAAAGAGAGTTGGCTGATAGTTCGATGGTGGTGGAGGGTGGTGTCTATGTATTGTGTGGTTATATTGGTGTAAAGAGAGTTGGCTGATGGTGCGATGGTGGTGGACGGTTGTGTCTATGTATTGTGTGGTTATATAGGTGTAGAGTTGGCTGATGGTTCGATGGTGGTGGACGGTGGTGTCTATGTATTGTGTGGTTATATTGGTGTAAAGAGAGTTGGCTGATGGTTCGATGGTGGTGGATGGTGGTGTCTATGTATTGTGTGGTTATATTGGTGTAGAGAGAGTTGGCTGATGGTTCGATGGTGGTGGAGGGTGGTGTCTATGTATTGTGTGGTTATATTGGTGTAGAGTTGGCTGATGGTTCGATGGTGGTGGACGGTGGTGTCTATGTATTGTGTGGTTATATTGATGTAAAGAGAGTTGGCTGATAGTTCGATGGTGGTGGACGGTGGTGTCTATGTATTGTGTGGTTATATTGATGTAAAGAGAGTTGGCTGATGGTTCGATGGTGGTGGATGGTGGTGTCTATGTATTGTGTGGTTATATTGGTGTAGAGAGAGTTGGCTGATGGTTCGATGGTGGTGGATGGTTGTGTCTATGTATTGTGTGGTTATATTGGTGTAGAGTTGGCTGGTGGTTCGATGATGGTGGACGGTGGTGTCTATGTATTGTGTGGTTATATTGGTGTAGCGAGAGTTGGTTGATGGTTCGATGGTGGTGGACGGTGGTGTCTATGTATTGTGTGGTTATATTGGTGTAAAGAGAGTTGGCTGATGGTTCGATGGTGGTGGACGGTGGTGTCTATGTATTGTGTGCTTATATTGGTGTAGAGAGAGTTGGCTGATGGTTCGATGGTGGTGGGAGGTGGTGTCTATGTATTGTGTGGTTATATTGGTGTAGAGAGAGTTGGCTGATGGTTCGATGGTGGTGGATGGTGGTGTCTATGTATTGTGTGGTTATATTGGTGTAGATAGTGTTTGGCTGATGGTTCGATGGTGGTGGACGGTGGTGTCTATGTATTGTGTGGTTATATTGGTGTAGAGAGAGTTTGGCTGATGGTTCGATGGTGGTGGACGGTGGTGTCTATGTATTGTGTGGTTATATTGGTGTAGAGAGAGTTGGTTGATGGTTCGATGGTGGTGGACGGTGGTGTCTATATATTGTGTGGTTATATTGGTGTAGAGAGATGGCTGATGGTTCGATGGTGGTGGACGGTGGTGTCTCTGTATTGTGTGGTTATATTGGTGTAGAGAGAGTTGGCTGATGGTTCGATGGTGGTGGACGGTGGTGTCTATGTATCGTGTGGTTATATTGGTGTAAAGAGAGTTGGTTGATGGTTCGATGGTGGTGGACGGTGGTGTCTATGTATCGTGTGGTTATATTGGTGTAGAGAGAGTTGGCTGATGGTTCGATGGTGGTGGATGGTGGTGTCTATGTATTGTGTGGTTATATTGGTGTAGATAGAGTTGGTTGATGTTTCGATGGTGGGGGACAGTGGTGTCTATGTATCGTGTGGTTATATTGGTGTAGAGTTGGCTGATGGTTCAATGGTGGTGGACGGTGGTGTCTATGTATCGTGTGGTTATATTGGTGTAGAGAGAGCTGGCTGATGGTTCGATGGTGGTGGACGGTTGTGTCTATGTATTGTGTGGTTATATTGGTGTAGAGAGAGTTGGCTGATGGTTCGATGGTGGTGGACGGTGGTGTCTATGTATTGTGTGGTTATATAGGTGTAGAGTTGGCTGATTGTTCGATGGTGTTGGACGGTGGTGTCTATGTATTGTGTGGTTATATTGGTGTAGAGTTGGCTGATGGTTCGATGGTGGTGGACGGTGGTGTCTATGTATTGTGTGGTTATATTGGTGTAGAGTTGGCTGATTGTTCGATGGTGGTGGACGGTGGTGTCTATGTATTGTGTGGTTATATTGGTGTAAAGAGAGTTGGCTGATAGTTCGATGGTGGTGGACGGTGGTGTCTATGTATTGTGTGGTTATATTGGTGTAGAGAGAGTTGGCTGATGGTTCGATGGTGGTGGATGGTGGTGTCTATGTATTGTGTGGTTCTATTGGTGTAGAGAGAGTTGGCTGATGGTTCGATGGTGGTGGATGGTGGTGTCTATGTATTGTGTGGTTATATTGATGTAAAGAGAGATGGCTGATGGTTCGATGGTGGTGGAGGGTGGTGTCTATGTATTGTGTGGTTATATTGGTGTAAAGAGAGTTGGCTGATGGTTCGATGGTGGTGGATGGTGGTGTCTATGTATTGTGTGGTTATATTGGTGTAGAGAGAGTTGGCTGATGGTTCGATGGTGGTGGATGGTGGTGTCTATGTATTGTGTGGTTATATTGGTGTAGAGAGAGTTGGCTGATGGTTCGATGGTGGTGGATGGTGGTGTCTATGTATTGTGTGGTTATATTGATGTAAAGAGAGTTGGCTGATGGTTCGATGGTGGTGGAGGGTGGTGTCTATGTATTGTGTGGTTATATTGGTGTAAAGAGAGTTGGCTGATGGTTCGATGGTGGTGGATGGTGGTGTCTATGTATTGTGTGGTTATATTGGTGTAGAGAGAGTTGGCTGATGGTTCGATGGTGGTGAAGGGTGGTGTCTATGTATTGTGTGGTTATATTGGTGTAGAGTTGGCTGATGGTTCGATGGTGGTGGACGGTGGTGTCTATGTATTGTGTGGTTATATTGATGTAAAGAGAGTTGGCTGATAGTTCGATGGTGGTGGACGGTGGTGTCTATGTATTGTGTGGTTATATTGGTGTAAAGAGAGTTGGTTGATGGTTTGATGGTGGTGGATGGTGGTGTCTATGTATTGTGTGGTTATATTGGTGTAGCGAGAGTTGGTTGATGGTTCGATGGTTGTGGACGGTGGTGTCTATGTATGGTGTGGTTATATTGGTGTAAAGAGAGTTGGCTGATGGTTCGATGGTGGTGGAGGGTGGTGTCTATGTATTGTGTGGTTATATTGGTGTAAAGAGTGTTGGCTGATGGTTCGATGGTGGTGGATGGTGGTGTCTATGTATTGTGTGGTTATATCGGTGTAGAGAGAGTTGGTTGATGTTTCGATGGTGGTGGACGGTGGTGTCTGTGTATTGTGTGGTTATATTGGTGTAGAGTTGGCTGATGGTTCGATGGTGGTGGATGGTGGTGTCTATGTATTGTGTGGTTATATTGGTGTAGAGTTGGCTGATGGTTCGATGGTGGTGGACGGTGGTGTCTATGTATTGTGTGATTATATTGGTGTAGAGTGAGTTGGCTGATGGTTCGATGGTGGTGGATGGTGGTGTCTATGTATTGTGTGGTTATATTGGTGTAGAGAGAGTTGGTTGATGGTTCAATGGTGGTGGACGGTGGTGTCTATGTATTGTGTGGTTATATTGGTGTAGAGAGAGTTGGCTGATGGTTCGATGGTGGTGGACGGTGGTGTCTGTGTATTGTGTGGTTATATTGGTGTAGAGTTGGCTGATGGTTCGATGGTGGTGGATGGTGGTGTCTATGTATCGTGTGGTTATATTGGTGTAAAGAGTGTTGGCTGATGGTTCGATGGTGGTGGACGGTGGTGTCTATGTATTGTGTGGTTATATTGGTGTAGAGAGAGTTGGCTGATGGTTCGATGGTGGTGGACGGTGGTGTCTATGTATTGTGTGGTTATATTGGTGTAAAGAGTGTTGGCTGATGGTTCGATGATGGTGGATGGTGGTGTCTATGTATCGTGTGGTTATATTGGTGTAGAGAGAGTTGGTTGATGGTTCGATGGTGGTGGACGGTGGTGTCTATGTATTGTGTGGTTATATTGGTGTAAAGAGTGTTGGCTGATGGTTCGATGATGGTGGATGGTGGTGTCTATGTATCGTGTGGTTATATTGGTGTAGAGTTGGCTGATGGTTCGATGGTGGTGGACGGTGGTGTCTATGTATTGTGTGGTTATATTAGTGTAGAGTTGGCTGATGATTCGATGGTGGTGGACGGTGGTGTCTACGTATTGTGTGGTTATATTGGTGTAGAGTTGGCTGATGGTTCGATGGTGGTGGACGGTGGTGTCTATGTATTGTGTGGTTATATTGGTGTAGAGAGAGTTGGCTGATGGTTCGATGGTTGTGGAGGGTGGTGTCTATGTATTGTGTGGTTATATTGGTGTAGAGAGAGTTGGCTGATGGTTCGATGGTGGTGGACGGTGGTGTCTATGTATTGTGTGGTTATATTGGTGTAGAGAGAGTTGGCTGATGCTTCGATGGTGGTGGATGGTGGTGTCTAAGTATTGTGTGGTTATATTGGTGTAGAGAGAGTTGGCTGATGGTTCGATGGTGGTGGATGGTGGTTTTCTAAATTTTGTGTGTTTATATTGGTGTAGAGAGAGTTGGTTGATGGTTCGATGGTGGGGGACGGTGGTGTCTATGTATTTTGTGGTTATATTGGTGTAGATAGAGTTGGTTGATGGTTCGATGGTGGGGGACGGTGGTGTCTATGTATTGTGTGGTTATATTGGTGTAGAGAGAGTTGGCTGATGGTTCGATGGTGGTGGACGGTGGTGTCTATGTATTGTGTGGTTATATTGGTGTAGAGAGAGTTGGCTGATGGTTCGATGGTGGTGGAGGGTGGTGTCTATGTATTGTGTGGTTATATTGGTGTAACGAGTGTTGGGTGATGGTTCGATGGTGGTGGAGGGTGGTGTCTATGTATTGTGTGGTTATATTGGTGTAAAGAGTGTTGGTTGATGGTTCGATGGTGGTGGACTGTGGTGTCTATTTATTGTGTGGTTATATTGGTGTAAAGAGTGTTGGCTGATGGTTCGATGGTGGTGGATGGTGGTGTCTATGTATTGTGTGGTTATATTGGTGTAGAGAGAGTTGGCTGATGATTCGATGGTGGTGGTCGGTAGTGTCTATGTATCGTGTGGTTATATTGGTGTAGAGTTGGCTGATGGTTCGATGGTGGTGGACGGTGGTGTCTATGTATTGTGTGGTTATATTGGTGTAGAGAGAGTTGGTTGATGGTTCGATGGTGGTGGAGGGTGGTGTCTATGTATTGTGTGGTTATATTGGTGTAGAGTGAGTTGGCTGATGGTTCGATGGTGGTGTCTATGTATTGTGTGGTTATATTGGTGTAGAGAGAGTTGGCTGATGGTTCGATGGTGGTGGACGGTGGTGTCTATGTATTGTGTGGTTATATTGGTGTAGAGAGAGTTGGCTGATGGTTCGATGGTGGTGGACGGTGGTGTCTATGTATTGTGTGGTTATATTGGTGTAGAGAGAGTTGGCTGATGGTTCGATGGTGGTGGAGGGTGGTGTCTATGTATTGTGTGGTTATATTGGTGTAGAGAGAGTTGGCTGATGGTTCGATGGTGGTGGAGGGTGGTGTCTATGTATTGTGTGGTTATATTGGTGTAAAGAGAGTTGGTTGATGGTTCGATGGTGGTGGACGGTGGTGTCTATGTATTGTGTGGTTATATTGGTGTAAAGAGAGTTGGCTGATGGTTCGATGGTGGTGGATGGTGGTGTCTATGTATTGTGTGGTTATATTGGTGTAAAGAGAGTTGGCTGATGGTTCGATGGTGGTGGATGGTGGTGTCTATGTATTGTGTGGTTATATTGGTGTAAAGAGAGTTGGCTGATGGTTCGATGGTGGTGGATGGTGGTGTCTATGTATTGTGTGGTTATATTGGTGTAAAGAGAGTTGGCTGATGGTTCGATGGTGGTGGACGGTGGTGTCTATGTATTGTGTGGTTATATTGGTGTAAAGAGAGTTGGCTGATGGTTCGATGGTGGTGGAGGGTGGTGTCTATGTATTGTGTGGTTATATTGGTGTAGAGAGAGTTGGCTGATGGTTCGATGGTGGTGGAGGGTGGTGTCTATGTATTGTGTGGTTATATTGGTGTAGAGAGAGTTGGCTGATGGTTCGATGGTGGTGGATGGTGGTGTCTATGTATTGTGTGGTTATATTGGTGTAGAGAGAGTTGGTTGATGGTTCGATGGTGGTGGATGGTGGTGTCTATGTATTGTGTGGTTATATTGGTGTAGAGAGAGTTGGTTGATGGTTCGATGGTGGGGACGGTGGTGTCTATGTATTGTGTGGTTATATTGGTGTAGAGAGAGTTGGCTGATGGTTCGATGGAGGTGGAGGGTGGTGTCTATGTATTGAGTGGTTATATTGGTGTAAAGAGTGTTGGCTGATGGTTCGATGGTGGTGGAGGGTGGTGTCTATGTATTGTGTGGTTATATTGGTGTAAAGAGTGTTGGCTGATGGTTCGATGGTGGTGGACGGTGGTGTCTATGTATTCTGTGGTTATATTGGTGTAGCGTTGGCTGATGGTTCGATGGTCGTGGAGGGTGGTGTCAATGTATTGTGTGGTTATATTGGTGTAGAGTGAGTTGGCTGATGGTTCGATGGTGGTGGATGGTGGTGTCTATGTATCGTGTGGTTATATTGGTGTAGAGAGAGTTTGGCTGATGGTTCGATGGTGGTGGACGGTGGTGTCTATGTATCGTGTGGTTATATTGGTGTAGAGAGAGTTGGCTGATGATTCGATGGTGGTGGTCGGTAGTGTCTATGTATCGTGTGGTTATATTGGTGTAGAGTTGGCTGATGGTTCGATGGTGGTGGACGGTGGTGTCTATGTATTGTGTGGTTATATTGGTGTAGAGAGAGTTGGTTGATGGTTCGATGGTGGTGGAGCGTGGTGTCTATGTATTGTGTGGTTATATTGGTGTAGAGAGAGTTGGCTGATGGTTCGATGGTGGTGGACGGTGGTGTCTATGTATTGTGTGGTTATATTGGTGTAGAGAGAGTTGGTTGATGGTTCGATGGTGGTGGAGGGTGGTGTCTATGTATTGTGTGGTTATATTGGTGTAGAGTGAGTTGGCTGATGGTTCGATGGTGGTGGATGGTGGTGTCTATGTATTGTGTGGTTATATTGGTGTAGAGAGAGTTGGCTGATGGTTCGATGGTGGTGGACGGTGGTGTCTATGTATTGTGTGGTTATATTGGTGTAGAGAGAGTTGGTTGATGGTTCGATGGTGGTGGAGGGTGGTGTCTATGTATTGTGTGGTTATATTGGTGTAGAGTGAGTTGGCTGATGGTTCGATGGTGGTGGATGGTGGTGTCTATGTATTGTGTGGTTATATTGGTGTAGAGAGAGTTGGCTGATGGTTCGATGGTGGTGGACGGTGGTGTCTATGTATTGTGTGGTTATATTGGTGTAGAGAGAGTTGGTTGATGGTTCGATGGTGGTGGAGGGTGGTGTCTATGTATTGTGTGGTTATATTAGTGTAGAGTTGGTTGATGGTTCGATGGTGGTGGACGGTGGTGTCTATGTATTGTGTGGTTATATTGGTGTAGAGAGAGTTGGTTGATGGTTCGATGGTGGTGGAGGGTGGTGTCTATGTATCGTGTGGTTATATTGGTGTAGAGTGAGTTGGCTGATGGTTCGATGGTGGTGGATGGTGGTGTCTATGTATTGTGTGGTTATATTGGTGTAAAGAGAGTTGGCTGATGGTTCGATGGTGGTGGACGGTGGTGTCTATGTATTGTGTGGTTATATTGGTGTAAAGAGAGTTGGCTGATGGTTCGATGGTGGTGGAGGGTGGTGTCTATGTATTGTGTGGTTATATTGGTGTAGAGAGAGTTGGCTGATGGTTCGATGGTGGTGGAGGGTGGTGTCTATGTATTGTGTGGTTATATTGGTGTAGAGAGAGTTGGCTGATGGTTCGATGGTGGTGGATGGTGGTGTCTATGTATTGTGTGGTTATATTGGTGTAGAGAGAGTTGGTTGATGGTTCGATGGTGGTGGATGGTGGTGTCTATGTATTGTGTGGTTATATTGGTGTAGAGAGAGTTGGTTGATGGTTCGATGGTGGGGGACGGTGGTGTCTATGTATTGTGTGGTTATATTGGTGTAGAGAGAGTTGGCTGATGGTTCGATGGAGGTGGAGGGTGGTGTCTATGTATTGTGTGGTTATATTGGTGTAAAGAGTGTTGGCTGATGGTTCGATGGTGGTGGAGGGTGGTGTCTATGTATTGTGTGGTTATATTGGTGTAAAGAGTGTTGGCTGATGGTTCGATGGTGGTGGACGGTGGTGTCTATGTATTCTGTGGTTATATTGGTGTAGCGTTGGCTGATGGTTCGATGGTCGTGGAGGGTGGTGTCAATGTATTGTGTGGTTATATTGGTGTAGAGTGAGTTGGCTGATGGTTCGATGGTGGTGGATGGTGGTGTCTATGTATCGTGTGGTTATATTGGTGTAGAGAGAGTTTGGCTGATGGTTCGATGGTGGTGGACGGTGGTGTCTATGTATCGTGTGGTTATATTGGTGTAGAGAGAGTTGGCTGATGATTCGATGGTGGTGGTCGGTAGTGTCTATGTATCGTGTGGTTATATTGGTGTAGAGTTGGCTGATGGTTCGATGGTGGTGGACGGTGGTGTCTATGTATTGTGTGGTTATATTGGTGTAGAGAGAGTTGGTTGATGGTTCGATGGTGGTGGAGGGTGGTGTCTATGTATTGTGTGGTTATATTGGTGTAGAGAGAGTTGGCTGATGGTTCGATGGTGGTGGACGGTGGTGTCTATGTATTGTGTGGTTATATTGGTGTAGAGAGAGTTGGTTGATGGTTCGATGGTGGTGGAGGGTGGTGTCTATGTATTGTGTGGTTATATTGGTGTAGAGTGAGTTGGCTGATGGTTCGATGGTGGTGGATGGTGGTGTCTATGTATTGTGTGGTTATATTGGTGTAGAGAGAGTTGGCTGATGGTTCGATGGTGGTGGACGGTGGTGTCTATGTATTGTGTGGTTATATTGGTGTAGAGAGAGTTGGTTGATGGTTCGATGGTGGTGGAGGGTGGTGTCTATGTATTGTGTGGTTATATTGGTGTAGAGTGAGTTGGCTGATGGTTCGATGGTGGTGGATGGTGGTGTCTATGTATTGTGTGGTTATATTGGTGTAGAGAGAGTTGGCTGATGGTTCGATGGTGGTAGACGGTGGTGTCTATGTATTGTGTGGTTATATTGGTGTAGAGAGAGTTGGTTGATGGTTCGATGGTGGTGGAGGGTGGTGTCTATGTATTGTGTGGTTATATCAGTGTAGAGTTGGTTGATGGTTCGATGGTGGTGGACGGTGGTGTCTATGTATTGTGTGGTTATATTGGTGTAGAGAGAGTTGGTTGATGGTTCGATGGTGGTGGAGGGTGGTGTCTATGTATTGTGTGGTTATATTGGTGTAGAGTGAGTTGGCTGATGGTTCGATGGTGGTGTCTATGTATTGTGTGGTTATATTGGTGTAGAGAGAGTTGGCTGATGGTTCGATGGTGGTGGACGGTGGTGTCTATGTATTGTGTGGTTATATTGGTGTAGAGAGAGTTGGTTGATGGTTCGATGGTGGTGGAGGGTGGTGTCTATGTATTGTGTGGTTATATTGGTGTAGAGTGAGTTGGCTGATGGTTCGATGGTGGTGGATGGTGGTGTCTATGTATTGTGTGGTTATATTGGTGTAAAGAGAGTTGGTTGATGGTTCGATGGTGGTGGAAGGTGGTGTCTATGTATTGTGTGGTTATATTGGTGTAGAGAGAGTTGTTTGATGGTTCGATGGTGGTGGAGGGTGGTGTCTATGTATTGTGTGGTTATATTGGTGTAGAGTGAGTTGGCTGATGGTTCGATGGTGGTGGATGGTGGTGTCTATGTATTGTGTGGTTATATTGGTGTAGAGAGAGTTGGCTGATGGTTCGATGGTGGTGGACGGTGCTATCTATGTATTGTGTGGTTATATTGGTGTAGAGAGAGTTGGTTGATGGTTCGATGGTGGTGGAGGGTGGTGTCTATGTATTGTGTGGTTATATTGGTGTAGAGTGAGTTGGCTGATGGTTCGATGGTGGTGGATGGTGGTGTCTATGTATCGTGTGGTTATATTGGTGTAGAGAGAGTTGGTTGATGGTTCGATGGTGGTGGAGGGTGGTGTCTATGTATAGTGTGGTTATATTGGTGTAGAGAGAGTTGGTTGATGGTTCGATGGTGGTGGATGGTGGTGTCTATGTATTGTGTGGTTATATTGGTGTAAAGAGAGTTGGCTGATGGTTCGATGGTGGTGGACGGTGGTGTCTATGTATTGTGTGGTTATATTGGTGTAGAGAGAGTTGGCTGATGGTTCGATGGTGGTGGACGGTGGTGTCTATGTATTGTGTGGTTATATTGGCGTAGAGTTGGCTGATGGTTCGATGGTGGTGGACGGTGGTGTCTATGTATTGTGTGGTTATATTGGCGTAGAGTTGGCTGATGGTTCGATGGTGGTGGAGGGTGGTGTCTATGTATTGTGTGGTTATATTGGTGTAGAGAGAGTTGGTTGATGGTTCGATGGTGGTGGATGGTGGTGTCTATGTATTGTGTGGTTATATTGGTGTAGAGAGAGTTGGCTGATGGTTCGATGGTGGTGGACGGTGGTGTCTATGTATTGTGTGGTTATTTTGGTGTAGAGAGAGTTGGCTGATGGTTCGATGGTGGTGGACGGTGGTGTCTATGTATTGTGTGGTTATATTGGCGTAGAGTTTGCTGATGGTTCGATGATGGTGGAGGGTGGTGTCTATGTATCGTGTGGTTATATTGGTGTAGAGTTGGCTGATGGTTCGATGGTGGTGGACGGTGGTGTCTATGTATCGTGTGGTTATATTGGTGTAGAGAGAGTTGGCTGATGGTTCGATGGTGGTGGACGGTGGTGTCTATGTATCGTGTGGTTATATTGGTGTAGAGAGAGTTGGCTGATGGTTCGATGGTGGTGGACGGTTGTGTCTATGTATTGTGTGGTTATATTGGTGTAGAGAGAGTTGGTTGATGGTTCGATGGTGGTGGAGGGTGGTGTCTATGTATTGTGTGGTTATATTGGTGTAGAGTGAGTTGGCTGATGGTTCGATGGTGGTGGATGGTGGTGTCTATGTATTGTGTGGTTATATTGGTGTAGAGAGAGTTGGCTGATGGTTCGATGGTGGTGGACGGTGGTGTCTGTGTATTGTGTGGTTATATTGGTGTAGAGTTGGCTGATGGTTCGATGGTGGTGGAGGGTGGTGTCTGTGTATTGTGTGGTTATATTGGTGTAGAGTTGGCTGATGGTACGATGGTGGTGGAGGGTGGTGTCTGTGTATTGTGTGGTTATATTCGTGTAGAGTTGGCTGATGGTTCGATGGTGGTGGAGGGTTGTGTCTGTGTATTGTGTTGTTATATTGGTGTAGAGTTGGCTGATGGTTCGATGGTGGTGGAGGGTGGTGTCTGTGTATTGTGTTGTTATATTGGTGTAGAGTTGGCTGATGGTTCGATTGTGGTGGAGGGTGGTGTCTGTGTATTGTGTTGTTATATTGGTGTAGAGTTGGCTGATGGTTCGATGGTGGTGGACGGTGGTGTCTATGTATTGTGTGGTTATATATGTGTAGAGAGAGTTGGCTGATGGTTCGATGGTGGTATCTATGTATTGTGTAGTTATATTGTTGTAGAGAGTGTTGGCTGATGGTTCAATGGTGGTGGATGGTGGTGTCTATGTATTGTGTGGTTATATTGGTGTAGAGTTGGCTGATGGTTCGATGGTGGTGGATGGTGGTGTCGATGTATTGTGTGGTTATATTGGTGTAGAGAGAGTTTGGCTGATGGTTCGATGGTGGTGGACGGTGGTGTCTATGTATTGTGTGGTTATATTGGTGTAAAGAGTGTTGGCTGATGGTTCGATGGTGGTGGAGGGTGGTGTCTATGTATTGTGTGGTTATATTGGTGTAGAGAGAGTTGGCTGATGGTTCGATGATGGTGGATGGTGGGGTCTATGTATTGTGTGGTTATATTGGTGTAGAGTGAGTTGGCTGATGGTTCGATGGTGGTGGATGGTGGTGTCTATGTATTGTGTGGTTATATTGGTGTAGAGAGAGTTGGTTGATGGTTCGATGGTGGTGGAGGGTGGTGTCTATGTATTGTGTGGTTATATTGGTGTAGAGTGAGTTGGCTGATGGTTCGATGGTGGTGGATGGTGGTGTCTATGTATTGTGTGGTTATATTGGTGTAGAGAGAGTTGGCTGATGGTTCGATGGTGGTGGACGGTGGTGTCTGTGTATTGTGTGGTTATATTGGTGTAGAGTTGGCTGATGGTTCGATGGTGGTGGAGGGTGGTGTCTGTGTATTGTGTGGTTATATTGGTGTAGATTTGGCTGATGGTTCGATGGTGGTGGAGGGTGGTGTCTGTGTATTGTGTGGTTATATTCGTGTAGAGTTGGCTGATGGTTCGATGGTGGAGGAGGGTGGTGTCTGTGTATTGTGTTGTTATATTGGTGTAGAGTTGGCTGATGGTTCGATGGTGGTGGAGGGTGGTGTCTATGTATTGTGTAGTTATATTGTTGTAGAGAGTGTTGGCTGATGGTTCAATGGTGGTGGATGGTGGTGTCTATGTATTGTGTGGTTATATTGGTGTAGAGTTGGCTGATGGTTCGATGGTGGTGGATGGTGGTGTCTATGTATTGTGTGGTTATATTGGTGTAGAGAGAGTTTGGCTGATGGTTCGATGGTGGTGGACGGTGGTGTCTATGTATTGTGTGGTTATATTGGTGTAAAGAGTGTTGGCTGATGGTTCGATGGTGGTGGAGGGTGGTGTCTATGTATTGTGTGGTTATATTGGTGTAGAGAAAGTTGGCTGATGGTTCGATGATGGTGGATGGTGGGGTCTATGTATTGTGTGGTTATATTGGTGTAGAGAGAGTTTGGCTGATGGTTCGATGGTGGTGGACGGTGGTGTCTATGTATTGTGTGGTTATATTGGTGTAGAGAGAGTTGGCTGATGATTCGATGGTGGTGGACGGTGGTGTCTATGTATTGTGTGGTTATATTGGTGTAGAGAGAGTTTGGCTGATGGTTCGATGGTGGTGGATGGTGGTGTCTATGTATTGTGTGGTTATATTGGTGTAGAGAGAGTTGGCTGATGATTCGATGGTGGTGGACGGTGGTGTCTATGTATTGTGTGCTTATATTGGTGTAGAGAGAGTTGGCTGATGGTTCGATGGTGGTGGACGGTGGTGTCTATGTATTGTGTGGTTATATTGGTGTAGAGAGAGTTGGCTGATGGTTCGATGGTGGTGGACGGTGGTGTCTATGTATTGTGTGGTTATATTGGTGTAGAGAGAGTTGGTTGATGGTTCGATGGTGGTGGATGGTGGTGTCTATGTATTGTGTGGTTATATTGGTGTAGAGAGAGTTGGCTGATGGTTCGATGGTGGTGGAGGGTGGTGTCTATGTATTGTGTGGTTATATTGGTGTAGAGAGAGTTGGCTGATGGTTCGATGATGGTGGATGTTGGGGTCTATGTATTGTGTGGTTATATTGGTGTAGAGAGAGTTTGGCTGATGGTTCGATGGTGGTGGACGGTGGTGTCTATGTATCGTGTGGTTATATTGGTGTAGAGAGAGTTGGCTGATGATTCGATGGTGGTGGACGGTGGTGTCTATGTATTGTGTGCTTATATTGGTGTAGAGAGAGTTGGCTGATGGTTCGATGGTGGTGGATGGTGGTGTCTATGTATTGTGTGGTTATATTGGTGTAGAGAGAGTTGGCTGATGGTTCGATGGTGGTGGACGGTGGTGTCTATGTATTGTGTGGTTATATTGGTGTAGAGAGAGTTGGTTGATGGTTCGATGGTGGTGGAGGGTGGTGTCTATGTATTGTGTGGTTATATTGTTGTAGAGTGAGTTGGCTGATGGTTCGATGGTGGTGGATGGTGGTGTCTATGTATCGTGTGGTTATATTGGTGTAGAGAGAATTTGGCTGATGGTTCGATGGTGTGGACGGTGGTGTCTATGTATTGTGTGGTTATATTAGTGTAGAGTTGGCTGATGGTTCGATGGTGGTGGACGGTGGTGTCTATGTATCGTGTGGTTATATTGGTGTAGAGAGAGTTGGTTGATGGTTCGATGGTGGTGGACGGTGGTGTCTATGTATCGTGTGGTTATATTGGTGTAAAGAGAGTTGGCTGATGGTTCGATGGTGGTGGACGGTGGTGTCTATGTATTGTGTGGTTATATTGGTGTAAAGAGAGTTGGCTGATGGTTCGATGGTGGTGGACGGTGGGGTCTATGTATTGTGTGGTTATATTGGTGTAGAGTGAGTTGGTTGATGGTTCGATGGTGGTGGAGGGTGGTGTCTATGTATTGTGTGGTTATATTGGTGTAGAGAGAGTTGGCTGATGGTTCGATGGTGGTGGAGGGTGGTGTCTATGTATTGTGTGGTTATATTGGTGTAGAGTTGGCTGATGGTTCGATGGTGGTGGACGGTGGTGTCTATGTATTGTGTGGTTATATTGGTGTAGAGAGAGTTGGTTGATGGTTCGATGGTGGTGGATGGTGGTGTCTATGTATTGTGTGGTTATATTGGTGTAGAGAGAGTTGGCTGATGGTTCGATGGTGGTGGACGGTGGTGTCTATGTATTGTGTGGTTATATTGGTGTAAAGAGTGTTGGCTGATGGTTCGATGATGGTGGATGGTGGTGTCTATGTATCGTGTGGTTATATTGGTGTAGAGTTGGCTGATGGTTCGATGGTGGTGGACGGTGGTGTCTATGTATTGTGTGGTTATATTGGTGTAAAGAGTGTTGGCTGATGGTTCGATGGTGGTGGACGGTGGTGTCTATGTATGGTGTGGTTATATTGGTGTAGAGTTGGCTGATGGTTCGATGGTGGTGGACGCTGGTGTCTATGTATTGTGTGGTTATATTGGTGTAAAGAGTGTTGGCTGATGGTTCGATGATGGTGGATGGTGGTGTCTATGTATCGTGTGGTTATATTGGTGTAGAGTTGGCTGATGGTTCGATGGTGGTGGACGGTGGTGTCTATGTATTGTGTGGTTATATTGGTGTAAAGAGTGTTGGCTGATGGTTCGATGGTGGTGGACGGTGGTGTCTATGTATTGTGTGGTTATATTGGTGTAAAGAGTGTTGGCTGATGGTTCGATGATGGTGGATGGTGGTGTCTACGTATCGTGTGGTTATATTGGTGTAGAGTTGGCTGATGGTTCGATGGTGGTGGACGGTGGTGTCTATGTATTGTGTGGTTATATTGGTGTAGAGAGAGTTGGCTGATGGTTCCATGGTGGTGGACGGTGGTGTCTGTGTATTGTGTGGTTATATTGGTGTAAACAGAGTTGGCTGATGGTTCGATGGTGGTGGACGGTGGTGTCTATGTTTTGTGTGGTTATAGTGGTGTAGAGTTGGCTGATGGTTCGATGGTGGTGGACGGTGGTGTCTATGTATTGTGTGGTTATATTGGTGTAAAGTTGGCTGTTGGTTCGATGGTGGTGGACGGTGGTGTCTATGTATTGTGTGGTTATATTGGTGTAGAGTTGGCTGATGGTTCGATGGTGGTGGACGGTGGTGTCTATGTATTGTGTGGTTATATTGGTGTAGAGAGAGTTGGCTGATGGTTCAATGGTGGTGGACGGTGGTGTCTATGTATTGTGTGGTTATATTGGTGTAGAGAGAGTTGGTTGATGGTTCAATGGTGGTGGAGGGTGGTGTCTATGTATTGTGTGGTTATATTGGTGTAGAGAGAGTTGGCTGATGGTTCGATGGTGGTGGACGGTGGTGTCTATGTATTGTGTGGTTATATTGGTGTAGAGAGAGTTGGCTGATGGTTCGATGGTGGTGGACGGTGGTGTCTATGTATTGTGTGGTTATATTGGTGTAGAGAGAGTTGGCTGATGGTTCGATGGTGGTGGACGGTGGTGTCTATGTATTGTGTGGTTATATTGGTGTAGAGAGAGTTGGCTGATGGTTCGATGGTGGTGGAAGGTGGTGTCTAAGTATTGTGTGGTTATATTGGTGTAGAGAGAGTTGGTTGATGGTTCGATGGTGGTGGATGGTGGCGTCTATGTATCGTGTGGTTATATTGGTGTAGAGAGAGTTGGTTGATGGTTCGATGGTGGTGGAGGGTGGTGTCTATGAATTGTGCGGTTATATTGGTGTAGAGAGAGTTGGCTGATGGTTCGATGGTGGTGGATGGTGGTGTCTATGTATTGTGTGGTTATATTGGTGTAGAGAGAGTTGGCTGATGGTTCGATGGTGGTGGATGGTGGTGTCTATGTATTGTGTGGTTATATTGGTGTAGAGTAGTTGGCTGATGGTTCGATGGTGGTGGATGGTGGTATCTATGTATTGTGTGGTTATATTGGTGTAGAGAGAGTTGGCTGATGGTTCGATGGTGGTGGACGGTGGTGTCTATGTATTGTGTGGTTATATTGGTATTGAGAGAGTTGGCTGATGGTTCGATGGTGGTGGACGGTGGTGTCTAAGTATTGTGTGGTTATATTGGTGTAGAGTAGTTGGCTGATGGTTCGATGGTGGTGGATGGTGGTATCTATGTATTGTGTGGTTATATTGGTGTAGAGAGAGTTGGCTGATGGTTCGATGGTGGTGGACGGTGGTGTCTATGTATTGTGTGGTTATATTGGTATTGAGAGAGTTGGCTGATGGTTCGATGGTGGTGGACGGTGGTGTCTATGTATTGTGTGGTTATATTGGTGTAGAGAGAGTTGGCTGATGGTTCGATGGTGGTGGACGGTGGTGTCTATGTATTGTGTGGTTATATTGGTGTAGAGAGAGTTGGCTGATGGTTCGATGGTGGTGGACGGTGGTGTCTATGTATTGTGTGGTTATATTGGTGTAGAGAGAGTTGGCTGATGGTTCGATGGTGGTGGAAGGTGGTGTCTAAGTATTGTGTGGTTATATTGGTGTAGAGAGAGTTGGCTGATGGTTCGATGGTGGTGGATGGTGGCGTCTATGTATCGTGTGGTTATATTGGTGTAGAGAGAGTTGGTTGATGGTTCGATGGTGGTGGAGGGTGGTGTCTATGAATTGTGTGGTTATATTGGTGTAGAGAGAGTTGGCTGATGGTTCGATGGTGGTGGATGGTGGTGTCTATGTATTGTGTGGTTATATTGGTGTAGAGAGAGTTGGCTGATGGTTCGATGGTGGTGGATGGTGGTGTCTATGTATTGTGTGGTTATATTGGTGTAGAGAGAGTTGGTTGATGGTTCGATGGTGGTGGACGGTGGTGTCTAAGTATTGTGTGGTTATATTGGTGTAGAGAGAGTTGGCTGATGGTTCGATGGTGGTGGATGGTGGTATCTATGTATTGTGTGGTTATATTGGTGTAGAGAGAGTTGGCTGATGGTTCGATGGTGGTGGACGGTGGTGTCTATGTATTGTGTGGTTATATTGGTGTAGAGAGAGTTGGCTGATGGTTCGATGGTGGTGGATGGTGGTGTCTATGTATTGTGTGGTTATATTGGTGTAGAGAGAGTTGGTTGATGGTTCGATTGTGGTGGAGGGTGGTGTCTATGTATTGTGTGGTTATATTGGTGTAGAGAGAGTTGGTTGATGGTTCGATTGTGGTGGAGGGTGGTGTCTATGTATTGTGTGGTTATATTGGTGTAGAGAGAGTTGGTTGATGGTTCGATTGTGGTGGAGGGTGGTGTCTATGTATTGTGTGGTTATATTGGTGTAGAGAGTGTTGGTTGATGGTTCGATGGTGGTGGAGGGTGGTGTCTATGAATTGTGTGGTTATATTGGTGTAGAGAGAGTTGGCTGATGGTTAGATGGTGGTGGATGGTGGTGTCTATGTATTTTTCGGTTATATTGGTGTAGAGGAAAGTGGTTGATGGTTAGATGGTTGTGTCTATGAGTTGTGTGGTTATATAGAGTGCTTTTATTTGTTTAATGGTATGGTACATGGTTACGTGGAAGCTGGCTAATTGAAAATCTTGCAAAATAGTTTTGTTGCAGACATTTTTTTTTATATTTTACCAAAAAACTATGTAATATTATTGCTTTGGACACATATATATGTATGTTGTTCTGGTTTTATAATTTCACAAAGTTTTACCAATAGAGAGAGAGTCGGTTTCTAACATAGACACAAGATTCTCTCATTCGAATTTACACAACATCAACTAGGTAGATATGTATGTATGTCTGCATGCATGCATGTGTAGATATGGTGGATGTTATTGTATGTGTGGATGTGGATGTTTTGAGTTGTATGTGTGCATGTGTATATGCTTTGTATCTGTACATGTGTAAATGCAGTTATTAGATGCAACATTTTTGGAATGTTTTACATATTTTTACTGTTCCATTAATGGATTGTACTTGTAATTTCCTAACTAGTTGTGTTCTTTCTGTTCCTGTGAAGCCTAGCTTCTCAAGATTTGTATTGAGGCAGTTACTAACATATCCCAGTGCCCCAACAATCACAGGCATAAATCTGAAGGTGTAATCAGGGTGGAGTATCTGCAGATTTCTCACCAGTTCGGCATAAATATTCTCCTTTTCACTAATCTTTGATATTATATTGGCATCTGCTGGGCTGCTAATTTCCACTACTGTGCATGTTTTCTTCTCCCTGTCCCATATCATAATATCTGGTCTGTTATGCCTGCATTTTATTGGGGTTTTTTACTGGAACATTCCACCAGTACTCTTTCATATTATGTACATGGATGTCTTCCAC
>OZ024741.1:51015222-51022722 GCA_964016885.1 Eledone cirrhosa
CTAATCTTTGATATTATATTGGCATCAGCTGGGCAGCTAACTTCCACTACTGTGCATGCCTTCTTTTCCCTGTCCCATATCATTATATCTGTTCTGTTATACTTGCATTTTATTGGGGTTTTGACTGGAACATTCCACCAGTACTCTTTCATATTATGTATATGTCTGTCTTCCACATTGCTGTAACTTTTAATGTGTTTATTATCGGGGCTATCTTTTCTACGGATCACATTGTATAGTGTTTTGGCCACTACATCATGGTAGATAGTACCGTGATGACATCTTTGGACAGCTGCTTATGACATGGGAGACATCTTCGATGTTAATTCTGCAGTCTGCATTTGTTGTCACATCTAGGTATTTTTGCTTGAATCTCTATCTCTTTTGTGAATCAACATATCCATGAATGATTTTTTTTGCCGATAAGCATGTAATTTTTCATCCATGGATTCACTGCCGTATTGCTGGGCAATTTCCCTGGGTGTGAGTTTTTGATTATCATGCAGGGAGTATCTTTCAAGGAGTTCCTTCCCAACTCTCATAATAGTATCTGTCTCATGCAGACAGACTTGCTCAATAGATGGGCTCCTACGCTTGGAGATTCGTAAATGTTGTCGGGGGGATATGATGTTTGACTCAAATGCTGTCTGGACCGAAGTTAGGCGCCTGCCTCTATGCTTACATTTCAAGCAGAGGCGGTCTATATCTCTGTTGATGTGAAAGTTTCCGGTGTTGTTTAGAATTTGTCGAGTTTTAACATCAATTGCTCGAATTTCGTCTATCGTCCAATTGAGTATTCCAAACGTTGGTGTTAGGACAGGCACAGCAAACACATTGTGAGCCACTGTTTTATTATGTGCAGAGAATTCTTAATCGGGTGTAATATTCCCTGGTTACGCGTTCCTTATTACAAATACCATTATAGGATATATTCTCATCTATCCCCAGGTATCTGTAGCAGTCCTCGTCAGATATCGGTGAAACAGTTAGGCTAGTGATACAAATGTTGCTAGATTGGGTTGTAATTTTTCCCCACTTTACAATCATATATGAATATTTATCTTGGCTAAACTCCATTCCTATATCCTTTGAGAATGTTGTAACCAGGTCAAGATTTTTCTTCATCCCATCTATGTTCTTGGCATAGAGTTTCAGGTCATCTCACAAAGAAATTATGGGTTAAGTTCGTATTTCTGTCCTCCTGCGAGCCAATAATATATCCTTCACATTTCTTGAGCAGAATGGACAAGGGGTTTAATGACAGGATAAATAGTAGCACAGAGAGGCTGTGTCTTTGAAATATACCCCTGTGATATCCTATGATATATGTATTCTATGATGTTTGTATATCTGTTCTGTTATGTTTGTATTTTATTGCTGTTTTGACTGGAACATTCCCCAAGTACTCTTTTATATTATGTGTGCATATGATATTCTATAATGTATTCTATGATGTATGTATGTATAATCGGGTTGGACACCAGATCGAGTGAAGGACCCCTAGCCTTTGTCAGGGCATTCTTCTAGGAGAAGGCGACTCAGGAAACTGGGATAACTCCGATATAAAACCAGTAGTTACAGATGATGTTGATCTTTTCTTCTTTTCGGGTTATAGCTACTGTTGCTCAGAGAGTGGGATTGGCTCAGTGCACAGTCTTTCCTCACTTTAAAATATATCTTCAGACACAGTAATTGCAAGATAGAATTAATTAATAATTATTAATAATGGTATATCGTGCAATGGGCATACTCGATAACGAGGGGGCAGCCATCATCATGTATATATGTATGTATATATGTATGTATGTATGAATGTATTTATGTACATATGTTTGAATGTATGTACGTATATATGTATATATATAATATATAAATATTATACACCCCCCCACACATATATCTATATTGACATCTATATATATGTCTGTGTGTGTATGAGTCTTTCTGTATATTGCACGTGATCTACACAAGCACACATAAACAATGTATGTATACACATATAAATCTCTCTCTCTCTACACACACACACATATGTATGTATGTATGTATGTATGTATGTATGTATGTATGTATGTATGTATGTATGTATGTATGTATGTATGTATGTATGTATGTATGTATGTATGTATGTATGTATATATATGTATGTATGTATGTATATGTATGTATATATATATATATATATATATATATATATATAAGATCAAAAGATGGTTAAAAGAGTTCCATGTATTTTATTATGCGCATTTCAAAAACAAATATCATCATGCAATAACATTTGTGTTTTCATCAGATAAAATAGGAAGACATGATATGAAGGTTAAAAAACACTTGTGGATAGTGCAGTTTTAAATCAACATATGAAAAGTAGCTTTAGATTGATGTGTGATATTGGGAAACAAAATTTTTGAGGGGGGGGGGGTATGAAAAAGAGGAGGAGATGAGAGTAAAAAGTGGAGGGGGAGGAGTATAATGATGAAGGATGAGATAGGAGGAGAGATGGGTGATAGAGAGAGAGAGATAGCTTTTATAACTGAGAAAAATATATTGTTTTACATAGAGAGGTTGAAAAACCGTGCTTTTTAACCTTCATATCATGTCTTCCTATTTTATCTGATGAAAACACAAATGTTATTGCATGATGATATTTGTTTTTGAAATGCGCATAATAAAATACATGGAACTCTTTTAACCATCTTTTGATCTTATATATTATGTATACTCCAATCCTACAAACTGTAGAGTGCTTCTTATCCGATATCTGCATTGCTTTATTGTACTACAATAAAACTCACCTCCTACATTAATTTGCTCCTTAACGGTTGAGCGCTAACTCTCATATTGGATACCTTTTGATGGTCCTTTACCTTTTTCTTCTACAACATGGATTATTACAACATAACCAATTCAAGTAAAGACATTCCTATACCTGGTAAATCTGAATTCACCAAACATCTAATTGAAAAAACTGACTCCTTTGTAAGAAGACTTAGATGGATAGCTTATTTCTATGACCAGCGCACCAAAGAACATAACTTCCTCGATCATCTATTTAATTCTAGAAGAAATCCTCCTTCCAACAAAAATCTAGTGCAATTCGAGGAAGAGTTAACAAAAATTATAAAAAATCTTAAATTCAAGAGATACCCTTACAAAGGACAAGAGCACCTTGTAAATCTCAAGAACACAATTTCAAACCTAAATTCCTCAAAAAATGTTTTAGTCCACTCTGATAAAACCAATAATTTATATGGTATTTCCAAGGATAATTATAACAACCTTATCCTAAAGGAACTTAGGAAAAAATATCGTAAAACCAACCATGATAATTTAGAATCCATAAACTTTGAAGCCTCTGAGATTATGTCAAAACTTGGCATCGAAAAAAAGACCGAACCATTCCTCCCAAGAACTCCGAGGATAAATCTCAAGGATCACAAAAACAATTTTCACACTGAACTACCTGTTAGATTAATCGCCCCCTCTAAAGCAGATCTGGGGGTTGTTAGTAAAGCCATCTTGGATAGAATTATCCCACAGGTTCGTTCTAATTGCTCTTCTTTGAACTTAAATTTATGGTTTGGTACTTCTGAAGTGATTGGCTGGTTCAACAAATTGAATAATAAAAACAAACTAAAATTTGTTCAAATTGATATTGCCAGCTACTATTCTTCTATTTCGTCTTCACTTCTCAACAATGCTCTATCTTTCGCATTTAAATATTCTGACATCACCACAGATGAACTTCACATCATTCTCACCGCACGTAAAACCATCCTAGAATTCAACAATGAATATTGGACCAGAGCTGATACCTCTAACAACTTCGACATCACAATGGGAGCATCCGATTCATCCCAATTGACAGATTTAATTGGTATCTTTATTTTGAACTCTTTGAGACGGAAAATTCCTCAACTTCGCGGTGGAATTTATCGTGACGATGGACTCTTTACTATCTTAAACTGCAACATAGTTAACCTTAATATTATTAAGAACAATATACGTAATCTCTTTAACCAACATAACCTAAAAATTGAATTTGATAACAGCATCAAACTAGCTAATTTCTTGGATGTATCTCTTAATCTTGACACTGGCCTATATTACCCTTACCATAAAAACAATGAGAACCTAAATTATGTTAATTTTAAATTTAACCACCCTACTAATATTAAGAATGCTATAGTTAGTAATATTGGAAAAAGAATATCTAACCTATCTTCTAATAAAAACATCTTTGATGCTAACGCCAATTACTATAATAACGCGCTTTCTAAAGCCGGCTATCCTGATAAAATCAAATATAGTAAAGTAAAGAAACAAATTCTAGAAGATCTTACAGTAGAATAATTAATCATGATCATTCCAATAACTTTAATAAAAGACCTAGATACAAAAACATAATCTGGTATAATGCTCCTTTCTCCATCTCTATTAATAATAATATTCCTAAATTATTCTTTAGTGCCTTAAATAAATGCTTCCCTCCCTCACATATCTATAGTAAAATATTTAACAAACACACTATAAAATTTTCCTATTCGACATCCTCCAACATTTCCAACATTATCTCTAAACACAACAATAAAATACTAAATACTAAATCTCTTCCTTCCAACACTGAATATCATAATAATAGTAATAGTACTCCCGACGTCATTGTAAACTCTAGGCTAATTTCTGCAAACCCAAATACAACGTCAAACACAACTTCGCTAAATGTTCTTAATCCCATTCTAAATCAAGAAACTATTATTCCTATCGCAAATAACTTCTCCAATCCAATTCCTTCTATAGATAACACTAGGTCACTCGTTAATAATCTCTCTAATCGCAATTGCAAATTAAAAATAAATGTCCTCTCAACAACCATTGTCTTGATAAAAACTTAATCTACGAATGTAAAGTTATAACTGACACCAATTCCTTCACCTATTTTGGCTCCACTTCCACTTTCTTTAAAGCTCGTCTTTATAATCATCATTCGTCTTTTAAATACCAACTTAAAAGAACCAACACGGCTCTCTCAGAACTCATATGGTCCTTGAAAATGGTTTCTTCTGCTTCTCCATACTTGAACAATTCTCTATCCAAGACTTGCAATCTCTGTCTAAATGAAAAATTTACCATTATATCTAATTTAGATTCTATAAGAAATTGACGCACTGACTTGTTTTCTCTCTGCTTGCATAAATTCCACAGAACATTCCATAAAGTATACAGCTAATATCCAATACTTTATCAATTTAGAATCCTTTTCTCAAAGGCACATATATATATATATATATATACTTCTTTAAAAATATACCCATCTTTCTACCTTATTTCAAAGTTATTTATTATACATTATATAATACTTGTTACTCATTCTATATCACTCCTATTTATCACTTCCCTTTCTTCCTTTTCCTTTTCTTTTCTTTTTCTTTTAATTTCTAACCCCTAATCTGTACCTTTTCTCACTGTGCCTAACATAGAAACAATTATTACACAATACAATATATTCTTACTTTATATCACCTTGAAAAAATCCTTCGTAAACATAAACACATTTTTTTTACGTTAGATTATTCATCCTCAATTCATTATTTTTTTCTCACTTTCATGCTCATCTAACTATTTCATCCCATCTTCTACTTTTTTCACAATATATCCTTACTTACATTACCTTTGCTATTTTTAATAATACATATCCACATTTTCTTTCCATCGCACATATTATTAAACCCTTAAATATTATTCTTAATACATATTAACATTTTCTTTCCATCGCACATATTATTAAACCCTTAAATATTATTCTTAATACATATTAACAATTTCTTTTCAACGCACATATTATTAAACCCTTCAATATACAAACCTTAATTTTACATTATTTTTCTCTTCGTTAATTTTCAAATTCTTTTAATTTATACATTATCTTCCAACGGTTTTTCAACCTCTCTATGTAAAACAATATATTTTTCTCAGTTATAAAAGCTATCTCTCTCTCTCTCTATCACCCATCTCTCCTCCAATCTCATCCTTCCTCATTATACTCCCCCTCCACTTTTTACTCTCATCTCCTCCTCTTTTTCATCCCCCCCCCCCTCAAATTTTTTTTTCCCAATATCACACATCAATCTAAAACTATGTTGATTTAAAACATATGTTGATTTAAAACTGCACTATTCATAAGTGTTTTTTAACCTTCATATCATGTCTTCCTATTTTATCTGAGGAAAACACAAATAATTGTTTCTACTTTTGGCACAAGGCCACCAATTACTCAGTGCATTACTGGTACTTTATTTTATCGACCCCGTAAGGATGAAAGGCAAAGTGAACCTCGGCGGGATTTGAACTCAGTCCGTAAAGCTTCGCTTTTCATGCCCGCCGAAAATGCGATTCTCGCTGAATCTTTATTTGTATATATATATATATATATATATATATATATATATATATATATATACAAATAAAGATTCAGCGAGAATCGCATTTTCGGCGGGCATGAAATGCGAAGCGAAACGCAAAAATCAGAATATATATATATATATATATATATATATATATATATATATATATATATATATATATAAAATATATATGTATATACATATATATATATATCAGAAAGGGTGTGGTAAAATACCAGGTGGACCATAACCCACCAGAGTACTCGATACTTGGGGTAGTAGAGTGGGTAATATGAAAAGATTCAGGACCCCGACGGCTGAGCTCCGGCCGTTTCGACAGTTAGAATCTTTTCATATATATATATATATATATATATATATATTGTTATTATTGCCAATAAGAAACACACGCACCAGTTGCTTTCACTTCAATTTATTATAAATTAAATTTATAAATTTAGGACTTTATAAATTTCCAGTTGGTTGGTTGGTTCCACAACCAGACGATTGTTCATATATTGTCAAAGTTCATTCGTCACACATTCTGTGACCTCTTCAGTGACTGGGAATTCTTTTCTTTGTTTTGTGCCTCTCCTTTGTTCTGTACTACGCCATCTTGTTTTTTTGTGTGTTGTTTGCTTAGTTTACGCATGTGTTACACATGCACATGTGTTACACAAAGAATGTGTGTGGAAAGAACTTTGACAATATATGAACAATCGACTGGTTGTGGAAAAAACCAACCGGAAATTTATAAATTCCTAAATTTATAAATTTAATTTATAATGAATTGAAGTGAAAGCAACTGGTGAGTGTGTTTCTTATTGGCAACATGACCCTCCCAAAGCATAACAATATCGGTTTCAACACACGTTTTCAGATAAAGAATCTTGCTAAACAAATTCAGAAACGAAATATATATATAAGCAATGAGTTATTTAATTTGTTGGTTATTCAACACATTTAGTTTATAACAGGTTAGAAACACTCTACAGTATTCTTCTGGTGTATAATATCAATAATATTAATAAATGGAAACTATCTTGATAAAACCATATTTATTTTATTATATATATTTCAAGGGTACCAACATTTT
>OZ024741.1:51040222-51050222 GCA_964016885.1 Eledone cirrhosa
ATTCGCAATCGTGCGGTTGTCAGTTCGATTCCTGGACCGGGCGATGCGTTATGTCCTTCAGCAAGACACTTTATTTCACCCTGATCCTTCTACCTGGAGTTACGACCGATAGATAGTATTAGCAATTGGAAAGACGAACGGAAACATTGTTTCCTCGGTCCGATATGACGAAAAGTCGATCGACAAAATATATATCGTAATTGAATATATATATTCTATCTTAAAATTATTTTTGAAAAGCGTAAGAAATGCGCAACCGGTAAAAACTAAAACTGAATACTAACTAATACTTATTACTAATTTATAATTATTCCTAAGTAAACTATTTTTCACTGGGAAAAATTTGTCAGCATTTTCTTTTCCTTTTTACTAATATATATATATATATGCGGAGGTTGTTTTTGGTTATTTCGTGGGCCGAAGTGCGAATCTCGATAATTTATGTTTGTTTATATATATATATATATATATATATATATATATATATATATATATATATCACGCTTCTCTCTCTTTACCTCAAACATATTTTCAATCATCAAACCCTTTCTCTGTTTTTTGTTTCCTTGTTTCTTCTTCTTCTTGAGTGGACCGTAGGGTCAGAGTCCTCAGACACGCCTTCCCGAGGGTCCTATCGGAAACAACTGTCCCCAAATGATCCATCTGGATCCTCAAGCGAGACTTAAATAAAAGCTATATTGAGTAGAGTGGTCCCAGACGTACAAAATGATTGGATGGTCACGACTGGAACACCTTTAATCCTAGGTCTGCTAGATCTGGGATGAACTGGAGATTTAACCCGAAACAACAACAACAACAACAACAACAGCAACAACAACAAAATACAACCAACAACAAAATACTACATCAACAGAATATACAACAAATTCAACAACAAAATATAACAACAATAAAATACTACAACAACAACAACAATATACAACAAATAACAACAACAATAATAACAACAAAATACAAGCAACATCAAAATAATATCACTACAACAAACTTCAAACAACAATAACAAACAACAACAATAACAAACAACAACAATAACAAACATCATCATCATCAACAACAAAAATTTACAAACATTAACAACATCATCAACAATAAACATTTACAAATAACAACAACATCAACAACAATAACAAACAACATACAACAAACAAGTACAAGCAACATCAACAACAACAACAATGACAAACAACAACAACAATAACAAACAACTACATCAATGTACAACAAACAATAAAAACAACAACAGCAATAACAACACCAATGTACAACACATTGGTCATTTAAAAAATTACTCTCTTCTTCCAGGAACCACTAAAATAAAATGCCAGTTATAAACTGGAGGTTATATAATCAAGTAACAATTTTTCTCCCAATTTCTAGCCATGTGACTGTGTTAGAAATCATTTTACGGCATAGAGTTACGGCCCTTTACGATCTGAGTTCAAATCCCACCAAGGTTAGCTTTGCCTTTCGTCCTTACGGAGTTGATAAAATAAAATACTAGTAACGCACTGGGGTCGATTTACTTGACTTTCCCCTCCCCCCAATGTGTTGGCCTTGTATCTAAATAAGAAAACCTTATTATTACTATTGACAGAATCGTTAGAGCGTCGGACGAAATACTTTGCGGCATTTAGTTACAGCTCTTCACATTTTAATTTCAAATTTCACCTATGTCAACTTTTTCTTTGATCCTTCTGGAGCCGTTAAAATAAAGTACCAGTCAAATACTGAGGTCGATTTAATCGATTTTCCCCTCCCCCAAATTTGCTGGCTTTTTGCTTAAATCAGAAACAATTATTATTATTATTAGGTGGATTGGCAGAATCGGTAGAACATTGGACAACATGCTTTGTAGCATATAGTTATGGCCCTTTACATTCTGAGATCAAATCCTGCCGAGGTCAGTTTTGCTTTTGATCCCTACGGGGTCTAAAAATAAAGTACCAGTCACGCACTGGGGTCGATTTAATCGACTTTTTCCTCCCCCAAAATTGCTGGCCTTGTGCCTATATAAAAAACATCTCGCCGAGGTTAATTTTGCCTTTCATCCTTACGGGGTCGATAAAATAAAGTACCAGTAATGCACTGGGTAATTGCTGGCCTTGTGCCTAAAGTAGAAACAATTATTATTATTATTATCATTATATGTTGATGCCCTAAGGACAGACACTAGCCTCCTGGAGACGCGGGACATAGCGGCGATGACGAGGGACAAAGACCACTGGAGAGAACTCGTTCATGGATCTCGGAAATGTTTCCCGTTCTAGATAAATTATTATTAAATCTGTTGAAAACATAATGGCAATAAATATATATATATATATATATATATATATATATATATATTATACTTGGGGAGGGTCATATTGTTGTAATAATATTGCCAGAAATAATAACAGAACACACTCACTGTTTGGTTGGTTTTCGCTTCTGCATCTTTTATATCTCGATGGAGATATGACCCTCCCCAAGTATAACAATATATATATATATAAATTGTTGGCGTGGTGCCTAAAACAGAAAGCATTATTATTATATATATTATATATATATATATATATATATATATATATATATATATACATATATATATATATATATATATATATATATATATATATATATAATAATAATGGTTTCTGTTTTAGGCACCACGCCAACAATTTTGGGGAAGAAGTCGGTTAAATCGACCCAGTGTATTACTGGTGCTTTATTTATTACTATCGCGTTTTCAGCTGTCTTATACGATTTGCTACTGCACAACGAGCACCTCCGTCACATTTCGTATTCTCTGTACAATTCTATATACATATTACATCAGTTTTGATTTGCTGTGGGCTTAGTTCAGTGTTTTATCTGTGTTGTAGAATGTGTAATGTGAGCTGTGTAATGTGAATTGTGTGAGTTGTGTAATGTGAGTTGTGTAATGTGTGTTTTGTGGTTCGGTGTTTTGTATGTAATGTTTGGTTTGTGTCACATCAAAGGGTGATTATAGTGTAGAATGTGAACTATGTGAGTTTGTAGTGCTATATTGTTAGGTATCGATTATGGAAGAATAAGTTTTGTGTTATTATATTTGGTGGTTGCATGTAAATTGTAATGTTTCGAGTCATGTTATTGAGCTGATGTGGGGTGTCCGTAGCAGGGACATCTTTTGAACAATGTATAATATAATATTGTGAGCCCCCGTACTCTTTTATATTTTTGTTGATATCTTTTTATATCATACTCACTGTTTTTGGTGCTCATTAGATTTTCATGCCCCACATTCTGCTTATTTGAGTTTCAATATCTTTGATATTTTCACCAACTCATTACGAGAAATACTTTGGTTTGAAAGGATCGAAGTGTTTATTAGATTGTAAACATTTTCCTTTTAATCCTTGATCACATATCTTTCAGTTTACCCTGATCTCCTGCCTAGATTGGTTTGTTCCAATTAACTGTCACCAAGTCATCGCTTTACTGCATGTTTCTATCATAGTGTCATAGGTGTCAGATCAATCATGTCTGAATATAGTTGAACTTGGCAAGAATTGGGTAACCAAAGATGATGTGTTCAACTGTTTGCATAGACTTTTCATTATTATTTTATTTTGTGGTTGATTGTGGCTAAAACCATTCTTTTTATACTTTTAGTCCAGAGAGTTTAAACAAATGTTGGCTTTCACTCTGACTTATTTTTTTACAAGAATGAATTTTTTTCTTCAGTATATTTTAGAATTCCGCTTTGATTTTGTCTTTTAGTATTTTCTAGTTTCACTGTTATTATTTTGTAGTGGTTTTTTTCGCCCCTTGGTTTGTATCAGACCTCCGTCCTCCTTGTGTACAAGGCAAATATATTCTGGCTTCAAAAGGTTTGAGGTAAAGGCTTCAAAATGCTATTAATAGTTTCTTTTCTTTTTCTTTTTGTCTAAACTTTTCAGTTCACTTAACTTTCTGTAGTTATATTTCTGTACTTATATAGTTTTGTAGTTATATTAACAATAAATTATATTATAATGTTGAAAGTGATAGAAGGCTAAATAATGCAAAATGGACTGTAAGATGAGGTAACGAAAAAGTAAGTAACCTTTTTTTTTTTGTTGTTGTTTTTTTCGTCCTAAAAGAAAGAAACAACATCAACAAAAAAACAAAAACAACAAAACAAAGATTACCAGGTAACTTATTTTTTCGTTACCTCATCTTACCCTCCATTTTGCATTGTTTAGCCATATATCACTTTTAACGTTATATATTATATGCAATGCTTCAACTACAACATTTTATTAATTATATCATATTTAAAAAAAGGTTTAATACATAATTCCCTTAATTTCAGTTTGTTATGGTATAGCTAGTATATTTATACTCAGGATCTTACTTCTAACATTGAGTTCAAGCCTTGGTATTAGTCTGACTCTTCTGTACTATCTTTTTCTTACTTTTTCTTTCATTTTTGTTTGTTATTTCTTATCAGTTTCATTTAATTCTAATTATTTACATAAGTAGTTCTGTTCATTTTATCTGATTCCACTGTCTGGATCAAATTTAATGTCGTCCATATTAGTTAATTTACCTCTTCTTGTAGTTTTGGCACATTTATCAATTCTATACTCACTTTTATGTCTTGGTTTAATTTATGAAAATGTTTTAATAAGTTTCCCAAATGAGTGTTACCATTCTTCTTGTTTTTTTTCTTGCTCGACGAGGCCGAGATAATCATAAGCCAGCGATCCCAAAGCATCATCGTGCGTAGAGCCAGCCATGTCCACCAAGGCCTTCCATCGCAGGCGGTCTCTTGCCAGTTCCTCTGCATCCTCCAAGGTGACGTCGAGCCTCTGGAGATCTTCCCTGATGACATTCAGCCATCCGGTGCGAAACCTGCCATGGGGCCTCTTCCAGCCTACAGCCGTCCCGTCGCAGGGCTGTCCACTGCATGCGCTGGTACGGACATGTCCTCCACTTTCCACTAGATCATCCTACCGAGGCCTTACTCTCGTGTTACCATTTCTTATAAATATTTTAAAGTCACCCGAAGAGGAGAAATGGTTCATAATTTGTATTTAGCATCTACATCCATTGATAGTTTCATTTAAGAGTTGAGTAAAAGAGTAGAGAGAGCTTTAAGAGAGGTTAGAACACTAGAGAGTCAGTCATCACAGATCAATTAAAAACATTATAAATTCAAGATTACCCCGACTACCAAATCCACGTACCTTCTCCCAGTTGTGTTCACCTACAGGTACATGCTGGAGGTAGGTCCATTTATGCCAGTCATTTTCATGCATCTCACTCACATTTCAGTAAGTTCACTTGATGCCAGTAAATAGACTGTTTAGCTGATCTTCGTCGACACCTAGATTTTTCCCCAAGAGCATCATCGTTCTTGACCACCACTAAACCTCTTTAGAATATAAGCGTTCACATGCTCTCGACCACATTTTCCGCTTATTAGAGAACTGTAAGTGCCTGAGAAAATTACGGATGCGAAGAGCTTGTTCTAAGTGTTTGCTCAACTCAGGACTGTAGCTCGGTGAAAGACACAAGCTGTACGAAAACGTAGCTGACAAACGGGGACCACACTAGCTTAACGGCGAAGAAAGTCTACCGAAAATGCTCTGTAGGATATGCCAGTGGAATTTCAACCATGACATGCTTATCCAATCAAGCAGAAAGTATTTGTATCAGATGGGCCCCTTGAAGCAGAAGAGCATACACTCCGGTCTGACAAGATACGAACTGAAACAGGGTGCCACGACCAGACGGTAAATTAAAAGAGAGGCAATGTAGGCATTCAGAGAAAGCTTACTAACCGCCAATTTCTGGCGCAGAGTGTGTGTGTGTGTGTGTGTGTGTGTGTGTGTGTGTGTGTGTGTGTGTGTGTGTGTGTGTGTGTGTGTGTGTGTGTGTGTGTGTGTGTGTGTGTGTGTGTGTGTGTGTGTGTGTGTGTGTGATTGACCTCCTTGTCCGTAATTTCTGGAGAGTCATCTCGGATCAGACCTTCTCTGAAACTGTTGCAAGTCAATGACTGCAGGAAAGACACGTGCAGCGAAGGAATTCCAGAGTATGTTGCTATAGTTACATGGTGTTGCTATGGTTACATGGTGTTACTATGGTTACATGGTGTTGCTATGGTTACATGATGTTGGTATAGTCACATGGTGTTGTTATGGTCACAAGGTGTTGCTATGGTCACATGGTGTTGTTATGGTCACAAGGTGTTGCTATGGTCATTAATTGTTACTATGGTCACAGTGTTTCTACGGTCACCTGTTTTTGCTATAGTCACCTGTTGTGGTTATGGCACCTATTGTTGCTATCGTTATATTCCGTTGGTATGGTCACCAGGTGTCACTATGGTGGCCTATTGTTGTGTTATTTTGTAATCAGTATGGTAATTATGTATATATATATATATATATATATATATATATATATATATATATATATATAAAATAATTAAGTCAAACAGGTAAAATTTGGCTTCGTTTATTATAAATTATAGATATACTTAATCTATATATATAAAGTTGTAGTTCCTCTCTGTTTGTTCACGAACTCCTCCTATGGTTTTGGAGATAGACCCCCATAACCATATATATTCTGAAACTATATTGTACTTGGATAAGTATATTTCATTTTAATCTAAGGGTTCCCCGAGGGCACAAACCCCCGCTAAAGATTTTTCTCTTCGATTTATATGAAATTTAAACCATAGGTAAATGACAAGATATGATGTCCATTCACAAAACTTTAGCAAATTTCAATAATATTAAGACACCCTAATGGGGGTTAAACACCCTATTAGGGTTCCCCGGGGGCACAAACCGCTGCTGAAAATTGTTTCCCTTCGATTTATATGAAATTTAAACCATAGGTAAATGAGAAGATATGATCCCTATTGACAAAAGTTTTGAATTGATATTTTGATAACAAGAAACAAAATAAGAATAAGATTTAATAATGTAATTTTGATTTGATATATTACAAAAAATAATGTTTTCCAATTTTTCATGCATTACATTTTACATTGAGTAATATTGAAATGCAGAGCTTTTCTCCTTAAATTATATCACTGATTTAAAATCAATCATCATTTTCTTACAAAACAAGGCGCAGGTAATTCAACTATATATATATATATATATATATATATATATATATATATATATATATATATATATATGTATATATATATATATATAATACTTAAACAACCCAATGAATGGATAAATATATAGATAAAATATCCATCAGAGAAGCAATATTACATATTAAATTGAAGTTTAAAAACTCTGTTTATGGCACTAAAGTTAGATAACACTGGCTTCTACTCCCATAAAGAGAGTTTTTTCACTTAAATTTAATATGTAATATATATATATATATATATTGTTATATTTGGGGAGGGTCATATTGTTATAATATTGCGAGAGAGTTGTTGGCTTGGGAACGCCCGATATAGAATGACTAACAAGTATTATATAATGTATAATAGATAATTTTGAAATAAGGTAGAAAGATGGGTATATTTTTAAAGAAGTATATATATATATATATGCCTTTGAGAAAAGGATTCTAAATTGATAAAGTATTGGATATTAGCTGTATACTTTATGGAATGTTCTGTGGAATTTATGCAAGCAGAAAACTCACCTCCTACATTAACTTGCTCCTTAACGGTTGAGCGCTAACTCTCATATTGGATACCTTTTGATGGTCCTTTACCTTTTTCTTCTACAACATGGATTATTACAACATACCCAATCCAACTAAAAACATTCCTATACCTGGTAAATCTGAATTCACCAAACTTCTAATTGAAAAAACTGACTCCTTTGTAAGAAGACTTAGATGGAGAGCTTATTTCTATGACCAGCGCACCAAAGAACATAACTTCCTCGATCATCTATTTAATTCTAGAAGAAATCCTCCTTCCAACAAAAATCTAGTGCAATTCGAGGAAGAGTTAACAAAAATTATAAAAAATCTTAAATTCAAGAGATACCCTTACAAAGGACAAGAGCACCTTGTAAATCTCAAGAACACAATTTCAAACCTAAATTCCTCAAAAAATGTTTTAGTCCACTCTGACAAAACCAATAATTTATATGGTATTTCCAAGCATAACTATAACAACCTTATCCTAAAGGAACTTAGGAAAAAATATCGTAAAACCAACCATGATAATTTAGAATCCATAAACTTTGAAGCCTCTGAGATTATGTCAAAACTTGGCATCGGAAAAAAGACCGAACCATTCCTCCCAAGAACTCCGAGGATAAATCTCAAGGATCACAAAAACAATTTTCGTACTGAACTACCTGTTAGATTAATCTCCCCCTCTAAATCAGATCTGGGGGTTGTTAGTAAAGCCATCTTGGATAGAATTATCCCACAGGTTCGTTCTAATTGCTCTTCTTTGAACTTAAATTTATGGTTTGGTACTTCTGAAGTGATTGGCTGGTTCAACAAATTGAATAATAAAAACAAACTAAAATTTGTTCAATTTGATATTGCCAGCTACTATTCTTCTATTTCGCCTTCACTTCTCAACAATGCTCTATCTTTCGCATTTAAATATTCTGACATCACCACAGATGAACTTCACATCATTCTCACCGCACGTAAAACCATCCTAGAATTCAACAATGAATATTGGACCAGAGCTGATACCTCTAACAACTTCGACATCACAATGGGAGCATCCGATTCATCCCAATTGACAGATTTAATTGGTATCTTTATTTTGAACTCTTTGAGTCGGAAAATTCCTCAACTTCGCGGTGGAATTTATCGTGACGATGGACTCTTTACTATCTTAAATTGCAACATAGTTAACCTTAATATTATTAAGAACAATATACGTAATCTCTTTAACCAACATAACTTAAAAATTGAATTTGATAACAGCATCAAACTAGCTAATTTCTTGGATGTATCTCTTAATCTTGACACTGGCCTATATTACCCTTACCATAAAAACAATGAGAACCTAAATTATGTTAATTTTAGATCTAACCACCCCACTAATATTAAGAATGCTATAGTTAGTAATATTGGAAAAAGAATATCTAACCTATCTTCTAATAAAAATATCTTTGATGCTAACGCCAATTACTATAATAACGCGCTCTCTAAAGCCGGCTATCCTGATAAAATCAAATATAGTAAAGAAACAAATTCTAGAAGATCTTTCAGTAGAATAATTAATCATGATCATTCCAATAACTTTAATAAAAGACCTAGATACAAAAACATAATCTGGTATAATGCTTCTTTCTCCATCTCTATTAATAATAATATTCCTAAATTATTCTTTAGTGCCTTAAATAAATGCTTCCCTCCCTCACATATCTATAGTAAAATATTTAACAAACACACTATAAAATTTTCCTATTCGACATCTTCCAACATTTCCAACATTATCTCTAAACACAACAATAAAATACTAAATACTAAATCTCTTCCTTCCAACACTGAATATCATAATAATAGTAATAGTACTCCCGACGTCATTGTAAACTCTAGGCTAATTTCTGCAAACCCAAATACAACGTCAAACACAACTTCGCTAAATGTTCTTAATCCCATTCTAAATCAAGAAACTATTATTCCTATCGCAAATAACTTCTCCAATCCAATTCCTTCTATAGATAACACTAGGTCACTCGTTAATAATCTCTCTAATCGCAATTGCAAATTAAAAATAAATGTCCTCTCAACAACCATTGTCTTGATAAAAACTTAATCTACGAATGTAAAGTTATAACTGACACCAATTCCTTCACCTATTTTGGCTTCACTTCCACCTCCTTTAAAGCTCGTCTTTATAATCATCATTCGACTTTTAAATACCAACTTAAAAGAACCAACACGGCTCTCTCAGAACTCATAAGGTCCTTGAAAGACAAAAATATTAAATATAACATCTCTTGGAAAAAGGTTTCTTCTGCTTCTTAATACTTGAACAATTCTCTATCCAAGACTTGCA
>OZ024741.1:51055222-51057722 GCA_964016885.1 Eledone cirrhosa
AGATACTCTGGGAATTTTCTTGGTGTTTTAATTATGTTTCTTAATATTTTTTAATATTTTTTAATATTTTTTAATATATTTTTTAATATTTTTAATATTTTTAATATTTTTATTGATATATTGATATCTGTTGTCTATTCTATGCTTGAACGATAATCATGTAGAGTAAAGGCAAGAATATTATTGTTAAAATTAATGTAGATCCTATATATATTTGTGTGTATGTACACATATATGTATACTAGAATTTTTATAGCACAATGAGAATGTTTTCATGTGAAATAAGAATTTGCAGAGTTGATCACGTAAATTCACATGGATGTCTATAGTGTCGAATCTGGGATAACCTTCTATTTTCTTTTCTTTTTTCATGAAAGCGCATATATACTTATGTATTTCAATTTTTTTGAAGTTTTATCTCAGTTCTGATTATAAACCTAAGAATTTTAAACTAGACATATGATCATTATTTTTCACACATTATTGATACGTGTCTCATTCATGAATACTGATATTTACATTATAATACCTAATTCATACGAATTGATATTTTAGATTGATGAAACATAATGTTTTGAATCTGCCTCGTTTATCTCTGGATATTTTTCTTTTCTCTCTATGTAACGGCTGTTTTCTCTCCTAACCACACATATCTCTCTCTACCTTAATACTATAACTAAATAAATAAATAAATAAATAAATATATCATTGATACGTCATTCAACTGGTGCCCAACTACCTATTTTTCTATCTCTCTATCTCTATCTATATCTATCTCTCTCTATTTTGTTTTCTCTCTCTCTCTCTCTCTCTTTTCTCTCTCTCTCTCTATCTATCTATCTCCCTCTGTTTTTCTCTCTCTCTATCTATCTCTCTCTGTTTTTTCTTTACATGAACTTCTTCTCTCTATCTATCTCTCTATATCTATCTCTCTCTGTTTTTCGTTACATGCATTTCTTCTTTTTCTTCGCTTTCTTTCTTTCTTTCTTTTCTTTTTTCCCTATAACTGTCCCTAACATTTTTCACTACCAAATCAACTTTTTAAATGGAAGTTGAAGTGTAAGGTATGTCAAATCTATCTATTTATAAGACTGTTTATATTGTATTTTGTCTGATGAAGGCATACCATATTTTTAATATGATATCCCTGAAATATATATAATGAAATAAATATGGTTTTATAAATATAGTTTCCATTTATTTAATATCGTAAATATACTCCAAATACTTGTTGAGTGCTTTTATATCAGTTATAAATATTTACTCGTTGTAACCCAACATTTTAAATAAAACTTTGCATATATGTATATATATATATATATATATATATATATATATATATATGTATATATATATATATATATATATATATATATATATATATGTATATATATATATATATATATATATATATATATATATATATATATATATATATATATATATATATATATATATGTATATATATATATATATATATATATATATATGTGTGTGTGTGTGTGTGTGTGCGTATGTATATATATAAACATTGATTGTGATAATTTCTAGCTACATATATACATCTATTAACGCTCTATTTCCTTCTCAACTGATCTACCTACCTAACCACGTTGTATATCTTTAACTAGACACATATTAATTAATCAATCCTAGCCCCACTTGATCAGTCTCCCCGAGGATATCCTCACCTCTTAACTATCTTTCCTATCTCCAAAGGTTCTCTATATCCTACCATAGAGCTACACCTTGGTTCATCTATAAGCAACCACTGTTATCTTTGTCTGCCTCATTTTGTCATACATCTTCCCCTGGCTATATCAATCAGCAATTACTGTCACACCTTGTCAATCCCCAGGTGTACGTATATATATTTATATATATATATGTATGTGTGTGTATCTGTGTGTGTTACTAACAAAAATATATCATAGATGTCATGTTGGAGAAAATCTCAAACATGCGCCATACTACCTGTAGAAGAAGCTCAAAGAAAGATTCCAAGAAATAAATCCGACCATCTATATATATAAAACTGAGGATATCTGTCTGTGTGTGTGTGTGAGTTTGAATCCCTAAAACTTGAGAACCACCCAACCGACTGTTTTCAAACTTTACACGTGTAATACTTATGTTTCAGGGAGTGTTCTGAGCAAAAAGAATTTCAAATTTTCAATGCCCTAGGGACGGCATTAGGCGATTTAGCGATCTCTCTCTATCATTGTTAGTCTTTCTCTTTTTAGATAGATACATACATATAACGTCGCGCCCTTATAATATCTGTCTGTATGTCTGGCTCTCTGCATTACGTCACTTCCCTGAGGATGTCTGTCTGTGTGTGTGTGTGTGTGTGTGTGAGTTTGGATCCCTAAAACTCGAGAAGTACCCAATCGTCTTTTTTCAAACTTTATATGTATATTACCTATGTTTCAGGGAGTATTATGCACATAAAAAATTCAACTTTTTCATCCCCCAGGGCCCGCATTAGGTGAAAAACTGC
>OZ024741.1:51072722-51075222 GCA_964016885.1 Eledone cirrhosa
TTTTCGTGGGAGTGTTTGAGTTCATTCCAAATGTGTTTCTTTACTGTCTTTTTATTGCGTATTTAAGCGATTTAAGATCTTTGTTCTTCGTCTCAAAACCTTTTCTATCTCTGGGAATTATACTTTTGTATCTGTTGGCCTTTCTCTTTGAGGCGAATTAAATACATATGGTTTGCATTATTGTCGCGACATGTTTAAATTTTATGTCAATCTCTTGCACAAATAGACTATAGGGCCAGTTTTGTTTCAGGATTTCTTTCTGTGAAAGTTCAGGATGAATAAGATTCAAGTGGTTCCTTTAGGTTGCATGCCTACAGTTATCCTCATAGCAAATATTGCTTGTTCTTCTATATCTGAGAAACTTGTTTGTGACTCCGTTACATTTGTACTCCTTGTTGGTGGGAGTACTACCTCTTCTATGACCTGCATGTATGTATGGTCAAGCAGAGATTCTGTTTGTCTTTGTAGTGACATTCTTGAGAGGAAGTTGCTTTCACGCCATTTGACATTGGAGAGATTAAAGTCTACCAGAAGAAATATACTTAGGTTTTGCTCTACTTTGGTTAGCATGTCTTCTATCTTTTTATGACTATCTTCAAATTTATCCTCTAGCTTGAAGCGTCTGGTGGACGATATGCGGTATATATTACAATTTTGAATTGCTCTATTTCTACCATTATTGTGTCAGAGAGTGAGTTGGGTTGTGACAGCAGGTCTAGGAGCATGATAACTTCACTGATGTACATAAAAACTCCACCAACAGTCGTTTCTTTCCTGTCAGTACGAAATGCAACGCTATGTGTATTTGCACAACTACTGTTAACTCTTAGGTGCATTCCTCTAAGTACCATGCTTCATGGCATATGTATCGGTCTCTCGGATAGAAGATTTTACCCCATTGGTAAGTTTTACCAGGTATCTGACATTTAGGAGTAGTACAGGTGTAACATTTGTATGGGTGTCATTGATGGCCACAGATGTGGCATTTGGATATTTGTCTGTGGTAACCACTCTAGATCAATTAGATGTGGTGGTCATGGTTTCCTGATGCACATGGCTTCAGTTTTGTGTCTAACGCAAACAGATCGGATGTCTTATAATCTGTTCCCTACTTAAAGAAGTTTCTTTTTCAACTGCTGCAGACAGGCTTCAGACAGGCTTCAGACAGGGTGCAGACAGGATTCAGACAGGGTGCAGACAGGATTCAGACAGGGTGCAGACATGGTGCAGACAGGCTTCAGATAGGCTTCAGACAGGGTGCAGACAGGGTGCAGACAGGGTGCAGACAGGGTGCAGACAGTGTCCTACATGTATGTTTCTGTTAGTTTTGACCGGAATGTTTAAGATGAGAGGATTTGACACAATTCTCACGAATTTTCGGATGAATGAATCTGTAAATTGTCCTGTTCACGAAGAACTTACGGATTACTTGGAATTTCTTTTTACTGGGATCTCCCTTTCTCACAGATCTTTTCTTTAGTCACAGTTTTTACCACTGATCATCGTCTGTTGGTTTCTTTGTTTATATCTTATTTCCCTTTCCCCTTTCTATTGTGTATTTCTTTTATTCTACCTTTTTTCATATTTCTTGCTTCACTTATTATGCACAGCTGTTCTAATTGGGGTCGTTGACCACCTTCCCAGCTTCCAGACTCCAGGGTTTCTGTGGGACGTCATTACTGGTTTCCTTTTCCTTCTTTTCTCCATCCTTGAGGATACAGTTCAGTAACTAGTATTTACCTTAACGAGGCCATATGAACGAATATATTCATTCATTTCCCTCTCAATTTATGTCATGGTTTTCACAAAGTCATGTCTCTTCAATTTCTCTGTAACAGGTTGTTTGGCGGTGATCACTTGACCACGTTATATGTCAGTAACATCGTTGATACACACACACACACACACACAATATATATATATATATGTGTGTGTGTGTGTGTGTGTGTGTGTGTGTGTGTGTGTGTGTGTGTGTGTATACGAGGTGGGGCAGAAAAGTTCCAGGACTGATGTCACAAAAGATTTATTTCAAACCCAAACTTCACACTTCATACTAAGAGTTTTCTCCTTCAAAGTAATCCCCCTGGAGTCTAATGCACTTTTCCATCCTTTTCTGCCACGCATGCACGCACTCCTGGAAGGATTCTTCCGGGATCCTCCGCAGTTCCGTCGTCACGCCCTTTTTTATGTCGTCCACGTCTTCAAAACGTGTCCCCTCCGGGTCGTCCTCGAAGATCCATGACTCATCACCGGTGATGACTGTCCCTAGCAAGCCTGGTTCGGTTTCAAGACGCTCGAGGATGTCCTGGCACACTTGCATGCGTCGACCCTTCTGGTCATCGTTCAGCAGTTTTGGCACCATCTTCGCACAGACTTTCCGCATGTCCAAATCTTCAGTGAGAATCTTCCAGACGCTGTCCCGATTCATGCCCAGCTCATTTGCCATCAGTCGAACAGTCAGCCGACGAACGCTACGCACAATCTGCCTGACGCGCTCAAC
>OZ024741.1:51080222-51087722 GCA_964016885.1 Eledone cirrhosa
TATGTATATATGTATGTATGTGATTATATTTAGGTGCATACATGCACATATGTATGTATGTCAGGTCGCTCTCGAGTGCTACTGGTAACAAGTAACCCAGTACCACCTGTCTCATGGTCGAGTCCCCGGCGACTAAACCGGCAACCCCACCAATCTTGCTTGGTGGGGAGGGTGATACTTGGAAACATTTGATGAAATACAAAACCCAGCAAAGGACGGATACACAACAGAGTCAACGGCCATCCAAATAGCACTTTTTTTTTACCTGGGAGGGAAAAGCCCCCAGTTGTTGTCACAACACCTTTCTAGGAGAGGGAAACTCTGATAAAAACCTGCGGCTTCGGAAACATCGGATGATGTTAACCAGTTCTCCTTTTCAGGTGATGTTTTCGACGCTCAGAGAGTGGGATTGGTCGAGTGAAAGGCCTTTCCCCACTTAAAAACCCTTCAAAGCACAGGCATTGCTTCTTCAGGATCTGTTACAGATTCGTGTGGCTGGCCGTAGCCTAAAGGTGCACCATGTTCTGTAATCTGACAAGGGATTGTAATACTCTTAGCAGAGTTTGCAGCCATCATATATGTATGTATGTATGTATGTATGTATGTATGTATGTATGTATGTATGTATGTATGTATGTATGTATGTATGTATGTATGTATGTATGTATGTATGTCAGGTCACCAGTTGGTGCTACTGGTAACATGTATCCCAGTACAACCTGTCTCATGGTCGGGTCGTTGGCGACTAAACTGGCAACCCCACCAAGGTTTCTTGGTGAGGAGGGTGACTTTGGACATCCTGCAGGACTAAAAACAAAACCTGTCAAAGAGCAAAGGAGCTCTTAAGAGTCAATGGCCATCCAAAATTACCGGGGAGAGATGACCCCTTAGCCTTTGTCAAGGCAGAATTCTAGGAGAAGGAAAACTCTGATATAACACCTGCAACCCTGATGGTATCCAATGATGTTGACTTGTTCTTCTTTTTGGTAAATATCATCTTGGTTAAGAGAGTGGGACTGGCTTTGTGCAGTGCCTTTGCTCACTATAAAAGCTTCACGGCACAGGCATTGCTTTATATCTGGAGATTTCTCTGCACTTGCCGTCACATGGTACCATGGGCCCAGCACTATGTGTCAATAATTGTCACAAGTGTAGTGTTTGTACCAGAGTTTTCAAGTCGCTGGCTAGACTAAAAAGTCACACTTGTTCAATGCATTGGTAGGGGTTCTCCTACATGGATATAAAGTAGTGGCCGTACTCGAAAACGAGTTGACAGCCACCATGTATGTATGTATGTATGTATGTATGTATGTTTTTCCGGTTTTATAATTTCACACATTTTTACCAATAGAGAGAGAGTCGGTTTCTAACATAGTTACAAGAGTCTTTCATTGGAATTTACACAACATCAACTAGGTAGATATGTATGCATGTCTGCATGCATTCATATGTAGGTATGGATGTTATTGTATGTGTAGATGTGGATGTTTTGAGTTGTATGGGTGCATGTGCATATACTCTGTATCTGTACATCTGTATATGCAGTTATTAGATGCACATTTTTTGGAATGTTTTACATATTTTTACTGTTCCATTAATAGATTGTACTTGTAATTTCCTAACTAGTTGTGTTCTTTCTGTTCCTGTGAAGCCCAGCTTCTCAAGATTTGTATTGAGTCAGTTACTAACATATCCCAGTGCCCCAATAACCACAGGCATATGTATGTATGTATGTATATATGTATGTATGTATGTATGCATGTATGCATGTATGTATGTATGTATGTATGTATGTATGTATGTATGTATGTATATGTTTGTATGTATGTAACCATATTCATCCTTATATCTTTTACTTGCTCCAGCTCACGGGCTGAGGAAGACTGCAGTATATACGATATATGTGTCACTGTTATTGATATCTACGAAAAAAGAAAACAAAACTGTTTCTACATACGCGGCCATCGTATATATATATATATATATATATATATATATATATATATATATATATATATATATATATATATATATATATATATATATATATATATATATATATATATATATGTATATATATATATATATGTGTATATATATATAAATATAAAATTAAAAAGTGGAATTACGTTCCTCACACTGGTGGTTTTAATTCCCCTATAATTGAACACATATCTCTATGAGTATTTCTCTCTATATGGTGATTTATATATATATATATATATATATATATATATATATATATATATATACGTACATATATATATATATATATATATATATATATATATACGTACATATATATATATATATATATATATATATATATATATATATTAGAAAGTGAGGTTTTTTTGGTTTTTTTACAAAATGAAAAATAACCGAGGTGTCCTACACGAGTGAAAGTATAAAGAAAAAGAGATGAAATCGAAAATGCAACTGAAGTCTCATTTTTTTTTTTTTTTAATATATATATATATACATATATATATATATATATATATATATATATATATATATATATATATATATATATATATATATATATATATATATATATATATATAACATATCATAAATCATGTCCTTAGAATTATTAGATAAAATATATACAATTTCCTCTCCCAATTAGCATAATTAACCACATAAAAATCAATTAGACCAGGCTATAAGAATAAATGCTCCTATGAAGGAATATTTGATAAATAACCGAAAGCAGCCTCTTCGCGGTTGACGACAATAGAGTATTTACCCAACATTTCAACAGCATGTAGAAACTGACTAAATATATCGTCAACTATACACAATTAGGTATAAATTTAAAGTTAGAAGAAACGTGTACATACCGTAATTATATCCCTACCATGGTTTCGTTCGTATTTTGAGATATCCTATTAAGGATAAATCTCGAGTATCGAACTCATCAGGAGACAAACTCAATAGGACAGTTAATTTTCCAAAATATATATATATGATTTCACCACTAGAATATCACCACGGATTTTATCTTTCATTATACCCATATGTATATCTCTCTACCTATATATATATATATATATATATATATATATATATATATATATGTATATTAGAATTGGAGCTCTGAAATAGCAATATATATATGAATGTATATATAATGTATTTTGCAATACACTTTATGCTTAATCAAAAGCATTTTGAAGACCGTATGCTATTGTTTTAGAGTAGTGACAAACTCACTTACTTTAATCTCAGCAAACAAGGGGAGATAAGCCGACAAGGCCTTGTTTCGCATTTATTGATGCTTATCAAGGCTAACTACTCCCTCCTGTCTACTGAGATCACTGATGTTATATTCTTATAGAATTCTAGTAAATAATCAGGAACTGATTTTACAGAGCGATTGCCGGTCAGGCAGAAATTAAAAATTAGAATTGGAGCTCTGAAATAGCAATATGTATATGAATGTATATATAATGTATTTTGCAATACACTTTATGCTTAATTAAAAGCATTTTGAAGACAGTATGCTATTGTTTTAGAGTAGTGACAAACTCACTTACTTTAATCTCAGCAAACTGTATAATCAGTTCCTGATTATTTACTAGAATTCTATAAGAATATAACATCAGTGATCTCAGTAGACAGGAGGGAGTAGCTAGCCTTGATAAGCATCAATAAATGCGAAACAAGGTCTTGTCGGCTTATCTCCCCTTGTTTGCTGAGATTACAGTAAGTGAGTTTGTCACTACTCTAAAACAATAGCATACGGTCTTCAAAATGCTTTTAATTAAGCATAAAGTGTATTGCAAAATACATTATATATACATTCATATATATATATATATATATATATATATATATATACAAAATTAAGATAAGATAAATCAAATGAATTTAATCTAAATCAAAATTATGGGTGTCATGCCAGAAAGACATGCGCCATATCAACCGTAAAATAAGCTCTAAGATTCTAACGAGTAGGTCCGAGCATTTTATAATAACTAGAGATTGATTAACATATAAATAAACATGAATAATCACAGGAGATAATTTTTACAAGTGTGTAACCACACATATCTAGGTAGGTAACTATTATATATATTTCAAGGGTACCACAAACTTTGGTACGCTTTCATCAGATAAAATACAAAGTGTGTTTTATAAATTTTGACATAGCCAAGGAACATACCTTAACGGTTGAAGGAAAACTTGAACCGTTAAGGTATGTTCCTTGGCTATGTCAAAATTTATAAAACGAACTTTGTATTTTATCTGATGAAAGCGTACAAAAGTTTTTGGTACCCTTGAAATATATATAATAGAATAAATATGGTTTTATAAATATAGTTTCCATTTATTTAATTTCATTGTATATGTATATATATATATATATATATATATATATATATATATATATATATATATATATATATATATATATATATATATATATATATATATATATATATATATATATATATATATATATATATATGAAAAACAAGGGGAGAAGAATACTGCATGGTTGCACATGGATTACATATTATAAAATTAGTCCCTCATCAGTGATTTGCCAACCATCATTGGTATTTCATCGCATTAAAAATCAGATACCTCAGGTTGGTGCGAGCAATAACTAAAATAAGCTATTGGGACAAGTGAAACGCGTAAAGCGAGTGAGACAAGTAAACAACAGAAGGAAAAGCAAACCGAAGGTTGGGAAAACAGCAAGCAACATGATAGTTATCCGATCAGCATAAGCTGGGTGAATTTCATGAGCGGTCAGAGAAGCAGACCGTACGCCGTGAATGCGGTGTGAGAAAGAAGGAACCCCACTACTAGCGAACGGGAGGAAGTGAGAAGAGGAGAAACAGAGAGTCAGTGAGTGGAAGTGCGAGGAAGAGGTCAGTCGAGAGAAAGTGTTAACTGACAGAGGGGACGAAAGAAGGTAAGAGAAACAGAGAGAACGGGGGAGCAGTAAGAGAGAAAGAGAGAAATATATATATATATATATACATACATATATATATATACATATATTATATATATATATTTAAATTTTTAACTATCTATCTATATATATAGATAGATACACACTCACACACACAAACATATATAAATAAATAATATATCTATATATATACATATATATATATTAGTTATATATATATATATAACGTTTCGGGGTTAGGACCTTCTTCAGATAGCAGAGAGAAGAAGAAGATAAAATGTAGGAAAGCAAGAAAAGGCAACAAAATAAAGGAAAAAAAAAACAAGACAGAGAGCGTCATGGCAACACGTGTTGAAATTGTTTTGAAATCATGGTTATTGGGAAATTATTGTTAATAAATGAAAGCATTAATGATAAAGTGTACATCCACATTTATACAATTATATTATGCATGCACATATATATATACACACACACACACACACACACACACACACACACACACACATATATATATATATATATATATATATATATATATATATATATATATATATATATATATATATATATATATGATTATTTCTGAAGAATATATATATATGATTATTTCTGAAGACGGGCGAGTAGTGAAGACGTATGTATATTTTCTTACTATGATATTTTGTAATATATTTATATATTTTTACATAGATCAATAATAGAATGGAGATACGGGGAACTATCCTCCAGAAACGGTCGTAAAATAGTTTTACTATGAATTAACCGTTTTTTGTTTAATTTCATTGTTTTAATATTTTTATATATAATATAATATATATATATATATATATAATATATATATATATAATATATATATATATATATATATATATAATATATATATATATATATATATTCGAAAATATTTCGAAAATATTCTTACTTGATATATATATATTATATATAGTGTATCTATATATGTAGTGTACGTATATGTATATTTAGGGTAGTTATCGAAGGTGAACAGATTGGTTGGAGCAATAACGGTGTTGTTTACGCATATATATAATTATATAGCAAGCCGGCGCTAAGGGGCTTTTGTGGGTTAAGCTCCTTCAACAATCCGATTCAATATACTTGTGGTTTCTATTGACTCTAAATGTGTTAGTATGATTATGTTTTTAATTTCTTTCTTAGTCTCGTATTGGTGATAAAAACGTGAAGTAATAACAATGACGACAGATATTTGAATTGTATTGATAATGATATGGTATATATAGTATATATATATATATATAATATATATATATATATATATACACACACATATTCAATATATATATATATAAAAATATATATATAAGTGGAGGCTTAGTAAAATCGAATCTTTGGCTGTGGGCAAGCAAATTCGACCTACAATATGAATGAGTTAGTAAAGCACTCGATAAGGGTAATAGCATACGTTTAATAGCTTGACAAATTGAACAATGTGGTAGGCAAAATCTAACACACAATATACCAAAGTAACGAAAAAACTAACAGGTTGAAAAAATATATATATATATCAGATAGGATGTAGTAAAAAAAATATATGTATAAATATACATATATATATATATATACATATATTATATATATATATATAAATTAATAAAAATAATGAATAAAAACAAAGAAACAGTTCCTTATATTAAAAATTTCATCATTTTACGATCGTTTATAGGATATATAGTGTGTGTGTTGGTATGTATATTATATAGATCTATGTAAAAATTTTACAAACTATCAGAGGGAAATATACATACCTACACATATAATATACTGTCTTCAGAAATAATTGTTTCTACTTTAGGCACAAGGCCAGCAATTACCCAGTGCATTACTGGTACTTTATTTTATCGACCCCGGTAAGGATGAAAGGCAAAGTCAACCTCGGCGGGATTTGAACTCAGACCGTAAAGGGACGTAACTATGCTGGAAAGCATGGCGTCCGACCCTCTACCGATACTGCCAATCCTAATGATATTTGTTTATTGAAAAACACCAACAAAGATTTAATATAATAGGTCTGTTTGGGAACAGGTTTTGAATTGACCAATAGAAAAGTAGTAAGTGGTCAAGTTGATAGAATAGTAGTAGTAGAAATTTAATTTAGGGGTAGAGGAATGCAGACTTCAGTTTTGAATGGAAAGAGTATTTTGAATAAAAAGATTACTTTGGGATGAAAGAGGTCAAGCCGGTGAAAGGTACACGAAAATTTGATGTTATTAAAGAATAATGCTAATGTTAAAATCTAAGGAGAATAAAATTTTACGATAAATGTGTTAGTGAGAAATAACAATCTTATTTAAAACATAAGGAATTTAGATCTATAAAAAGAAATTAAATTAATTTAATTGATAGGTATATTTATAGGGATAAATTTATATTAATTCATATAGATATGATAAATAAGAGTTAGATGTTATTAAAGAATGTTGTTAAAAACGAAGGAAAAAAAATTTTTGGGGGTGAGAAATAACAAACTTATATAGATTACAAGGAATTTAGATTCATAACAGGAAATTAAAATAGTTTATATGTAT
>OZ024741.1:51092722-51095222 GCA_964016885.1 Eledone cirrhosa
AAGCCTTTTCTACTTAACGAACCGATAAACCCGAAAACTAGGAACGAAGTGAAGCTACAGCCAATTATATACGAACAGAAACTAACACTAAACATTATGCCACAACCACCACCCCAACATACTCGCAGGTCCCTAATAATTGGGGAGGGTAGAATAAGCGTGTGGATGGCTGGAAAATCGGTAATTTTTCTAGGTTGTCTTCGTTGACTTTTTAAAAACCAGAATTAGTCCTTTAGTTTACATATTGAGACCCCAACCCATCCTATTTATTTTATAACATATGGGATTTCTAGTAATGTACTTTTTTTGTCATATATAATGTTTGTTTATGTATAAAGAAAATTTATTTTCGCCGGAGATAGATTAACAAAATGTAATAAGAGCGGTGGTATTGGAGTAGGAACAGTGGGTTTGGAAAAAATCTGAAAAATTAATAAGCGGGAGGGGGGAAGGGAGACGATTGTTTGAGACCCGAAAAACCCAGAAGTGGATGGTTAGTTAGTTGGTAGTGGAGGACACTCGTTCGGTTCGGGCGGCACTTTCATACATGTATTGAGTGCCTTTTTAAAACCTTTTTACCTTCAGTAGACAGATTTTAAATGTTTTCATGAATCACCACTGATTCTGTCTGCGGTATCATATATTTGGGTTTCTATTAATTTCCTATGGAATTGTTTGACCAAATACTTTCCTTAAGACTTCTGGTGTCCTTCGCCTTAGGACTACCTCCCTACTCACTACTATCGACATCGGAGTTGGCTACCTGCAGGTGTGAACCCCGCGAGCTGAAATGGCTCTTCCAACACGTCTCCCTCACCATCTTCCGGGGAAACACCTTCTCCAACCTGTTGCTAGGGCCGCGGGGCGGCCAATGCGTGGGCTCCCATTTCCTTTTATAGTGAAAGATGGGGAGAGCGAGAGAGGCCCCACAGTTAGCTTCTAATGTTACGGTGTCAAATGAACATTCACCCTGAAGACAATAACAAAATCTAAAGTAGCTAAATTGTTCTATAGAAAAAACCCACATTTAAACCCAAAACACGTTCAAATTTAATAAACCCAAGCAAAGCAAACCTAAAGAACTCGTAACAGCAATATTCAAATAGAAACCTACTGCATTTAATAGATCAAAATCGAACCTTAAGTACTAACCCAACCTTATATCAGGAGCTAATATATTCAACAAGTAAATGCCAGTCAACCTAACCGAACATAGGAAAGCGCGAGTATGTGCCGAATAAATGAAAAATGTAATAATAGTTTAAATCAAATATATACATGAAATAGTAAAAGTTGATTAATTAATTAAGTTAATTAAAGTTAATTAAAATTACAATACCTCACAAACGATTAAAATGCTAAATATTTCTGAAACAGAACCAAGATGACCATATATATATATATATATATATATATATATATTTTTTTTTTAAAATAAGACTCCAGTTGAATTTTCGATTTCATTTTTTTTTTCTCTCTCTCTCTCTCTCTCTCTCTTTCTCTCTGTATATATATATATATATATATATATACAGAGAGAGAGAGAGAGAGAGAGAGAGAGAGAGAGAGAGAGAAAATATGAAATCGAAAATGCAACTGGAGTCTTATTTTTTAAAAAAATATATATATTTATTTGGTTCCTTTACCGGTTTCGCAGTTCTTCTGCTTTTCAAAAGTAGAGTTGAGATGGAGGGTCTGTGGTTTTTCTCACATCTCACCATATATATATATATATATATATATATATATATATAGTAGTAGAACCGGGGGGAGAATATATCCGTAGTAAGTAGAACACTCAGTCGAGGGGACGAGTGTGGTTGGCTAATTTGTTGTGGAGCAACTAACTATATATATATATATATATATATATATATATATATATATATAAATATATATATATATAAATAAATTAGCCAACCACACATACACACACACATATATATATATATATATATATATATAGTAATAATATAAATTTGAAGACTAAAATCCAAAGAGGGCTCGATAAGGATAAATATATATCAAATATATAAGAACCGTAGAGCAAATATTTATTAAAATAACAGATTAAAGTTTAAGCAAAGAGTCGGTGCTTTCACCCTTAACGGGATCTTCAGAAGATCCCGTTAAGGGTGAAAGCAGCGATTCTTTGCTTAAACTTTAATCTGTTATTTTAATAAATATATATATATATATATATATATATATATTTAGTCAGTTTCTACATGCTGTTGAAATGTTGGGTAAATACTCTATTGGGGTCACCGCGAAGAGGCCGCTTTCGGTTATTTATCAAATATTTCTTCATAGGAGCCTTTATTCTTATAGCCTGGTCTAATTGATTTTTTATATGGTTAATTATGCTAATTGGGAGAGGAAATGGTATATATTTTATCTAATAATTCTAAGGACATGATTTATGATATATATATATATATATATGTGTAGAAAGTATGTGTATTTTGTATATCTAATGATATTCGATATGTTACATATC
>OZ024741.1:51105222-51135222 GCA_964016885.1 Eledone cirrhosa
TATTTTATTATATATATTTCAAGGGCAACCAAGGCAAATTATGGTGCGCTTTCATCAGATAAAATACAGATTTGTTTTATAAATAAATATTAACATAACCGGAAAAAAGACAACCTTAATGTGTGTGTGTGTGTGTATAATATATATATATATATATGTATATATATATATATATATATATATATATATATATATATATATATATATTTTAAATAGAGGTGTAACACACGAATTGTGATATAATTGTAAGAAGGAAAAGAAAATGCTGACAAATTTTTCCCAGTGAAAAATAGTTTAATTAGGAATAAGTATAAATTAGTAATAAGTATTGGTTAGTATTCAGTTTAGTTTTAAGTTTTTACCGGTTGCGCATTTCTAATGCTTTTCAAAAATAATTTTGAGATAGAGCGCTCGTGATGTTTGCTCTCAAACATCACGAGCGCTCTATCTCAAAATTATTTTTGAAAAGCATTAGAAATGCGCAACCGGTAAAAACTTAAAACTAAACTGAATACTAACCAATACTTATTACTAATTTATACTTATTCCTAATTAAACTATTTTTCACTGGGAAAAATTTGTCAGCATTTTCTTTTCCTTTTTACTAATATATATATATATATATATATATATATATATATATATATATGAAATGATCATAGTATAATAAACCTTTTAAGGATTTATAATTATATATATATATATATTATACATACATACATATATATATATATATATATATATATATATATATATATATATACAGAGAGAGAGAGAGAGAGAGAGAGAGGGGGGAGAAAAGGTGACATCGAAAAATGAGAGGGTCAATTCTTTTTAAAAAGAGTTTTATAATGTATATAATGTATAATATATATATATATATATATTTAATACATTAACAGAGAAAGCTTTAAGCAATACTCTGACCGGCTTCCATCTCACTCAACAAACATTAGGATATACCTTAGTATAATCCCAATTTTACGTTTGGGGTGGTAACTATATGTATTTTGCGGATAGCCAGTTGTATTATTTTATCTGAGACATATATATTCTTTGTTATCATGTTCTGGGTTGATATATCAGAGAGAGACAGAGGGGCGGGGAGGAAGATATCTAAGCACCATGTAAACATTACTCCTTCTTAGTTTATAAGAAAGTGGCGCTCACATTGCTCACATTCATGAACTTTAATACATTATACATACATACATACATACATACATACATACATACATACATACATACATACATACATACATACATACATATATATATATATATATATATATATATATATGCATATACATATATATATACTTAATACATTAACAGAGAAAGCTTTAAGCAATACTCCGACCGACACCCATTACACTCAACAAACATTAGGATATACCTGAGTATAATCCCAATTATATGTTTGGGGTGCTAACTATATGTATTTTGCAGATAGCCGGCTGTATTATTTTATATGAGACATAATTAAATACATCACTCCTTCCTAACGATCGTTTCATTATAAGTTTTCTATAATTTGGGAAAATAATGTCCAGGTTATGTAGAAGACTGCACATAGTCCATAGGTATACATGCAGGTGGACACTTATAAATCATCAGCGGATGCCCAGTAATATCAATATAAAAAACCATACTGATATTAATATTCAGCGATGGACCCCGTCAGTGCTAGAATGACCGCCAAATATAAAAATTCCAGCAGTCTCACAAAAAGAAATTTAACACTGTCCCCAAACGGGAAGGGGAGGTCATCGCAAAAGATAAAATAATATATACGCTGGTCAATTAATTCTGTCAGGAATTTTAACCACGCGCGAAGAACTCAATTGGATATTAAAGAAAGAAATATATGTATGTGTATATATATATATATATATATATATATATATATTTATATATATATATATATATATATATATATATATATATATAAATATATATATATATATATATATATATATATATATATATATATATATATATATATATATTATATATATATAAATATATGTTTGTACATAAATATATATATATATGTTTGTACACACACACACACACACACATATATATATATATATATATATATATATATATATATATATATATTAGAAAGTGAGGTTTTTTTTACAAAATGAAAAATAACCGAGGTGTCCTACACGAGTGAAAGTATAAAGAAAAAGAGATGAAATCGAAAATGCAACTGGAGTCTTATTTTTTTTTTAAATATATATATTTATTTGGTTCCTTTACCGGTTTCGCAGTTCTTCTGCTTTTCAAAAGGTGAGTTGAGATGGAGGGTCTGTGGTTTTTCTCACATCTGGTTGGTCTCTGAATGTTACTTGTTTTATATGGAAAAAGTGGCTCGAAATGCCAGGTTTTTCGAGAAGTAATTTGATTGGTTTGTCAATAAATTTCGCGCCAGTTCGCGTTACAATAGTTCTTCAAATAAGAGGGGAGGGGGGTTGTCACAGGTTGTTTTTTCATATATGAGTGTTTGAATTTCTTTTTACTTGAAAAAAGGAGGCTCACGAAGGCTTTTTTTTGGTTGGTTATAAATGAAATTATGGCTGTCACGTGAACAAGTTTTCATTAAATTTTTGTGCCCTTATTTGGAAATCCATTCTGTAGCCTTTTTAGAGAATTTTTTGATAAGTGAAAGATAATGGTCAAGAGAAAGGGATGGGAGAATTGTTCTGGTTCAGTGAATATGGTTAGTTCGCTGGGGTGTCAGAATTCAGATTTTCTATTGAATAAAGAAAGTAAAGATATGTGTGTTTATTTGTGTGCTTGTGTGTGTGTGCGTGTGTGTGTGTGTTGTGTGTGTGTGTATTTGAATTTCTTTACTTTAAAAAAAGGTGGCTCACGAAGTCTTTTTTTTATTTAAAAAAATTTTTTTTTTTTATTTGAAGAACTATTGTAACGCGAACTGGCGCGAAATTTATTGACAAACCAATCAAATTACTTCTCGAAAAACCTGGCATTTCGAGCCACTTTTTCCATATAAAACAAGTAACATTCAGAGACCAACCAGATGTGAGAAAAACCACAGACCCTCCATCTCAACTCACCTTTTGAAAAGCAGAAGAACTGCGAAACCGGTAAAGGAACCAAATAAATATATATATTTAAAAAAAAAATAAGACTCCAGTTGCATTTTCGATTTCATCTCTTTTTCTTTATATATATATATATGGCAGTGTTTATTGGCTGGACCATGTAATAGAGTAATATATATATATATATGTGTGAGTGTGTATATATATATATATATATATATATATATATATATATATATATATATATATATATATATATATATATATATAAATATATATATATATATACACTGTGTATATATATATATATATATATATATATATAAATATATATACTGTATATATATATATTATATATATATCAATATATGTTTGTACATAAATATGTATATATATATATGTTTGCACACACACACACACACACACACACACACACACACACACATATATATATATATATATATATGGCAGTGTTTATTGGCTGGAACATGTAATAGAGTAATATATATATATATATATGTGTGTATATATATATATATATATATATATATATATATATATATATATATATATATATATATATATATATATTAACAAATGGAAACTATATTTATAAAACCATATTTATTTCATTATACATATTTCAAGGACACCAAGTTAAATTATGGTGTGCTTTCATCAGATAAAATATAATATAGACCAGTTTTATAAATAAAATTGAGATACCCTTAAAGAATGCGACCATTTCTGTTGGAAGCTCCCGGACAGAATTAGCCGTCGAAACGGCTTGAGCTCAGCCGTCGGGGTCTTACTTGTTCCTATATATATATATATATATATATATATATATATATATATATAGACACAGATACACACACACACATATATATATATATATATATATATATATATACATATATACATATATATATATATATACATACCGTTTATGCCGGCATACAAGTCGACCCTTGGTTTTTGAAAAAATATTTTTAGGCTCCAAATGTCGACTTGTACGCCGGCGTATACAATATATATAAATATACATATATATACACATATTTATATGTTCATGTATATATATATATATATATATATATATATATAAATGTATAGATATTTGTGTTTATGTATGTATGTATGTGTGTGTGTATGTATGTATGTGTGTGTGTATATATATGTGCGTGTGTGTGTGCGTGTGTATGCACGTGTGTTTGTGAATAGAAATGTTATTGATGCAAAATCTCGTTGTTAACTATTTAAATAATATTCGCTACAATCACATTATAAACTGTCCAACAGTTTCGCCACACCTCTATTACCTTGTCAATGTCTTAATTCCTCTGCTTAAATAAATGGATATCATGATTATTTCATCATCTATTGTTTCAGTTTGATGATGATATCTCAGATCTAGTCATCTGCCAAACACGTACTACTCAGTTATATCATCTAGTGAATATACTCACTTTAAATCTAATTCAGTGGAGAGTCTTGGCCGTGATAGTACTGTCTTCCGTATCCACCCACCCACCCACTGGGGGAGACAGTGATCTTTGAAAAGTGGGTAAACAAACTGCCATATTTTATAAAATTAAAATGCCTTTTATTCTTTTAATTAATCACTCATATCGACCCCAGTACATATTTTTTTCATGTCTATTTTAGAGATCGTTTTCGTTTTGTCACACCGTATGTCTACAGGATATTATTATATATATTGGCGGTGGATTGGCAGTATCGGTAGAGGGTCGGACGCCATGCTTTCCAGCATAGTTACGTCCCTTTGCGGTCTGAGTTCAAATCCCGCCGAGGTTAACTTTGCCTTTCATCCTTACGGGGTCGATAAAATAAAGTACCAGTAATGCTCTGGGATAATTACTGGCCTTGTGCCAAACGTAGAAACAATTATTATATATTATGTCCAACATGCGAGCGGGATATCGAAACCGTTCTGCACACAATTGTTCAGTGTCCAGGGGTGACCGACTTGTGGAATTATGTCGAACACCTACAGTCATGTGTAGGACAAATCCAGTTATCTGCCGAATCCATCGTGAGAATTACCCCACCGCCTTCATTTAACACCCAAGGAGATGCAGTGTTCCTGTCTGGTGGCTATGGCGAAAGAAATGATAGTGTGGACGAGACTGAAAGGACTGAGGGCAAATACCTTCCTCTCCGGACAACTCATCCCCTTCTTTAAATACCACTTCAAAAGGAGAGTGGAAAGAGAGGTGCTGCGCCCCAGTAAATTCGCTGAAAGGTGGGTGGATGTGGTGAAAATGGCCTGAGTGAATGGGCCTTCTCTGTATATAAACCTGTAGGCTGAAGAAGACAAAATAGGGAAGGCAGGAGCACTTACAAAACGTGCTCCTGGTGTTGAGGGTTGTTCTATCTACGGGGTCGATAAAATAAAGTACCAGTAACGTACTGGGGTTGATTTAATCGACTTTTCCCTCCCCAAAAATTGCTGGCCTTGTGCCTATATAAGAAACCATTATATTATATTATAAGTGTGTGATTATGTGTGTGATTATAAGGTGAGAGAAGATCTACGTACACTACAACCCTTAGCTCACAAGGAGTTTAAAACAGGCGAATAAGTAAAGGTTCGTGTTGTACTATTGTACCCGTATTTAAACGGAATGGATTTAATTTATTAACCTTGGCTGTTTGTCATTTTGAATATATATATATATATATATATAACAAAGAAAGTGTGGTAAGGAACCAGGTGGCCCATAACGCTCCAGAGTACTCGATACTTAGGGTAGTAGAGTGGGTAATAGGAAAAGTGTCGGAGGCCCGATGGCTGAGCTATGTAATAAATTGATTGTTTATAACCAGATTCAGAGAGGGCCTTATTATAATATAATAATAAGGCCCTCTCTGAATCTGGTTATAAACAATCAATTTATTACATACCTAAATGCCATAACATAGCAATTCACCATAATAAACTTAACACTAGAACTAGAAATACCTTAGCATATAGCCAGACTCGCCGGAATTTTAGCAGTAACAGCACCTATACAGGGAACTTTAATGGTGGCAGCGGCCTGCTCCCCACTCCAAGTAGCAAACTAAAAATCAACCCTAGAATAGGAATGAGAAATGGGATGACAAATAACAAATCCCCAGGTAATAATAACCCTAGGAAGGCCCCTACCAACTCCACTAGAATCCCTAGAAGGAATAGACCTAGAAATATCACCTGGCTTAACCCCCCATTCTCATCTAATCTAGCCACTAATATCCCCAAACGCTTCTTCTCTATCCTATCTAACCCCCCCCCCCCACCATAGATATTACAAACTCTTTAATAAAAATAACATTAAAATCTCATTCTCCACAACACCTAACCTAGCTAGCCACATCGCGTTCAGTAACCATCATAAGCTAAGACAGTATAACTCCCACACCGTGGTACCACCACCCCTATCAAATACACCACGCCACTACACCAATAATTACTCTAGTAGCACACCTCCCACATCTAATCCTTCTAGCACGGACCTACCGCTTAGGTTAAACAACCCTACTCTCACTAACCGCAGAAGCAACTGCAACTACCGTTACCCCAATGCATGCCCATTAAATGGACACTGCATGACACCCAAGATAGTCTATAGGTGCACGGTTAAGACTGCTTCGAATACCAGCTCTTATATCGGGTCTACCTCTAACCCTTTTAAGGTACGCTATAACGCGCACTCTTTTTCCTTCCGAGACCCTAGCAACAGATGTTCGACATCGCTAGCTAGGCTCATTAAAAACCTTAAATTAAACAACGTTCAACACTCACTAAAATGGGATATCGTGGCTAGGGCCCAACCGTTCAATGGACGAAGAAAATCTTGTGATCTCTGTATTACGGAAGCATATTACATAACTCTATCACGACCTCTACCGATTAACGATAGAACGGAGGCAACTATTAGCTGTCAACATCGAAGGGCGAATTCCTTCGCCAATAGAATTTTTGACCCAACTTAGTCATGTAGCCCCATTTTTACTTGTAGCTAATAAGTTAAATTGCTATGAACAACTCGATAATTATAAGTTACCTCCCCTACATTGTCTCTCAATTAAAAATTTTTTTTTTTATTAGCACTTAACTATAAACACCCACAATTTCTAATCTCTCGAGAAGTTACTTCCCCTGAAACCACCCTCTAATTAGTAAGGTAAATATGCCCTTTGGCAGCCATCTTGTTACCCATAGGCAGATCTCACACAATGCAGCCTCGACAGATGAATACTGATTGATTATGGCTGACAACTGATGCAACCAAGACACCATAGTAAAAACTAATATATGGAACATTATATTATGTAACATTATCTCATTATTTTAATTTATATTCCTTTTAAATATGTTTAAAAATAACACCCACCTAGTTTTATGTCTGCCTTATACTTGGATTTGGGAGCCTCTGTTGTATATATATATGCACTTGTGCGTACATATATATATATACACACACCTGTATGGATTTGTGTGTGTAGATGTGTGTGTATGTCTGAGGGGGTGGGTGTGAGTGTATGTACAAGTCAACCAACATAAGTCTTTTTATTTCTAAAATTTCTAAACTTTCTAAGTAATTGACTATAACAATAATTTTCAGTATTACCACCCCACATTAATTCCTCAACTTGTATGTGTGGATGTGTGTGTGTGTGTGTGTGTCTGTGGGGGTGGGTGTGAGTGTATGTGCAAGTCAACCAACATAAGTCTTTTTATATGTAAATTTTCTAGTATTCTACTCTAACCATAATTTTCAGTAGTACCACTCCATATAAATTCCTCAATTTAAGAATGACCTGTAGTATCTATTTCATACTATTAACCTCAATTGAATATATATCTGACCAGGAATGCTTTTTTGTGAAAATCAGTCATATGGAACTATTGTCATCTTGCCTGACGGTTTGAACTTTACAACACCACCTGCCTCTTTGAGGTCAAATACCAACCCTACTAGCATCTACAAACTGACCAATGAGAATTAAGATTATTCCTGCTGACAACATTAAATTATTCCTAACAAGCTCATATGTCCCAAGGCTCTGATACCATCAACACCATAAACACAGAGCTGGCATATCTAAGAACTGACTAACTGCCTGATGAGGTCATAGTCATTCAATGGCTATCATCGAAATATATATAGCAGTAAATAAAGGATTATGAGTTCATGCAATTGACTTATGTTTCGTCACTATATATATATATATATATTATAATTTAGTTAGTAATATCCATCTCAGTGAATAATATCACTTAGAATATAACTGAAAGGAGCTTATGACCACAAATATAGAACCCTCTCAAATAAAGCTCAGAATCGACTAAAGGGAATGCCGCAGTAAAACACTTTAAAACAAAGAACCTCACTAGTGTATCCCCAGAGGCAAACAATTCTTATAGATGAGCCTTATTCTATATATGTAAGCACATAATACCCGCCAAAGAATGACGTGGTTTATAGTAAAATATGTAATTTAATAATTCATTGATTACAAACAATCTATGTATAAATGCTTGAAATCTCGATTTTCCTTGATCCGTTCTCTCTTGTCACTCCGTCTATCGCCATATTTCATTTTGTATTCTAAAAGTCACTCTCGAGACCGGAGGCTCATTGACCGGTGCTTATCCTGGCTTCCGTTACGCTAAGCGACTGAGAATACAAGGTTCATCCCTGGATAGAAAGCCAGTCCATCGCCGGTGTTAAACTCCAATTACTGCTGGTACTCATTTTCAGCTGAGTATACTGGAGTAACATGAAATAAAATGTTTAGCTCTAGAACATAACACACAACCCTGTCCAAGAATTGAATCCACGTTATTATGATCGTAAGTCCAACACCCTTACCACTAGGCTACCCACCTCCATACATTTTCCGTTCATTTAAATTAATTACAACAATATTCTTCCCTATTTTCTTACATATCAAACGTTCACACTAAATAAAGACATATTCGTGACTTTTATATTGAACTAGCAGTAGTACCCGGCGTTGCACGGGATAAGGTATTTTGGAACGCGGGCCACCAACAGACCTAATCGTGGAAAAACTGCATGCCTGGACAATATGTAAAGAAAATAAACCGAATACTCTGATGGCTGGATAATCTTTAAGATTTTCCTCGATGAAGCAAGAAAAATGCAGGTTTTCACCTAATGCTGGCCCTAAGGGATCAAGAAAATGAATTCTTTTTATGTGCATAATATGCCTTGAAATTTCGGGAAAGTTGGCTAGACGTAACGCCTCAAAAGAGCCCTAAAAAGCTGAAAAAATGAAGTTTTTCACCTAATGCGGGCCCTAGGCTATAAAAAAGTTGGATTTTCTTTGCTCACGGTATAAAGAAGAGACTGACTAATACATAGTTACAATTTCAAGGAAATCGGTCTGACGTCACACCTCAAAAAAACCTTAAAAAGCTGAAAAAAACGCAGTTTTTCACCTAATGCGGGCCCTAGAAGATCAAAATGTTGGCCATCACCATCATTTTGTTCTAGCGGAAAGTCAGATGGTCATCTAAAAAACACAGCGTTATGAGGCTGCTTGCTTGCAAACGAATCGAATATTATTATCATTCGATATAAAAGGGCAGTGGATTGGCAGTATCGGTAGAGAGTCGGATACCATGCATTGCAGCATAGAGTTACGGCCGTTTACGGTCTGAGTTCAAATCCCGCCGAGGTTAACTTTGCCTTTCATCTTTACGGGGTCGATAAAATAAAGCACCAGTAACGTACTGGGGTCGATTTAATCGACTTTCCCCTCCCCCAAATTACTGGCCGTGTGCCTATACTAGAAATCATTATTCGATATAAAACTCTCGAATGCATTCATGTATCCGCTATGTAAGAGCGAAAAACCAAATTCTAAAGATGACATATCTATCCTATATCTTGGGGCTGCTATTGGAATTAGTGGTTTGTTGTAGGCATTGTTCTTGTTCAAAAGTAGGTACATGTGTCGGTAAATAGAGAGGTGAGAAGGTAGAAAGATAGATAGAGAGTTAAGTAGTAGAGAGATAGACAGACAGATAGGCAAATAGGTACAGATATGTGGATAGATAGATAGATAGATAGATAGATAGATAGAGAGAGAGAGAGAGAGAGAGAGAGAGAGAGAGAGAGAGAGAGAGAGAGAGAGAGAGAGAGAGACAAAGACAGACAGACAGTCAGTCAGAGAGACAGATAGATTGATAGAGAGAGAGAAAGAAAGAGAGAGAGAGATACAAAGATAAACAAACAGACAGACAGACAGACATAATCTTCTCCCCTGACATGGTTTCAAGAATATATATACACTCATGTGTGTATATATATATAAACATGACAAATATTTATATCTACGTTTTTTTTATATATTTTTTTATATATATATTATCCTTATCGAGCCCTGTTCGGATTTTAGTCTTCACATTTATTATTATTACTGGTGAATTGGTAGTATCGGTAGAGGGTTGGACGCCATGCTTTCTAGCATAATTACGTCCCTTTACAGTCTGAGTTCAAATCCAGCCGAGGTTAACTTTGCCTTTCATCCTTACGGGGTCGATAAAATAAAGTACCAGTAATGTACTGGGTAATTGCTGGCCTTGTGCCTAAAGTAGAAACAATTATTACTATATATATATATATATATATATATATATATATATATATATATAAAGAAAATTTCGCTCTACATGGCCGAATACAATAAATGTAATCTGAGTCTTTCGGATATTAATAATAACATTCGATTCGTTTGCAATTATGCAAACAAGCCTCAATTTTATAGCCATGTCAGTAGAATGAAGACTTCATTCTTGCTCTTGTGTTGGCATGCGAACAGAACTGCAGACACTAATGTTTCTGGGCACCCTTCATCAGTACAGCTCACTGTTCACCTGCCAAACTGTCAGAGCTATATATATATATAAATGAAAATAGACCGAGAAACGGGACTGTCCATCATCAGTAGTCTGCTGATTATCATTGGTATTTCTTCACATTAAAGACTAGATACTCAAAATCAGTGCGAGCGATAACTAAAATGAGTTATCGGGACAGAGCGAATTGGAAGGGGAAAGTAAACAAACAACATAGTAGTAATGCAACCTAAAGAGAGGAAAAGAGATACAAGTTAATGATACTAGTGGACTTAAGTCCGAACAAATCAATCGACGAGAAGAGGCAGGCACGTCCGAGCCGCGCGAAAAGTGAGTGAAAAGGATTTCACACAGGTCAGACGGAAGGAAGTGAGAGAGGGGGAGTAGCAGAGAGTGAGTGAGTGAAAGTGTGAGGAAGAGGCCAACCGAGAATGTGTGACCAGCAGAGGGGGTGAAAGAAAGCAAGAGGTACAAGGAGAGAGAAGGGGTAGAGAGAAAGAGGATAGCAGTAAGGTGATAGAAAAAATACGAACCACAGCGAGGGGAAAAAATTTATGTAAATGAAACAATGGCGTTCTGCGTTGTTGCGAATGGCCTCTTCTCGTCGATTGATTTGTTCGGACCTAAGTCCACAATATTCATTGACTTGTCTCTCTTTTCCTCTCTTTAGGTTGCATTACTACTATGTTGTTTGTTTACTTTCCCCTTCCAATTCGCTCTGTCCCGATAACTCATTTTAGTTATCGCTCGCACTGATTTTGAAGTATCTAGTCTTTAATGCGAAGAAATACCAATGATTATCAGCAGACTACTGATGATGGACAGTCCCGTTTCTCGGTCTATTTTCATTCATATGTATTACATTCGCAACAGCGCAGCACGCCATTTTTTCCATGATATATATATATATATATATATATATCAATGATATTAATAAATGGAAGCTAAATTTATAAAACCATATTTATTCTATTATATATTTCAAGGGTACCAAAACTTTTGGTACGCACTCATCAGATAAAATACAAAGTTTGTTTTATAAATATTGACATATCCAGGAACGAGATCTTAACGGTTCAAGTTTTTCCTAAACAAACTTTGTATTTTATCTGATGAGAGCGTACCAAAGTTTTGGTACTCCTGAAATATATATAATAGAATAAATATGGTTTTATAAATATAGTTTCCATTTATTAATATCATTGATATTATACTCATTGATATAAAACTTGTCGAGTGCTTCGAATCAGTTATAAATATATATATTAGTTGAATTACCAACAAATTAAATATCCCTTTTGCTTTTATATATATATATATATATATATATATATATATATAACAAAGGAAGTGTGGTAGGGAACCAGGTGGACCATAACGCACCAGAGTACTCAGTACTTAGGGTAGTAGAGTGGTTCAAGACCCCGACGGCAGAGCTCAAGCCGTTTCGACGGCTATTCCTGGACTAGAAATAGCCTTCGAAACGGCTTGAGCTCTGCCGTCGGGGTCTTGAACATTTTCCTATATATATAAATGTGAACAAGCTGTTGAAACGGGGAGAGGTCAGCAGTCAATCCCCGATTCTGTGTATTGTAGTCATACTCTACTATCCCAAGTATCGACTACTCTTTTGAAAGGTCTACCTAGCTTAAAACTGGTTCTATCTATCCTGATATATATATATATGTGTGTGTGTGTGTGTGTGTGTGTAGTAAAGAAAGTGTGTTCTTCTCACGGCATATTTGTCATATATATATATATATATATATATATATATATATATATATATATATGTGTGACAAATATACCGCAAGAAGAACACACTTTCTTTTGAATCACCCTGTTCAAGAAATACCATTGAGTGTTCATATTGGTGCCACCTCCAGCAATCAACAATTACTGTGTATATGTTTCAGCGTATGTAGGTAGATACGTATGTATTACGTATGTATGAATGTATGTATATATGCATGTATGTATGTTTCTATGTATGCATGTACGTGCATATGCAAGAATGTATGTATGTATGTATATTTATATGTACGTATGTGTGTATGTTTGTATGTATGCATGTATGTACGTATGTATGTATATTTGTATGTTTGTATGTACTGTACATAAACATATGTGTATCTGCATGTACACTCACACACATTCATGCACATTTACACATATACATGTCTGTGTGCGTCTTCTTACGTTTTGAAGCCAAATGCATCTATTTTATCGTCGCCAATCAAACGTTTTCATGTGAATGTTCATTAATTTAATTTCAAAAAATTAATAATTTAATAATCACTTTATTTCATGGGGTCGTGTAAACCATCTTGTTGTTTTATTTAACTAAACCTCTTTCTCTAGATGACTGGCGGGCTACAATAATTCACACACATTAGTAACTAAACATAGTTTTTGAAAATTCAGAAACGGAGCGTTTGCGGTTTATTTGGCTTCAATCATTTGACTGCAGCCATGCTGGAGCACAACAGCTCTAAAGGGGATTTAATTGATCGCGTCAACCTCAGTACTTATTTGTCTTCTAGTCACACACTCTTTTGTCGAACTGCTAGGTTACCGGACATAAACACAGACAGACACAAACGTAAACACACACACACATATATATATATATATATCTTTCTCTTAATTTTGCGTATATTTTTTGACCGGCCACCTTCCTGGTGGCAAGGTTGTAAAAGAAAAGAAATTGTCATCCCTTGAATCGCAAGATTGTTTTGCAAATTTTGAAGGTGCCAGCTATCGCAGGCATTTGTAGACTATGAATTAGGGAGCTGCGCTCTTTGTCCGCAAATCCAAGTTCAGTCATACTTTGGTCCAAACGGGTTGGTATATAACCCGTAGCTCCAATAATAATGGGTATGAAGCTAAAGGTGTATCTTGGATACTGGATTTGCAAACTCCTCATCAATGGTCCGTAGATGTCCTACTTCTGTATTTTTCTGACAACGTTTACATCAAGTGGGCAGCTGATCTCCACAACAGAACACGTTTTCAATGTGTGATCCCAAACAACAATATCAGGCCGGTTGTGCTTTAATTTGGTGGCAGTTTTTATTTTCAGGTTCCACCAGTATTCCTTAGTGCCATCTGTCTCAATATATTCTTCCTCGTTTGTTGTTAATTTTGTTTTCCGAAGTGCGTTCCAGATGGTTCTAGCTATCCCATCGTGTCTCATGGGAGGTAGTAACGAGATGACATTCTTTCGCAGCTGGCAACAATGTGGCTTACATCCTCGATCTTTGTTTTACATAGCCTACATTTATTGTCAGCTGATGACCCTCCCCTTTTGTGCAGCAGATATTTGGTAGGGAGTTCTTGTTCCTGTATTGCATAGAGATATCCATCAAAGTGTGATGTCATAAACTTGTCGGAACTCCATGCCAGGCTTTTTGAGTGGTTTATCCCCTCTATGGTCTGTGTTTTACGCCTCAAGTATCCATGCACAACTTTTTCTGTAAATTGGTCAATTTTTTCATCTTGTTTGAACATTGAATAGGATCTTCCGATTTCTCTGGGTGAGAGATTTATATCAGGCTTTATTCCATATCTCTCCTCCAGATCAGTGGCTATTCTAATGATATTTTTTTTTCATGCTCATAAACCTGGGCAAGATGGTTGCCAACCTTTTTCCTCTGTTGAAGGTGTTGCTTCAGTGTTACTATCCGGGTCTCATATGATGTTAATATGTATGTATGTATGTATGTATGTATGTATGTATGTATGTATATATATATATATATATATATATATATATATATATATATATATATATATATATATATATATATATATATATATACTGTATATATATATATATACTGTATATATATATATATAGTTGTTGTAGGGTTGCAGGTAAATGAGTCCTTAGGCAGTATGCCGGTTGAGCACTCGATGCTCGCGCAGAGCAGAGTATATTATTATAGATAACGAGGAATCAGTAATGCATCAAACCACAATTTATTAAACAATTATATATATATATATATATATATATAGTTATGTAATAAACAACATAAGATAATTATTTCATTTACCAGTGGTTTCTTGAAACGCCCCACACCCTTCCACCACCTGTTTTACTTCATGTTTATTTTTATTTTTATTATGCTTTTATATTTAATTTCATTTGTACCATTTCCTCTCACCCCCTTTTTTCTATATGTCTCTCCACCACTCCCCTACACACCCTTGGAACTCTCTTCCCACACACTTTTCACCTGAAGAAGGGCTTATGCCCGAAACGACGTTCCCCACCACCACCCCACTCTCAAGAGCGTTAAACTAATAAACCTTTGTTCGTACTGCCTCTCTCTTTTGTTCCCGTTCAATTTTTTACTATATATATATATATATATATATATATATATATATATATATATATATATATATATATATATATATATATATATATATATACTCAGCTGTAGAAATGAGTTGCGATGTCACTGGTGTCAAGCTGTATCAACCATTGCCTTTCCCTTGGACATCATCGGTGGCGTGGAGAGGGAAGTCTGGTATGAATGGACGACTGGTGGTCTTCCACAAACAACCTTGCCTGGACTTGTGCCTCGGAGGGGAACTTTCTAGGTGCAAATCCCATGGTCATTCGTGACCGAAGGGGGTCTTTTATATATATATATATATATATATATATATATATATATATATATATACATATAAAGGGCTTCTGCAATTTCCATTAACCAATTTTCTCAAAGAATGCATTGGTCAACCAGGGACCCCGGAACCGAACCTATTGTAGAATGCATTTCCCCAGAAGGCCATGTGTTGTACACGAGACCACATGTTTGCGAAGTCAATTCCATAACCACGCATCCTTACGGTGTTTATACGTAATGACAGTGAATACATTGAAAATTAACAAGCGCAATAATAAATATATTTGAAACTTTTCTTTACCATACATGGTAACTGGAAATCATTCGGCTATTCGAAAATGATTTTTTCATAACAAAAATATGATGTTTTCATAGCAAGAAATTGTTCTTCTTTCTCCACATAATGACGTAATAGTAATGACTGTTGCAGCAAGTGTCTCTAGTCATTGTCCGTGGAAATGCTTTTGCGGTCTTGTCCGCAGGGTGCAGACCCAACACCGCCCGAGGCTTAGAGCCCATCACCCTCCCACTTTCCCCTGCCATTCTTCTGTGACCCTAGAGCCCTTGCCTTTCCCTCTCTTTTCCCTTTATTAGTTTAATTGAAGTTGCCATCAATTCTTTCATTTATCCTTGTGTTATGCATGAGAAACTAAAACTAAACAATGCTGTAATATAGGAAATCTAATTTAGTACAGTAGAGTTTAAGCTGACTTTACTTGGTATATGTAATTGGATAGACGGGGGAAAATGTTAATAAGTCGTTAATGAAATAAAATTTTACGCACACACGCTCACATACACACACATATATATGGAAGTATGTGAGCAAATATATGTGCTACATACATATATACATATATATGTATATAAATATATATATACATATATATTTATACATATATGCATATATATATATATATATATATATATATATATGTGTGTGTGTGTGTGTGTGTGTGTGTGTGTGTGTGTGTGTGTGTGTGTGTGTGTGTGTGTGTGTGTGTGTGTGTGTGTGTGTGTGTGTGTGTGTGTGTGTGTGTGTGTGTAGATAGTCCTCTGCCTTCAGACAGGTTGTGTTCCAGAAAGATTGTACGAGCTGGATTTCCGAATCTTGAGTCATTGAATAACCCATCAATTGTGACAGTTAAGTTTCTGTGGACAGTTTTCACACTTCAAACATTCATTATGAACCCTTATGCATGTTACAGGGCCATTAGGTTCATTTTGAAAATCCCTTGACATAGGATTATAAAATTAAAGGACAATAAAACTTAATTAATAAAATGTTTTACTGATATAATTATACAATAGTTTATTTGGATTAATTATCAATAACATTATTTATTGTAAGGTGTAATTTTACCCGTTCACCCTGAGTAGATACTCTTAAAAGTGTTAAATTTTCATCATTTAATTTTATAAATTTGGTATATATTTTATAAAATACAACGTGAAACTGCCCTACTTAATGTAAAGGGTATAATATTAATAACACCAATGATAAAGATCGCATTTAAATATAGAAAGACATAATGGTATCGCGCGAAAGTCTTCAATGTAGTTACAGCTATGAATTTGCAGATTTTCAAATATTATCGGTTTTCTTTATTTTTTATTTTTAAATCAAGAGTTTCCTGAACATATTTCATATCGTTTGATTAAGGGAGTTTGTATGATGCCGTATTTTTATGAATAGCTCTTACAAACCTGACCATATTTAGTATCCTCTTGATAAGGGAGTTTGTAAGACTGTATTGTTATCAATAGCTCTACAAACCTGAACATATATTTAGTACTCTCTTGATAAGGGAGTTTGTAAGACTGTATTGTTATCAATAGCTCTACAAACCTGAACATATATTTAGTACTCTCTTGATAAGGGAGTTTGTAAGACTCAGTATTGTTATGACTAGCTCTACAAATTTGTCAACATCTTTCTGAATTTCAGTCATATGCTTCAGTTATGCTTCAGTATATTGTTTACGATCTTTTCAAGGCATGAAAAAGTTTCATTTATTTTCTTGCCATTCATACTTCCAAGGTCGATAAGATAAAGTACCAGTTAAGAACTGGGGTCGATATAATCGACTTTGCCCTTTCCCAACAAATTGCTGGTCTTGAGCCTAAATTAAAAAGAAAGAATTAATTTTCTTCCTTGTCAAAATTTTGATAGGTGTGGTTTTCTTAGCGTCGTCGACATCATCGTCATCATCATCATCGTCATCATCATCATCATCACCATCATCATCGTCATTACCATCATCATCGTCATAATCATCATCATCGCCATCAGCATCCTCATCCTCCTCCTCCTCATCATCATCATCATTCATTCATTCTTTTGAATGAAACCGTTCTAGTCCTGTAGAAGCCATTTCTATATTAAACATGATATATATATATATATATCATAAAACATGTCTATAGAATCACAAGATAAAATATATACTATTTCCTCTCCCAATTAGCATAATTAACTATATAAAAAATCGAATAGACTAGGCTATACGAATGAGGCTTCTATGAAGGAATCTCCGACAAATAACCAAAACTAGCGCTTCGCTTCGGCCGTAGTGGAATATTTATCGAATATTTCGACAGCGTAATCGCCTAGATACAGTCAACTAAGCAGAATTAGGTTTAAAATAAACTAGGAGAAAATAGAATACATTTAAATACCTCTACCATGGTTTCGTCCGTGTTTTGAGTTTTCCAATAATTATGTAATAATTATATAAACTCGAGCGCCGGATTCTTCAGGAAGCTCGCTCATATCTAGACATTAAATTTTCCAAAACGATCGCGCCAAGAATTCATTTCAAAATGGCTAAAAATCGTGACGTAGTCGCGGTCAAGTTGGAAGGGGTGTGGTAGTTGCTTACGACTGGTGGCATTTTTGCTAGAAAGCACAGCACAATACAGCCAAATTTTTATCTCAACCTAGTGGGAGATTATTACATATAAAAGTTTACATATATATATATACATACACATACATATACGTGTTTTGCAACCGGTCACTTTGTGGCTCAATGAAAAATTAATAAATTAAACAATCAGAGCTATATATCATAAAACATGTCTACAATATACTGTACCGATTGTGTTGTTATTTCTATTTACCTTTTACAATTATATATATATATATATATATATATTTATGTATGTATATATGTATATATGTATATATATGTATATATAATATATAAGATCAAAAGATGGTTAAAGAAGTTCCATGTATTTTATTATGCGCATTTCAAAAACAAACATCATCATACAATAATATTTGTGTTTTCATCAGATAAAACAGGAGAACATGATATGAAGGTTAAAAAACACTTGTGGATAGTGCAGTTTTAAATCAACATATGTTGATTTAAAACTGCACTATCCACAAGTTTCTCCTGTTTTATCTGATGAAAACACAAATATTATTGTATGATGATGTTTGTTTTTGAAATGCGCATAATAAAATACATGGAACTTCTTTAACCATCTTTTGATCTTATATATTATATATACATATATATACATATATACATATATACATACATAAATATATATATATATATATATATATATATATATAATTGTAAAAGGTAAATAGAAATAACAACACAATCGGTACAGTATATTGAAGGTTAACACTTGAAATAGTATATACATAGTGGTCAGAGACTCTCAGGAGAGCTGGACAGCAGAAGGTGTTTAGAGAAGAAACCCCCATCCTCAAGCGACTGTTTCGGCTCTGAACTTCCTTACATTTTGGCATAATTTTCTTACAGCAATCTTATACTGTTAATTCTTTTATCTCATCAGACTTCAATATCATTGATAACATTCCAGATACTGTACTGTTTCTGGAACCCTTTCACGTTAGATCCATCTTTATTTTCAGTTGCTTTGATGTCTAATAGTTTAGTTCCCCTCATATACTCTCGGTTCTTGAATAATCGCCACCCCCGTCCCCCGCTTATTAATTTTTCAGGGTTTTTTTCCACCCCCACTTATTAGATTTTGCTAATTTATCACCGGCGAATTTTATTTTAAGTAAAATTAATTTTCTTTATACATTATAAAAACATTATACATGCAAAAAAAGTACATTACTAGAAATTCCATGCGTTATAAAATAAATAGGATGAGATGGGGGTCTAAATATGTAAACTAAACGACTAATTCTGGTTTTAAAAAAACATTACCTAGACCCCCGTACTTATTCTACCACTCTGCTTATTCCACCCTATCCCTACAGTTTATTCCCCGCCGCTTATTCCAACCGCGTATTATTTAGGACCCGAGAGTAATGTGCCTTGAAGGTTGATATCACTGTTTGATCTATTCGCTGAATTTCACTTGTGATATTTGAAGGTGAAATACCACATAAATTTCTGTAAAACTTTAGCATGGGTAGGAGTATAATTTAAAACTAACAATTCCTTAAATGATAAATTACTCCTAGCACATTATACTTTGACTGCAGGAACAATAATAATAGCCTTCTTTATTTTTATTAGGCCTGTGGATTTTAAAGGGAGGTGGATTGGCAGTATGGATAGGCCGTTGAATACCATGCTTTGCAGCATAGAGTTGCGTCAATTTTCATCGCTTTACGTTCTGGGTTCAAATCCCGCCGAAGTTAGCTTTACCTTTCATTCTTACGGGGTCGATAAAATAAAGTACCAGTAACGGACTGGGGGTCGATTTAATCGACTTTCCCCTACCTCAAAGTTGTGGCATTGTGCCTAAATCAGAACCTATTATTTATATGAAGCCTACACTTCAACAAGCGATGTCATTTTTACGTTTATTGTTTTATTAATTTTGGCCAAAGCAATATATAAAAAGGCCTTTCAACGCTTCTTTTGTATAAGGATATCGCTTAGTGTGTAACTGTCATGGCGTCGGTTTGTTTACAAACTCAAATGAGTTGAAATCGTCTACAGGACTGTCGCACATGCGCGTTGATTTTGATGTACAGAGAGTATTCTGTGTATGGAGTCTATTTTATTGTAGTATATCTTTGACAAAGCTGTAGTATATAAAAACAATGTTGGCATACAATATATTTGAGAATATTATAACATCGTGCCTTTAAAAAAGATGAGAATGAAGAAATAATAGCATAAATTTCATAGGTCAAATTCGGATTGGTAAAAATAAAATTACGAATGTCAGAACTTACGAGGTACGGAGTTTAAATCAGGGGAGACAATTTATAGTGTTTGAAAGTCTGAGGAAAGCAAAAGTTGAATGGACCAAACTTAAGGACTGCCTTTATATATAAATATATATCTTAGTCATAGTTTTAGGTCTTTCCGTGTCATATGGCTCACAAGATAACAAATTTCCACCAGCAAAGTCCATAGTTCTCCCTGTACCAGCTCAACTAATTCCTGGGTGTCTGAGATCCTCCTGGAATGTTCGGTGTCAGGTAATCTTGGGCCGGCCACTCCTCTGCTTTTTTTTTCTTCGGTGTCTATGCCACTGCAGTCCTTGCGGGCCGAGTGGCTGACAGGCCCCAAATGTGTGACCTGACAAGCGAAACTGGTGCAGCTACTCGATTTTTTGTAGTGATTAGGACTTGCTTCGTAGAAGTATTTCTTCATTTATGAATATGTCTTCCCAAAGAACTTTGAGGATTTTCCGTATGTATCGTTGATGGATAGGCGGTGAATTGGCAGAGTCGTTAGAACGTCGGCTAGAATACTTTATAGTATTCGTTCCGGCTCTCTACTCTCTGAGTTCAAATCCCACCGAGGTCAAGTTTGCCTTTCATTCTTTCGAGGTCGATCAAAAAATACCAGTCTAGTACTCGTGTCGATTCTTCCTCTATATCTCTTTCTTATTTCCTTTCTCTCACTTTCTATCTTTCTCTGGAAGAAATATGCTTTACTCAGGCCTGAAGAGGGATGGGCTCTGCCAGGCTTTAAAAAATGCCCAACAAACGCCGTATGTCATTACGACGCCCCTACGACTGTATCAGGAGTTACAGGACCATACATACATCGTTGATGGAAAGTGTCCAACTTTTTACTCACATTTGCTGCCATCTTCCATATTTCAAACAAAACTGTTAAAACTATTGCGCTATAAAAGTTTGGTCGTTCAGATTTGACGAATACACAGGAATATGGCTATTGCTTTACCATTTCCACTGTTCCCATCAATTTCGATGCATCCATCCACTACTGATAACTCTACCTAGATAACAGAAATTGTCCACACATTTCACAATCTGCAGTCTGTTGAAGATTGAGGAGAGTGGAGGTGGGTTGTGACATTTGTCTGCATCACCTTTGTTTTTTCCAATCTAATTCTTCCTTGCTTGTTCTTTTAGCTTGGTAGTTAGTTTTGCAGCCCACCTCTTGTTTCTGCCATCATAGTAAATTCGTTGGAAAAATCCACAGTAGGAACAGGAGCAAGCTGAGCATGCACAAATTCCACCAACTCCACCTAAATCGACTGCAAAGAATATTGGAATATTACTGAAGGGTTGACACTTATGAAGGAAAGTCTGCAATTTTTTGGCTAATAATGATCCTAATAGTGGAGGTAACATAAAAATTACAAGATAAATTTATGATTACTACTGTAGGCCAGCAATTTGGGGAGAGGAGCAAGTCGATTAAATCGACCCCAGTACATTACTGGTGCTTTATCTTATCGACATCGTAAGAACTAAAAGCAAAGCTAAACTCGGCGAGATTTGAACTCAGAATGTAAAGGGCCATAACTCTATGCTGCAAAGCATGGTGTCTGACGCTCCACGGACTCGGCCAAACTACCACCCTGGAGGAGTTTATAAATGAACTGTAGAAAGAAATGGTGTACCATAAACATCACACGCAAACACCCACCCACCCAGTAGAGGTTGATGATGGAGCACTATATAACAGAAGATAGTGACACTCATTCTTCTAGTAACTCGTATTCCAACATCTTTCCTCACACAGCAGTCAATATCTTTTGTAGTAAACACATATATTATAGTATTATGGTTTTTATTTACTCTCTAGCGCATTTCTCTTCTGTTGTTTTTATGTATACAAATTGTACTGTATATATGTTTAGAACTGTTATTGTTAGGCAGAAATGTGGTTGTATTGCAAGTTTGCTTTCTTTCTTAATTAAAAAAAAACCGTCACTTCATAACATGAAAATCAATGGGAAAATAATTTTTCTTTATTAATCTGGAACAGGCTAAAAAGGAGAAGAAAATATACATAAGTCAATTTAGATATGACAACCACAAATTCCAAGTTGTGATGTTTAATAGTGAACTAGTCACAGATTTAGGAAAACACTATATGAAATGAAACACAAAATCAAAGTAATAGAAAAACAAACAAACAAACAAACAAATCTATTTAGTCACTATATTGTTATATTTGGGGAGGGTCATATTGTCTAATATTGCCAAAAATAATAATTGTTTCTTCTTTTGGCACAAGGCCAGCAATTATTCCAGTACATTACTGGTACTTTATTTTATCGACCCCATAAGGATGAAAGGCAAAGTTAACCTCGGCGGGATTTGAACTCAGATCGTAAAAGGACGTGGCTATGCTGGAAAGCATGCCAGACCCTCTACCGATACTGCCAATGATTTCTGATTTAGGCACAAGGCCAACAATTTGGGGAGGAGGAGAAAGTCTATCAAATTCATCCCAGTACATTACTGATGTTTTATTTATTGACCCCCGTAAGGATGAAAGGCAAAACTCGCCTCAGTGGGATTTGAAATCAGAACGTAAAGAGCAGTAATTCTATGCCACAAAACATGTTGTCAGACGCCCAACCGATACTGCCAATCGACCGCCATTTTTGCTAAAAATAATGGTTTCTTATATAGGCACAAGGCCAGCCATTTGGGGAGAGAGGGAAGTCGATTAAATCAACCTCAGTGCATGACTGGTACTTTATTTTATAGACCCCATCAGGATGAAAGGCAAAGTTAACCTCGGCAGGATTAGAATTCGGATCATAAAGGACCGTAACTCTATGCTGCAAAGCATGGCGTCCGACCTTCTACCGATATTGCCAATCCACCGCCCTTTTTGCCAAAAATAATAATTGTTTCTACTTTTGGCACAAGGCCAGCAATTACCCAGTGCATTACTGGTACTTTATTTTATCTACCCAGTAAGGATGAAAGGCAAAGTTAATCTCGGCTGGATTTGAACTCAGAATGGCAAGGGCCGTAACTCTATACGTCAAAGCATGGTGTCCGACCCCCTACTGATACTGCCAATCCACCACAAATAATAATAAAACACTCACTGTTTGGTTTGGGTTTCGCTTCAGTTCAATATATCTTTATACTTTTATAAATAATTTAACTGGCAATCAATGTTTATCATTGATTGACTAACAGTTAAACTTATAAATATAAATATAATTTCTCAAATTTTCTCAAAGTTCTTTTGCCATACATATTTGTCTGTGACATCTTCAGTGATTTCATCCCGTTCTGTTTCTATAACGTTTTTTTTATTTTTTATTGTCTCTGTTTGCGCATCATATCAAGAACCTTGCAAAACAAATACAACGCTGTATTTAGTCACCTTTATGTTTGTCAGGTCCATTAAGGAAAACTCCATCTATTGAAAATAATTGAAGAGTGTGCACAGCTAACTAATAAATTATTGTTAAACTAGAGATGTAGTGTAGTACACGAGATGCAGAGAAAGGCAGTGGAAGGAAACGACCAAAACCCATATAGGTGAAACAGCCCGCAGCATAGGCAAATGGATCACGGACCACTTGTAAAAATACGAAGATAAGAAAGAGACATTCTACATGCTCTGCCGACATGACATACAAAAACATGATAGATCGATAAACTGTGGTGAAATAAATATTCTTTCTTCACATCTAAAAGATCCGACACTCCGACAGACAATAGCTTCGATACATATAGAGACACCCCAGTCTCACTCAACAGAAAAGAATGGGTGGAATACTAACAACTCACAATTCCCACCTTTATCACCCAGAATAATACAAGAACTAGGATAAAATATATTAAAGTGAACTAAACTCAACCACCATACTCAAACACGCAGACACACAAACGTACAAACCACTTGCACTCATAAACACACGCACACATGCACACGCCCTACATTCTACACACACACACACACACACACACACACACACACACACACACACACACACACACACACACACACACACACACACACACACACACACACACACACACATACACACACACACATACACACATGTTTATGTTGGCAGCAGCAAATTCAAAAGCCAACAAATGAAAATATAATAGATATCTAAGAATTATATAACTGATGCGACATGCTGTGACATGTTCTGCGTCTCCAGCTTTATAACTTCGGCCACAAACCCCGGTACCGCGGCCCACAGTGCAGAAGACAGGTTGACTAGTAAATAGCAGAGCTTGTCCCTCCGCTTCCGCTTTGCACCGGTCACCGTCGAGACCTCAAGTGTCCTCGAACCCTGGACAGTTAACCTCCTCCGTAAAATCGGATCAATAACGACCCGTTTGAATAAGGAACCTCGCGAGGTGGGCTGGCTGTTGCGGCAAGTGTCGCTGGTCATTGTCCACGGAAATGTCTTTGCCATTTTGTCCGCGGGGAGCAGCCAAAAACACCACTCTAGATTAGGTGTAGAGTCTGTCACCCTCTCCCCTTCCCCTTTCTTTATTATTTAATAGTCCTTGCTCTTCCCCTCCTTTTTCTCTCATTTATGGCATTTAAAGTCCTTTCTAATGCTGCTTTCTTTTTCAATAACAGACACAATGAAAAGAAAGCAGTAAACACGACAACACACTGATATGGCTGGCAACATATATATGACAATAACATAACACAAACAAAAATAAAAATTGTCAGGTCATTGACAAGGTCACAATAATGTAACGAAACATTTCTAACAAACTGATTCAGAAGTTTATTAGCAATAAATATGAATGTATTACTCTTTTAAGTGTTCCAGCCAGCGGGCTGTGACCATGCTGGGGCATTGCCATTAATTGCAGGTATATATAATAATAATAATAATAATAATAATAATAATAATAATAATAATAATAATAATAATAATAAGGGAAGAAGACGCACATGGTGGAAAGAAGGTCATGAAATCGCTCCCGTAAGTTTTTGATTTTTAACATATTTAAATCAATTGTGAAATAACAATTCTTAAAACAAATGATGCATAAGCACCAGACTCAAGTCTCAGGAAAATTCGGATCCATAATATATTGTTATATCGCTCAAATATTCAATTTTGTAATATACATTTTACATTCAAAAAAGAAAATGGTTATAAATGGAAGAAAACCCCCTCTGTCTACACTATATAGAACAGCCAAATAACAGCAATTTCACCAACACCACAAACTAGATACACCACCTACCCCATCACTCCTCTGTGTACACTAAATACAACAGCCAGATAACGGCAATTTCACCACCACCACCGCCAATCGCAGCATAATAATTATAATTACTATTATTATTGTCTCAAGTTTTCACAAAATGTTTAATTCCAATATTAAGAAAATATGTCAACACATATACGCGACTAACCGCATAGATTCACCGATCAAACAAAAATACAGTCTATTCAACAAAACTCAGTAACGACAACACCATCACTACAGTCACCGCCGCCAACACCCATCCATCATTGCTACCACTATCCTATCGCCGCCGCCGCCGCCACTCCTTCATTGCTGCCACCGCTATTCCCCCATTACCTTCTGTTAACTTACGAAAGGGGAAGGTGGCGGTATCACTAGACAATGTTAATAAACAATATTAATATTTAATTTTGGATCAGGAATGTTAGAGTCGAAAAGGAGAAAAATGGCAAAATGACTAAATAGCTAAATAGCTAAAAATAATTTCACCACCAACACCGCTGCCACTACCACGCTAAAAACTCTGGTCAAGTTGCCTCGGCCGCTATTTCTATTCCAACTTCAACACCATTGCTACAGTACTACGATCACATCACCACCGCCACTGCCTCATTATCGCTGCCGCCGCTATTCTCTCCCACTGCCTTCTGCTAGGTACTACTAGCACAGCACCGCCACCACCACCACCGCCACTGCCTCATTATCACTGCCGCCGCTATTCTCTCCCACTAGCCCCTGCTACATCGTAGTGTCCCCACTAAAATATATAAATAGACTGAATTGATGACCCGGTCAAAATCAAGAAGCCAAAAATCAAAATCAAAGCAGCACAGCAACAACGAAAAACGTAAAGAAAAGAAAAATGAAGAGAAAAACAAACAGACGGACAGAGAAGGGAAGGGAAAAACTAAGTCAGACATTCAAACATTACATTACAATGAAACTTATGCTTATTCATTTTTGGGGTTTTTTTTGCCTGTTTGTTTGTTTGTTTATTTATGTTCGTCTACAGCGTGATAATGCCACACAAAAATCACCGGGAGTGACGAAATCACCGGAGGTGATGAAATCACCGGTGGTTATGCAACCATACATTCGCCAATCCTCGATAAGAGTGTTTAAATGTCGAACCTAAACAGTTCGAATAACGGTGAAATGGAGACTAGAATGTCATGTGACAGACTCTCACCCAACAGGTGCTCCCTGACTCAGCAGCAGGGACCTGGCTGTCAACCAAATACTGTTGGTGTCGGAGGAAGAAGAAGAAGGAAAGGGGCCAGAACCAACTGGACGAAAGAATTGAATAGAACTGTTATGCAATGTTATGCAATGTTACCTGAATAAATAGCCACATCTTGGTGTTATAAGCGGGGAATACGAGGGTCGACTGAAAGGTTCATAGGCTGATTATGACGGAGTAATGCTAGAGCTGTGAAATCTTACATGCATTAATTTCAACTCTACTTATTAATAACTGCATTTCTTTCAAATGACTATGTTGCAATGTTACCCCAAGGAGAAAGACTATAGGAAACGGATGCATAACATCTCGAACGAGATTGGTTTATTTAAATTAGAGGAACAAAAATTGGCCGGGCAGGCTCGGGTAATAAGAACTAATGGGTGGATAAGCGAGCTGGAACTGGAGGAACTGAGCAGAGAGATTAGCTTGGAAATGGAGAGTGGAGTATGCCAGGCAAACGAGTCAGTGGGAAATGAAGGTGAGGAGGTCGAGAAAACGGAGGAACCACCCGAAGCAGACAATGATCTGAATGCTGAGATAAATAATACCTGGAACAGAGATATGGCCACTGAGGAGATGAATGCTGACGGGCTAGGACAAGATTTGGTTGATATCCTAAACTTAGTGGTAGATGAATTGAACAATGATAGTGGGAAACCTATGAACCTAAGATTTGTAGACAGGAAAAAGTTAAAAGAAACAACAGCTAAGGTAAACAAAGTCATCCCATACCTTGAGGCGAGGAGCCTTCACCAGTGCAACAATATCCTCAAAGCAACATCAAATACGGTGAGGAAACTATTTGGTATAAAAGCGAGAGGAAACAACAAACAAGAAAGATCAGAGCCTTGGTGGAAGAAACGACTGAGTGGTCAAATCAGGGAAATAAGAAATGACATTGGAAAGCTTGAGTCCCTACTGAATGGGACACTAAAAAACATAGACACTAAAAATAGACTGGAAATAAAGTACAAAACTAGGAGGAAAAAAGCTAAATATTATCATAGAGGAACTGAAGCAACGCATTGTAGCAAAGAGTGCAAAAATCAGGCGATACGAGAACAGAGTCAGTCAGTATAGACAGAACCGCGTGTTCGACAACAACCAGAAGATGCTGTTTGGACAGCTTGAAGGGAAAGAAAGAGGCAACGACTTGATCCCTGAGGCGGAACAAACTAAAACATTTTGGAGAGGAATATGGGAGTAGGATGTTAAACATAATGACCAGGCAGTGTGGATTGAGACAGTACAGAAGGAGATTAGTGAACAGGCACACCAACAAACTGATTTAAGTATCACAGTTGAAACTCTTAAGGGGCAGGCCAAAAAACTAACCAACTGGAAATCACCAGGCCCAGATGGTGTGCAGGGGTATTGGATTAAAAATATAACATCCCTCCACCCGAAACTGACAACCATGTTCAATGACTGCTTGATGTCAGGTGAGGTACCAGAGTGGTTGACAAAAGGTACCACAGTTTTGATAATGAAAGACCGAATCAAGGGTAATGATGTTGCCAACTATAGACCTATCACATGCCTGTCCGTAATGTGGAAACTGTTGACAAACATTATGTCTGAGGAAATCTACCATCACCTCCACACAAACAACTTGTTACCGGACGAACAGAAAGGATGCCGAAAGAAGTCAAGTGGTACAAAGGACCAGTTACTTATTGATAAGATGGTAATGAGGAATTGCAAGAGGAGACACACTGGTCTTGCCATGGGATGGATAAACTACAAAAAGGCATTTGACATGGTGCCTCATTCTTGGATCACCAAAAGCCTGGAGATCTTCAAGGTGGCAGATAACATCAGACAGTTGTTGGGCAAAAGTATGAAGTCCTGGGAAATAGAGTTAACATCAACTGGAGAATCCTTGGGAAGCGTGAAGATCAAGAGAGGTATCTTCCAGGGAGATAGTCTGTCCCCTCTGTTGTTTGTCCTTGCCCTGATGCCCCTGACCAGTGTACTGCGAAAAGTGAGAGCAAGATACAGGTTGGGAAAGGGAAGGCTTACCATCAATCACCTCCTCTTCATGGACGATCTGAAGCTCTTCGGGAAGAGTGAGAAGGAGTTGGATATGCTTGTTGACACTGTCCGTATGTTCAGCAATGATATATGTATGCAATTTGGTATTAGTAATTGTGGAGTCCTTGTGATGAAGAGGGGTAAATTGAGCAGAAGTAACGGAATCCAGGTACCAACAGGTGAGATGATAAAGGAAATTGACTCTGAAGAAGGATACAAGTATTTGGGTGTTCTGGAGGCTGATGCCATCAAGAACAAAAATATGAAGGAATTGATAAGAACTGAATACATTCGGAGAGTAAGGAGCGTATTAAAGTCACATATGAACAGTAGGAATGCCATAAGTGCAGTAAATTCCCGAGCTGTGTCTATTATTAGGTACAGTGCAGAAATTCTGAGATGGAATGTTGCTGAACAAAAAGAAATGGATAGGAAGACTAGGAAGCTATTGACTATGTACAACATGTTCCACAAGAGGAGTGATGTCGATAGACTCTGCTTAAGGAGATCTGAAGGTGGAAGAGGTCTTATCAGCATAGAGGACTGTGTTCAGATGGAGAAAAACAGCCTACACAAATACGTGACTGATAGTAAGGAGCCAATGCTCAGAACTGTACTGAAGGAGGGGACAATAGACTCGGGGATGTCCAAGGAGGAAATAACATCAAGGAGAAAGAGCAGCCTTC
>OZ024741.1:51147722-51152722 GCA_964016885.1 Eledone cirrhosa
ATATATATATATATATGAATAATTGTATATATTACTAATATGCACAATATGCATGTACAGGTGACTACTATGTGCTTTTTCATAGGTGCGTGTGTTGTGTGTATAGACAGATAAATCGAGATATAAATATATGTATATGAATACATACACACACACACACACACACACACACATATATATATATATATATATATACTCCCAGGTCTCGAATAATGCCCTCCCTCTCCGCTCATTAATTTTTCTTATTCCCCACTCCCCTCCTCCCCAGCTTCTATACCGACCCCCACCCACGCTTATCAAATTTTACTAATCTTTCTCCGACAACATTTTATTTTAAGTGGTAGCTAGCATTCCTACGACAATTAATTTTTTTAGACATTAAAAAAAATTATACATGACAATAAAATTCTCATACGCTATAAAATAAATAGGGTGGGTTGAGATCTCAATATGTAAACTAAACGACTAATTCTGGTTTTAAAAAAAAAATCAAAAGAGACAACCTAGAAAAATTACCGATTTTCCACCACCACCACCATCACAAGCACCTCGCTTATTTCAACGCCCTCACCCTATTATTTTGGACCCGAGACTTTTTATACATCCAGGCGCGTATATTTATAAATATATTTATGAATATTTACACATTGTACATAATAGTCGTTTCTACTTTTGGCACAAGACCAGCAATTATCCCAGTGCATTACTGGTACTTTATTTTATCGAACCCGTAAGGATGAAGGGCAAAGTTAACCTCGGCGGGATTTGAACTCAAAATAGCAAGGGCCGTAATTCTATACATAATAGTATAAGAAAAAATGAAAGTTGACAGCGGCGGCGGCATTTGAACAGATGGCGTAAAGAGCCGAACATATAGTACACTGCAAAGCATATTACCCGACTCTATCGATCCTGTCAATCTACAGCCATCTTCACAGATATAGCAATCACGGTTTATATAAACGGTAGAAACGAAATTGGTGATTGCTATATCTGTGAATATATATATATATATAACGAAGGAGGTGTGGTAAGGAACCAGGTGGACCATAACGCACCAGAGTACTCAATAATTAGAGTAGTAGAGTGGGTAATAGGAAAACGTTTGACCCCGACGGCAGAGCTCAAGCCGTTTCCACGGCTATTTATATATATATATATACAGATATGTATATATATTTCTGGAAATAGCCGTCGAAACGGCTATAAAGTTTAAGCAAAGAATCGCTGCTTTCACCCTTAACGGGATCTTCTGAAACTAACAAAGTCAATCTGTAAACGCAGAAGTGAATATTTCAAAAAAACGTTGCAACCGGAGGAAGACAGGAAGACGATACTTTGGTTCGTGGAAACGTTCCCTGGCAAAGAACGGGAAAAAACGAATATAATACGTCATTATGTGTGCGTGCTGAACTCTGGATCTTTCCGCTGGGAACAACCCCTTGTTTTCTCCCCCCCCCCTTCTTTTGTGTACATCCATCCATTCACTCATTCATTTACTGCCATTCTACCTTCCTGTGTCTCCCCCTCCATGCAGCCCCTTTTCGCTCTCGTTTTCTGGCACCTCCATATATATAGGTGAACTATGCTGCCCTCTTACCAGCACTTTCCCTTCAACCCACACACCCCAGCCACCCACCCCTGATGCCGCTCGGTTCCCCAGTCCCCGGCCCCACGCCCCATCCCCCACCCCTCTAAATCGACACCTGCAGCACTTGCGGCACCACTAACAAACGGAAGAGGGGCAGGAATTGTTTGGGGTGCGGCTGCTTCCACCACCTCACCTGCGTTGGCTTGACTCGTCGAGCTTCCAATGCCCTCGCAGCGTGGAGGTGCCGGAGCTGCCTCTTCCCCGCGTCTTCCCAGCCACGGCCGTCTGACACACCACCAGATGGGACAGCGAGCTTGCCTGACGCCCGAATCTCGCTGGTCAACATCGCTCGGCTCAGGCGGCTCCGGAAGATCCCACTCAGGATCCCGAGAGCGGCATGGGTGCCGGTAGCCGATGCCCTCGCTTCCTCGATTGAGAGCGGCCTGGACTCCAATCGAACCAGTGACTGGGAGCGGCTGTTCTATTTCGCCCCACTCGCCCACGGCCTTCCCAGCTCTGGCGCTGACCGGGGCGGCCGGTCAACAGCAGCCTTCGTCAAGGCCAATGTCTCGTCATTTGGGCGAGCACCCATTCCAAGCGTGCCCAGGGACGCCACACACCCCACCCTCAGGTACCCCCTATCCTCCACCCCCGAGGCCATCGCCAAGCGTTTTCGTGACCAGGTAAACGCAAAGCTTATCATGGGTGATGTCTCGGCCGCAGTCAGAGTTGTTGCCTCAGAGGACACTGTCCTCCAACCCACCGAGGAGATCCTGGTTGCTCTGCGGCTAAAACACCCTGAGCCCCCCACTGATCTCAGACCCAATCCCCCACCCGACCCCCACCTGCTCCTTGTGGCTACTAATGCAGTTATCATGTCCGCCATCAGGTCCTTCCCAGCTAGCAGCTGCGGAGGTGTTGATGGTCTCCGACCAGGCCACCTCAAGGAGTTGACATCCCCCCCTCTCCGCTGAGGCCGGGCGCCGCCTTCTGAGAGCAATTGTGGCGCTCACCAATAGGCTCATTCATGGTGCCCTCGACCCTTATGCCCGAGGCCTCTTTCTTTCGGCCAGCCTCACCGCTCTCACGAAGAAAGAGGGTGGCATACGCCCCATTGCTGTGGGCAATGTCTTCCGGAGGCTGGCTGCCAAGGTGATCTGCAAGTCCGTCACACACGAACTGGGTGAGGAGTTTAGTCCAGTGCAACTGGGTGTCGGCGTGTCCGGTGGCTGTGAGGGAGCCTCTCATGCAATCAGGCAGTTCTTCAGCAGCTGCCCATCGGTACCGGCATCCAGGGACTCCAGGCACCTCATTGTCAAGCTTGACATGAGGAATGCCTTTAAATCTTTACGCCGGGATCATCTGCTTGAGGCCTGCATCAGCCGAGACCTCTCTGCCTACCCGCTGGCCTACCTGTCATATGGAGCCCCGAGCATGCTCCTAGCTGCGGTCATACCCTCGGCTACTGGGGTCCAACAAGGCGACCCTTTGGGACCCCTCCTGTTCGCCTTTGGTATTGACCACATCGCCCGGAGTATCACGGCCCCTCTCAACGTTTGGTATCTGGATGATGCTACATTGGGCGGGCCGGTACGGACGGTCTGCCAAGACCTTCAATCGGTGATTCCTGCCCTGGCGAGAATCGGCCTCCAGGTCAACTCGGCCAAGTCGGAGGTGGTGAACGTCAGCCTCGATGCTGCGAGCTTTGCAGCCTCCGTCTTGGACGTGCGGTCCATTCTCCGCCAGGCTCAGGTGACCCCAAAGAGGATGTCCTCATCCTCAGGTCACCGATCCATCCGCCGGCCATCCGCTCCACCATCAGGTCCAGGCTTCAACAGCTCCAGACTCTCACGAGCCGACTGGGCTTGATTGACGGCCACCCAGCTCTCTTTCTGCTGAGGAACTGCTTCGCCATTGCCATGCCGAAGCTCCTCTATACACTCCGCAGCGCTCCATGATACACCCAGATATCTCTCCTCGCTGACCACGATATTTGTATCCGAGCAGCAGCCGAGGGAATATGCAACATCAAGTTTGACGACATAGGGTGGCAACAGGCCACTTTACCGGTCAGGTATGGCGGCCTAGGCCTCCGATCCCCGATCTCACTAGCTTTGCCGGCGTATCTTTCGTCGGTAACCTCGTGCCGCGTCCTCGTCAGCAGGGTTCTTCAAAACTCAACAGAACCCTCTGTGTTCAGAGAATATGAGGCTGCCTGTGAGACGTGGGACCGGCTGGGACTTAGCCCAGTAGACGTCCCTCCTCCTTCTTCCCCTGTTGACGTCAAATCCCCCCAACGCACTTAGGATGCCATCCAGTGCAGACAGGCTCACGCGCCAGCTCGACCAGCACCGCCTCGCTTGTTTTCATGCGGCCTCCAAACCCCACAGTTGTGCCTGGCTCCATGCTCTGCCCTTCTTCTCCATTGGCACGCAGCTAGACAACCATAGCCTGCGAATCGACGTTTCCCTGAGGCTCGGGCTCCGGATCTGCCAGCCACACCAATGTCGCTGCGGTTCCACCGTGGACTCTTTCAGTCTCCACCCGCTTTCCTGTCGCCACAGTGCCGGCCGCATTCCACGCCATACTGCCCTCAACGAGGTCATTAAGCATGGCTTGGACGCTGCAGGCTTCCCTTCCCAGCTCGAGCCGGTGGGGCTGGATCGAGGGGACGGCAAAAGGCCAGATGGCATGACCATCTTCCCCTTCCGCGGTGGCAAACCCCTTGTCTGGGATTCCACTTGCACCAACACTTTCTGCAGCCGCAACCTGGTGCAGTCTGCGACTGACCCAAGTTCTGCTGCACGTCGGGCTGAGGGGGCCAAACTCCTCAAATACCGGTCACTCTCCGACAGGTTTGCGGTCGTTCTCCTGGCAATGTATATATACATTACAAAAAGGAAGTAAGGTTCTATACATAACAGTGGATATAGAGAAAAGGTGAAGTTGGAAATAGCACGGAAAATATATTTTAGGGTCTGTTTTTCTTTTTTTGTCCTTTCTTTGATTCGTCAAAGTGACATTATTGAAAAGATAACATTATTGAAAAAACGAGAGGGACAATTCTTTTAAAAAAGAGTTTTATAATGTATATATATATATATATATATTGAGAGAGAGAGAGAGAGAGAGAGAGAGAGAGAGAGAGAGAGAGAGAGAGAGAGAGAGAGAGAGAGAGAGTGGGTGAAGTCCCAATGGGAATCGGAAAATAACCACATTTAAAAAAGATACTTATACGTATGAGCGCCTGAAGAAATGTCACAAATTTGATGTCTCTTGTAGTTTGGAGATACGGTCCAATTTGGGCTTTGAAACCTTGGGTAGCTCTTTTGTTCCGTGTATAAACAAATATTTGGAAAAGGTTTTAAGAAGGTTGGAGTTAGTAGGGGAATGGCCCGGCATTCTGGAG
>OZ024741.1:51162722-51177722 GCA_964016885.1 Eledone cirrhosa
ATATGTGTAAGTGAATGTAATTTTGAATATGTACTGTGTATGTGCGTTGAAGTTATTTTGTGTGTGTGTGTAAAGTATCTGGCAGTGTTAGCGTATGTCCGTGAGATGTGTGTGTGTGTGAGTGTATGATTAAATTTTAACGTGTGTATGTGTGTTGAAGTTTATATTGTGTACGTGTAAAGTATCTGTGATTTGTATGTAAGCGTGTAAGTATTAACGAGTTTATGACATAGGATAAAGGAAGTATGTTTAGTGTGTGTTAGAGAATATATGACAGAGCAGACATATATACTGATGTATAATGTTTAACAATTAAAGAATAAGACAAAGTCATGTAGTTAACTAATCCATTGTTTTACGATCGTTTCAAAGAGCAAAATTATTGATGTGACACCCAATCAATAATAGTTATGCCACTCTATACTATTAGACATCGATTGGTCTATCCATCGATAATTTTGCTCTTTGTAACGATCATAAAACAAGAGAGCAAATATCTTCTTCATCTCGTTGAATTTTTTAATTTTCTATCATTGTATATCTGACCCTTGGTGAGGTGATGGCATCCACCTGGTTTAAATATGCCCTAGAAACGTCATATATCAATATGGCGCCCTAGGACTCCCTAAGGAGTTAGGGGAGCATCATGCATGTATGCCTGACCCTTGGTGAGGTGATGGGCTCCACATTATTTGAATATGCCCTAGAAACGTCATATATCAATATGGCGCCCCTAGGACTCCCTAAGATGTTAAGGGAGCAGGCATATATATCTGACCCTTGGTGAGGAGATGGGTTCTACCTGGTTTTAATATGCCCTAGAAACGTCATATATCAATACGGCGCCCCCTAGGACTCCCTAAGGAGTTAGGGGAGCAGGCATGTATATCTTACTCTGTAGTTTTAAATACTCGATGATATCTGCTAGAATATCATCTTTCAACGTAAGATTGTTTCAATGAAATATTCATATCAACACCACATCAAGTTCTAAAATGGTTATAAATCCTACCTTGGTTAGGTCCCTCTCTCTCTCTCAGCCCATCCCTCTCCCTCTTTTCCTCTCTCTCTCTCTCTCTCTCTCTCTCTCTCTCTCTCTCTCTCTCTCTCTCTCTCTCTCTCTCTCTCTCTGTGTATATCAACTAACCAAAGAATGGATTAGTTAGGTAACCGATAATATAACTGGTACGTGTTTTTATTGGCAACATACCTTGTTTCTTAATCCGGGTTATATGTGTATACATAAATACATATGTAGTAAGAAAAAATTATTTTTCAAATTCAATGATGATTTAGGATTGGTAATAAAGTTTGGATAGAGGAAGAAGTTTGTGTTAATTATAGAGGTTGTTTGGGTTAATTCGTAAGTCATATAGAAATAACAGGTGAAGTGTATTTCAAATTGAGTGGTATAAAATTTTCAAGGCTAAAATTATCTCAGGTTAGGTGATATTAATGCATGGTAATTTAAGTTGTATTTAAATTTTAATATTGCTTTTGAATATTTATTAGAGTTTAGATAGAAGAATATGATTTTCATTAAGTCAATTTGGTTAGTTAGATTGTAAGTTATTTTGATTAGTTTAGGAGTCAATAGTGTTATTGAAATGAGGAAATACTATATCCACTTTAGAAGGATCAGATTAATGTTGATTTAATTAATTACCGACATTCATTTATTATATAGGTTGATTATTTGAGTAAGAATATGTTATTATTTCTAGTTATGTCTCATTTGGTTGGAGAAACTAATTATGACCATAGTGATTTCAAGTATCAGGTGGGTTTATAGTATTTAAAAGTTTTCAGGATTTTATGATTACATGAAATAATTAATTCCTGATTTTTATTTAGTAACTTATCCTTAGATTTCATGATCTGGAACAGTTCCTGAGTACATAATGGGCACTCCCTTCTTTCACCTTGATACAAGTTAGTTCTCTTTAGGACACTCCCTTTTAGGTTGTATGTTATATTATTCATTTTAAAATTGTTAATAGTTTCTACTAGTGAGGTGGTATTAGTTAAATTAGTATTTTTAAAAGAATGGGTATGTGAATAGAACCTTTTCTTAAATAAATTAGAGGTAGCACCTATGTAGGATTGTCTAGTGTCCTTAGTAATTACTTTACATTTATATACTATACTACTAATTAAGCAATTGCCATTAAGGGGGCAGTTATCTTTAATTCTACAGTTGCATCTGTTTTGGATGTGTTATATAATCTAAGATTATTATTTATGTTATTATTGAGGGCGGTGGATTGGCAGTATCGGTAGAGGGTCGGACGCCATGCTTTGCAGCACAGTTACGTCCCTTTACGGACTGAGTTCAAATTCCGCCGAGGTTAACTTTGCCTTTCATCCTTACGAGGTCGATAAAATAAAGTACCAGTAATACACTGGGATAATTGCTAGCCTTGTGCCAAAAGTAGAAACAATTATTTATGTTATTACAATTATTTTTGTTACTATTATTAATGGTATCAGTGCTTGTATTGGTGTCTATTTCACTGGTAATGCAGGATAGTATTATGGATACAGAATTGAGAGACATTAGGTTTGTTTGCGTTTGATTAGTTGGTGTTGGGCTGGTTGCAAGTGTATTTTCAATGATATGACCAGTAGAGGAAGTTATTACAGCCTGATGATTGCTGGATACTTCATTTAGTTGACCTAAGTTAGAAGGTGTTTTGCTGATTGTAGGTGTGTAGTTAGTATTATCAGATGTGTTTTTTTTTTTTACATTCTGAGTAATATTTGGTGTAAGACTAGTTCCGTCTATTTGTTGGGGGTGATTTATGGGTGCATTTTCCACTATTCTATATTTATAGAAATTCATTGCATTTATTTTTTGCTGCAGATTGGTTGATGTTGAGTAAGAGATTTTAACGGTAAAGTGGTTAAAGAATTGATGATATTTATGGTTAGGTGGGAAGTGCTTATCTAAGATTGCAAAGATTTTTTTAGGAATTTGTCCCATAGTTTGTATGTTAAAAGGTGCATTATACCATGTGATTTTTCTTTTACGACATCTATTACTAGTTTTATCTTTATTTTTTATGGTTATTCTCAATTTGATGAGGGGTGTTGGTATAATTAGAGGAGTTGGAGGGAATATTATATCTATTATTATTGCTTATATGGTTTGTGATTGGTATTTTCATGTGATTCAGGAGTATTATATTGTTGTCTAGCTATGTCTGTATGATTCGCTATGATGGCATTATTTTGCAGTTCGAGCACTCCATTATCAGAAATTTGAGTAGACATTTGGTCAGTGAGGTCAGCAGGTGGGGGTATTTGTATAGGTGTGGCTGAGTCAGCTACTGTAGAATGATTATTTATAGAAATAGGTAATTGTACATTTAAGGTTACTTCAGAGTTATGATATAGGAGGTTTTTACTTACATTATCCATTCGCTTGGTCGAGTTGTTAGCGCATACATTGTTAGTTGTGTTGGAGTTCGGTGCTGAAATATTATGGCATGCATTAGTAGAAGGAAGATTAGAAGAGTTGTCCATAGGGAATAAGTTCCTGTTTAGCACGGAGTTTGTAGATATAGGGTTAGTTCTAGATTTGGGAATTAAATTAATGGAGGAAGTTTTAGTAGAAATAAGACTATCAGAACCGTTCTTAGGCACTAATATTTTGTGCTTTTTGTAGATCGTAGGCGCTGGGTCAGTGAAGCTATTAATCGGTATATATGTGATGTGCTCTTTGTATCCGCTTCTAGCGAAGACTTCATTGTAGTACTGCACATTCTTGTAGATGTCCTCATTAGATGACAGTCTTGAGATCCTAAGTGATATGTTGTAGATTAGGTTGTCGAGGATAGAACTAGGGTGGTTAGATTGCTTATGAATATATTGCATGAACACAATACCTAATATATCAGACTCTGTATATCAGTTCAGTATATATATATATATGTATATATATATATGTGAAAATGAAGTAATTCTGTCGGAAAGGTCCAGGAAAAAAGAGTGCTCTATGTAGGTTACAGAGCTTATTAGTTATGTAATAAACAACATAAGATAATTATTTCATTTACCAGTGGTTTCTTGAAAGCAAACAAATTTACTTTATATATATATATATATATATAGTATATATATGTACATATATATATATATATAAACAAGGTTTAGCAAATAATGAAAAAGTTTCAAAATAAATTTTAAAAAATTGACTTTACCTACTATAGTTACCTTTACCGATCGGTTTCGAATCCCAAAAATAAACGGAGACCATACGGCCTTCATTGCAAAGAAAGATTCTCGTCAGAAGGTTCTTTTCATTCGAAGAATATAAAATTCCTGAATTTAAATTACGAACTAGCGCTATCAAAACTGTTCCTTTATTTTGAAACTTTTTCATTATTTGCTAAACCTTGTTTATATTTGTTCTGGCTCGTTAATTTATTAACCTGCCATTGAACCACATTGGCATTTGGTTGGACAATACATGCGTACCTTAGCGCCTTGTGCGTGAAGGAACACATATCCTATTATATATATATATATATATATATATATATATATATATATATATATATATATATATATATATATATATATATATATATATATATGTACATATATATATATATATATATATATATGTGTGTGTACAAATATATATATATATATGTGTGTGTGTGTGTGTGTGTGTGTGTGTGTGTGTGTGTGTGTGTGTGTGTGTGTGTGTGTGTGTGTGTGTGTGTCTGAAGGTTGGGCTGCTCCAGGCTTTAAGAATGCCCAAGAAACGGTGTATGCCAATACAATGCCCCTACGATTCCACCAGGAGTTATGGGATAAAACAACATAAACAAACAAAACACATATACACACGTGGGATTGACGGTTGCAACAATGAGTACTCCGTGCCACAGTAAGGATCTATTAAGGTCATGTTTGAGTTTTGTTACTCTGGAATTTCTTTTGTGTACTCACAGGCTGACCTTGGGCTGGATAAAATGAGTTGCGGTATCACTGGTGCCAAGCTGCGTCTTTCCCTTGAATAACATTGGTGACGTAGTGAAAGGGAGTCTTGTTTGCATGGGAGACTAGTTTCCACAGGCGACTTCCACAAAAATACTAGGCTTGTGCTCTGAGGGGAACTTTCCTGGAGGCTCCTATGTGTTCCAGATATCATCGCAACAGACATTCTGTTTGATAGATACAGCAATGTTTATGTTTTCCTACATATCTTGTTAAATATTTCTTAGGCACTGGCATGACTGTGTGGATAAGGAGTTTGCCTCATAACTATGCAGTTTCCGGTTCGTGGAATTTTGGGAAAGTGTCTTCTCCTGTGGCTACGGGTTGACGAGTGCGTTGTAAGTGAAACTTCGTAGGCGGAATCGGTGCAGAACATTCGTCATATGTGTGTGTGGCGTTTGTGTGTAGTAGGTTCACTCATAAATTAGCAGTTCGACAAAGATCGATAAAGTAAGTACCAGATTTTAAAACGTACTATTGATACGATTGATTACGTCCCTTCAAGGTGGGGTCCCTAGCATGGCCGCCGTCTAATGACTGACAACAGTAACAGACTAAAAGAGAGAGTCGTGGACATGTTTGTACACGAAACCCAGTTAATAACAATTTTATACTGTATTTAAACACTTTAATCTTCTCACTACCAAAGTCATTAATTCCCAAACTGTGGTTCTCGGCGCACTGGTATTCCATGGAATGTGAAAAACACAAATTGAAATTCGAGGTAATAATCATATACAGGGTGCCACACGAAAAAAAGCCCGCGTTCCGTAGCTTAATATAAATACAGAAATGAATTTTTTGACGCACGAAAAAGCAGCCAGTCTTTCGTTTGAAAGTGTCATTGTTTTAATTCGACCGCTTGTAACTGCTGAACAAAGATGGCGAACTAGTTGACTGTTTGCTACGTTATCCTCACCACATTCGTTGATGGTAAGATTATATTGAGAGAACATCTCTAGCCTTTTCTACAAGACGGCGTACGCAATAGGCGAGGGGGTAGAGAGTGGAGATTGTAGAAGTGTATGTGAGAACGGGTTCTGTTAAAAAAACGCATGAAATGTTTGAAGTCAAGTTTTAGAGTAAAGGCTTACCGGTTAAGGAGTGCCGCACTATGGGGTCCAATGACGTTCCTTTTCTCTCTTTATCTATGTACATCTCTTTCGCTTGGTGGTCCACCTCTCTCTGTATAGATGAGGGCGAAATCATAACTTTCTGGTCTATCTACCTCTTTCTGTCACCTCGAAAACACACGGCGTTCCTTTTACTCTCTCTAGCTACATACATATCTCTCGCTTGGCAATCCTCCTCTACATATAAACTGAGCGTGAAAGACGGACGGGCGGACGGACGGACAGACAGCGCTCTTATTATAATATAGATTAGCATGCACACGTTATTTTCCTTGCTAAAAAAATAATCCAAAAATAAATTTTTTACCACTTCCTACTAGCACCACGTATTCGCCAGATTTGACCCTTCCTTTTCTTCGCAAACGTATTGTTTTCCTTCTTTCTTTTCTTTCTTTTCTTTCTTTTCTTTCTTTTCTCTTATGAACATACGTCTACAAAGAAGAGCAATTTCGATTTCACTAAAGTTTTCAATAAGTTGGAACGAAATAATGGCACTTTTGACAGCGTAATTATAAACATGTGGATGTGTGTGTGTATACTTATACATGCATATATATGTGTGTGTATACATCCAAGCATATATGTATATAAAGATAACATAAATACATTCACACACCTCCACACACACTTCTATTCAACACAACCCATATGTATATAGTATACATATTATATATATACATCGGTAGAGGGTCGGACGCCATGCTTTGCAGCAAAGAGTTACGGCCCTTTATGGTCTGAGTTCAAATCCCGCCGAGGTTAACTTTGCCTTTCATCCTTACGGGGTCGATAAAATAAAGTACTAGTAATGTACTGGGTAATTGCTGGCCTTGTGCCAAAAGTAGAAACAATTATATATATACATATATATATGTGTGTGTGTGTGTGTGTGTGTGTACATACATATGTGTGTGTGTGTACTTATACATGTATATATGTATATGTATGTGTGTGTATGTGTGTGTAGATACGCTTGAGTGTGTGAGTACGCTTGTGTTGTGTGTGTGTACAGTTATTCGTAACTTAACGGTAATTAACATATTATACAGTGTTCCCACAACCACGTTAATTTGATGGAATACTAATCACTGGGAATTATGATTAAGCCAGCAAAATAAAAAGCAATTTGGACTTACTGCAAGTTGTGGTGGGGAGTGGGGTTCTGAAGAGCCGATTTCAACAGATTTAGCTTTATTCTTCTCTGTTTATATAATATATTTTGTGATAACAATTTGGTTATCGGAACTTCGACGAAAGAGCATGTTTCTATCTATATTTGGATCAATATCTGTTAATCGCTGCTTGGACAACTTTATATTCTGAAAAGCTTTTTCCTCAAATTCTTTTACCATTATTTCCTTCGGAGATATAATTTTATTATGTTCCGTTGTTTCTTTCTTTCTTTCTACTCCTCCTCCTCCTTCTTCTTCTTCTTCTTCTTCTTCTTCTACACCAATATTCCAGAAACACCTCCCCAGAATTAACACCCTCGAAGCCAATGCCTCATCAATTGTTTCATCAATGACTTGGTTTACTGGATTTTTTGAAGCCACTAAAATGATAATCGCATTCAGGCAAAATATTCTGCCAGACTGCTCTTATTGCAGTAGATGCTTGTCATTTCCTCGCTTGCTTTATGAATATTTTCATTTCCTTGTTATATGTTTTATGTTCAATTTTTTTAAATAGCAGTATCTCCAATTGCCTGTATTGATGTCTTTTTTTTAATATAATAGAGCTTTGAAAGTAGCTAATGTTTTCTGATCTATCGGCTGTTATATCGACGTCAGATTTGTTCCTTATACGAGAAAAATCATTAAGCTATCAAACCAAGAAAGCTGGCTGTAGAATGTGTAGCAACAATGGCAGTGCTCCAGCATGGCCTCAGCCTGTTGGCTGGAACACGTAATGGAATAGTAGACTATTAGCCCAGATCCGAAAACAATAGTTACATTCAAACTCTTTTTAAAAGGCATTCTCACTGGCAACTGGATAAGGATAAAGATCCCATAACTCCTTGTGAAGTCGTAGAGGTACTGTCATACAGCGTGTCTAGGGCACATTTAAACCTGGCGGAGTCCCACCCTCTCCAGGTCTGAACACAGCCGATTTTTTCTACAGGGGAAGAATCGACCCCTGTACCGGACTGGTACTTTTTTATCGACCACGAAAGGATGAAAGGCAAAGTTGACCCCGGTGGGATTTGAACTCAGAACGCTCAATAAGGTGGGACGAATATCGTAAAGCATTCTATCCGACTTCTTAATGACTCTGCCAATTCGCCGCTTGGCAACTGGAGAAATTGCTATTAAAAAAATGGAACGTAAAATAAGCAAATTAAAATATTACAATTTCCCTGACTATCTGACGAGGGTCAGATGAAATGTTCGTAGGCTGACCAAGATACTCTCATGGAATGAACAAATGAGGTTAGGGTCAGCTGAAATGTTCGTAGGCTGACTAAGATACTCTCATGGTGTGACCAAATGAAATTGAGGCTTATTTTCAACATAGTCCCTAGACAGAAACGATACAGTTATTAATAAGAAGAGTTGAAATTAATGAATACAAGATTCTACAGCTCTAGCATTACTCCTTCATAGGCTAACCAGGTACTCTCATGGAATGACCAAATGAGGTTTATTTTTCAACATAGTCCATAGAGAGAAGCAATGCAGTTATTAATAAGAGTTGAAATTAATGCATGTAAGATTTCACAGCTCTAGCATCCCTCTTTCATATATAATATGTAGGTTTCCGAGTGGTGTCGGAGGTAACCACAGATAAATAGCGTACTCAATATGTAAGTAGAGTATAAGCATCTTTATTATATATAAAAATGATTTCATACGAATTAAACAGTTCTAGTCCCGTAGAAGTCATTTCTATATGTAATACATTCCTTCCAAAACTTTAAGCCCTATATATAGCAATGTCGGACTGGAACCTAACACCACATCTAGCATCAAACACCAGAGACACACCCTATACTACATACCCAACACTAGCTGATCCATTATAACACAAACAACGACATCCCTCTGGAACCCTTCGCAGGGAAAATACCCATTTATACCTCTACGGCAGGTGTGACAACATCCACCCACTTGGACGGCACTACACCGCTCTAAGGGTAATTTGAGCATGAATTGATCGGTTGGATGGTGTTGGGCAGAGGAAACACCTTCCTTAGACAGATGTAAAATGATTTAATCGAGTAGCGCTGTTGACCAGTAGGACCGGGCTGCTGAGCGCAGTGAGTGAATGCAATGCAACTGCCGTGCGGGTTGTACGTATATGGATGATCTGACGGTCAGAGAGGGGTCGCGAGGACTGCGGATTGACCTTTGGCCTGCCTGGGGACGATTATCTTTCGACATCCAATGTAGCAAGCGATGACCCAGATCTTACCAGAGATCATTGGGTCCTGAAGCAATCCTGCAATCACCGCGCCTGGTCATATGAGCAGACTACAACCACAGAGATCATTAATTTAGAATCCTCGCTCATCATCTATAATTTCCATTTGTAGCACCTTAAGATGGGTTAATCCACCTTAATAATAATATGATCACCTTCAGCATAATTTAGTTAAACTACTCTATAGTTAGTACACTTTATGCTTTAAAAGTCTCTCTTGGAAGGTGCACCTCACCATAGAATTTAGGGTCTATATTGGGACACATTTTAATGGCTAGATATAGAAACCCCAGAGTTACCTCCCCGCATGCATTAACTCCCCTTAGCCACACACACACTTCCGGTATTCAATGGCGTTTCTCGAAACGTAACAACCTCCTGTATCGAACTAAAGAACACCAGACTACGATCTCTAACTGGATTGTCGTGGATTATGTGAAAGGCATATAATCGAAATATACACTCCCTTGACCATGAAAATGCCGAAGTACATGAATTACTTGACATCCCTGCGCTGTGCATCTCCAATACTTATAACACTTTTAATGCTTGCACTATCTTTAATGCTTATAATATTTCTCCACACACAGACTATATCAATCATATAAAGACTTTGCCACCAGATCTACCAACCTAACACTCTTATTTACCTACCTAAGTGCCTCTACCACACATATCTCTCTGCCACACTATATAAACAAGACGCACATGCGTACCACATATATAACATTTGCACTATATAACCACTTATCTTCATGTTGTACTTTAACCTATATCTTTGATTTTTGATTGTACCTATTAATATAAATGTAATCTCGAAGTGTGTACTGCCACTCTAAATTCTGTAATGAATGTTGACCCACAATGTTTGAATATGTATCAATGTTTGAATATGGATTGGTATGTCTCTCGGCTGAAAAGGAGGTCATATAACTGTCCATGCATTAATAAATTGCTCCGAAGAATCCAAACCTCGGTTTGGAGGAAACAGCTGTAAGCACAATAATGTTTTGAACAGTTCTTTGATTCTTATATTTCATATATTTCATATATATATATATATATTTAAGTCGTTTGGAAGCCTCGACAATGCAAATGGGTAAATCTCCGGGTAACAAGATCCGGTGGTGGAGAGAGAGATGTAAGTGGGTGTACGTTGAGATGCGTGGTGTGTAAATGTGTAGAAGAAAGAAGGGAAGAGTATAAAGGATAAAATAAAAATAACAACACAAGAGAGATTTACCTTGGGAGAGATTTAATAGTCCCTATATATTTCGGATTCACATCCATCAACTGGGGTTTTTTATTCCGGGGTAAAGGTTGTCTGTCGGACAGGTGCAAAACGCGTCCTCCGCTGTTTGTTGTTTTGAATATCTGAGGTATTCGGCAGAGCGCGCGTGCGCGTGAAATAGAGTCGGTCGGGCAGAGGTCAGCGGCCGAATGAGGGAGTGGGGTGGCGCTAGCTGTCAGTCCATTCTCTGCCTGTTTGTTAAATGTTACTGTGTGTGTGTGTGCGTGTGTTGTTGTCTCGCTTGAGTGTGTGTGTGTGTGCGTGTGTAGTTGCCTTGTTCCTCTGTATTGGCAGTGTAGTATGTTCGTATGGTGGAATGCTACTGTGTGTGTGTGTGTGTAGTTGTCTCGTTTGTGTGTGCGTGTGTTGTGTGTTGCTACATCGTTTGTTAACTTAAACCAGCCATCTCATTTCGCTTCTCTCTAATCGGTTGTTTATTTGCGGTTGCAGGCGTTTGATAAAAAGTGCTTCCTTGATACGTAACGTGCCGACGTTTCTTTCAGTCGCTAGAATTGTGACATTGGGCCTTCCGTCTTTGTTTCCGCATTTGTCTATGTGTTTCCGGAAAGACGAGGCCCTGGTTTTAGTGTGTTCCTTGATCCGGATGTGCAAAGGTCGGATTGTGCTACCTATGTAGTATTGGTTGCACCTGTCACATTCTATCTTATACACGACGTATGTGCGTAGGCAACAGTTCGCATGGCGTATCGAGCAGTCTCTGAGGGAGAATGCGTCAGTAGATTTCCCGGGTTTCTTGGAGAGGCATCTTCGCAGGGTGGGGCCCGAGTGGGCCAGGTGGATGTCGAGGCCCTCCCTCCGTATAGCCTTGCGGATAGCGTTGGTGGTATTCTCGCCCAGATGTGGAATTTTAAGGAAGCACTTGCCTTGGGTGCCTCTCTGTCTCTTGTGTCTGGTGTCTCCTATTCTGTCTGTGATCGAGGTAGGGTACCCGTTCGTCTCCAGCACCTCGAGGAATCGCTTGGTATGAGTGACACCACTCGCGGGATCGCTGCATCTGTTTTTGATTCGCGCGATCTCGTTCGTGATGTATCCTCTTTTGGCACTGTTAGGGAGGGCGGACTTGTAGTGAACGAACAGGTCCCTGCAGGCTGCCTTTCGGTAGAAGTTGCAGTGGATCCTTCCTTGTTCCGTGATGTTGATTCGGAAGTCGAGGAGGGCAAGTGACCCGTCTTCGTTGGGGTGTTCAACACTGAAGTCAATGTTCTCGTCCGTGTTGTTGAACGTCTCATAGATTCTGTTCGCCGTGTCTTGGGAAGATGTGAGGATGAGGATATCGTCCACGTACCTTGAGAAAAAGGCTACGGCGTTGGGGTGGCAGGCGTTGAGTGCCTTGCGTTCGAGGTTGTCCATGTAAGAGATCGCTAGCACACCAGATAGGCTTGATCCCATGGGCAATCCCGAGGTTTGTTGGTATGTTTGGTCAAGGAATCCGAAGTAGGTGTTGTCGACGACGATGGATAAGAGTTGGTGGATGTCAGTGGTGGTGAGCCCGAAGCAGTGTAAGTCGGTGGATTGGACGCGTTCCATCAGTATATTGACGGCCGGGAGTGCCGGGACCGAGGTGTAGAGAGCGACTACATCAAGGCTGAAGGCATATCTGTTATTCCTTCTGGTGTCGGGATCCATTTGATGCAGGCGCTTCAACACCTCCTCAGAGCTGTTAACGTGTCCCGGCAAGGTGTCTAAGATGGGTTTGAGTATTCTGGCTAGGAGCCATGAAATTTTGTAGAGTGGTCCCTCCACGCTCGATACGATGGGCCTGATCTTCAGGTCGGGTCCCTGTTTGTGTGTTTTCACGAGGTGGTAGAAGGCGGGTAGTCTGCTGTTCCTCGTGAGGAGGTTGTATCTCAGCTTCTTCGGGAGCTTCCGCCGGTCGCAGATGTTGGTCCAGGCGGCGTTGATGTGCTCTTCTATCTGCGCGGGGTGATTCCCGTGACCTTGGAGTAGAGGTTGTCATCGTCAAGGTGTTGGAGGGCCAGGGTGTTGTAGGCCTCTCTACTGATGATGCAGAATTCTTTTCCCTTGTCGGAGGGGAGATAGATGAGGTTCTCCGATTTTAGGTTGGAGAGAGTGGTGAGTTGAGATTTGGTGAGGTTATGTGTTGTGCGTGTGTGTTTGTGAAGTATATGCGAGATGGAGTGTTTTAGCCTGATGAAACAACAAACAGCGGAGGACGCGTTTCGCACCTGTCCGACAGACAACCTTTACCCCGGAAAAAAACCCCAGTTGATGGATGTGAATCCGAAATATATAGGGACTATTAAATCTCTCCCAAGGTAACTCTCTCTTGTGTTGTTATTTTTATTTTATCCTTTATACTCTTCCCTTCTTTCTTCTACACATTTACACATCTTTACACACCACGCATCTCAACGTAAAGACCATTTGGTCTCTCGCAACGTAAAGACCATTTGGTCTCTCTCATCCTGAACTTCCAAGGAACAACACGTACAACATGTAACGGTGAGATTTTGCACTTTGGCCTGCCGGCCTGCCAGCCTGCCTCGGACCTGGCACAATGGCACATGCCCTTTTGTAACCTTTTTTTATGTTTAACTTCAACCATACAAATTAACAAACATTATTTGTGCTACAACACGGTGGATTGGCAGTATCGGTAGAGAGTCGGACACCATGCTTTGAAGCATAGAGTTACGTCCCTTTATGATCTGAGTTCAAATCCCGCCGAGGTTAACTTTGTCTTTCATCCTTACGGGGTCGATAAAATAAAGTACCAGTAATGTACTGTGTAATTGCTGGCCTTGTGCCTAAAAATAGAAACAATTATTTGTGCTACAACAAAAATAAACATACATTTCATCTCTAATTTCTGCTGTTGACATCATTATTATGTTACTCGTGTCCCAATAACATTAATATACTATGCTGCCAAAAATGGTGACCCCGACGTGATGAATATTTTCAGTTCAAAATATTCCTTTTGAAATAAAATTAAAATTGGCAGTGTATGTATAAAAAAAAAAGAATTTTCACCACGAGGAAATTAGTATCAAAATGGCTATCACCCCTACCAACAACAGCAGCAGCAGCGACAACACTGCTTAACCACTGACCATAGACAACGGAATAACTATGCGGCAGCTTCATAGCCTTTACCGACGCAAACTACCACACATCATATTGTTTATCCTACGCTTTCACCTCTTCTATCGTCCCTACCGTTAAGAAAAAAAAATGGAAGTAGTTTTTTTTTTAAGAAGAACAACACGTGGTTTAACTTTCATGAACCCGCCTGCGACAACATCTTTGAAAGAAAAAATTAGCTGTATTTTCAAAATTATGGCACGGAAACATTTTTCTTTCGATACGGCTTCCTGCAATACGAACAAGCCAACACCGAACTCACGTGGTGACTTACGGCTCTTCAACGCTCGACTTCGCTTCGATAGCAACAACAACAAAAAAAAATTCTACTAGCTTCCAAAAAAAATTTAAAAGAAAAGAAATGGCGAACTTTTTGTTAAAAGAAAAGAAACAATTCTTTCTTTCTTCCTTTTTTTTTCAGGCAATGTTTGGACATTTATTTTTTTTAAACTGTATTATATGAAAATTCATTTTTTTTTATCATTGTATATATGACTGTATCATTTTCTTTATCATTTTATATATGACTGCACCCACATATTCTTTGCTGTATTACATGCCTGCATATCCACACACATTTCTTTGACACACACCAACATGTTGTTGTTAGTATATGTTCTTCAAACATAATATTCTGCGAGATCCCTTTTCACCTGGTTGAGGTACCGACACATGCTAGCGACTCATAGAGCTTAATTCACCTGAATTCAAACAGGCACCGCAACACGAGAACTGTTAATTGCAGCTGGATTCAAACATCTCGTTGCACACTCATCGTCCTATAGCATAACAACCTCCATCTTGTTACTTTACCCGACTCACTGGGAAAACAACAAATGGAACTGGACCTGTCAGCATTTCCACCACTTCTGTGGATTCGCCCGAATTATGGAATTTACACTGCAACTACTACCCACCTACAGATTCAACTTGCTTTTTTCTTTTCAAAGCAACCAGCCATTTTTTCCTGGCTGCCTAGCACTTTCGGCAATACATCTGGGAGGACGACATTTTCTCGCCTACCCA
>OZ024741.1:51180222-51182722 GCA_964016885.1 Eledone cirrhosa
TATCTAGTCTTTAATGCGAAGAAATACCAATGATATCAGGAGACTACTGATGATGGACAGTCCTGTTTCTCGGTCTATTTTCATTCATATGTTCACATTCGCAACAACGCAGCACGCCATTTTTCAATCACATATATTTTTTGCCCCTCGCTGTGGTTCGTATTTTTTCTGTCACCTTATTGATATCCTCTTTCTCTCTCCTCCTTCTCTCTCCTTGTACCTCTTATTTTCATTCACCCCTCTGCTGGTCACACACTCTCTCGGCTGGCCTCTTCCTCACACTTTCACTCACTCTCTGCTACTGCCCTTCTCTCTCTTCCTCCCGTCTGACCAGTGTGAAATTCTTTTCTCTTTCACTTTTCGCGTGGCTCGGACGTGTCTTCCTCTTCTCGTCATATGATTTGTTCGGACTTAAGTCCACAATATTCATTGACTTGTCTCTCTTTTCCTCTCTTTAGGTTGCATTACTACTATGTTGTTTGTTTACTTTCCCCTTCCAATTCGCTCTGTCCCGATAACTCATTTTAGTTATCGCTCGCACTGATTTTGAGGTATCTAGTCTTTAATGCGAAGAAATACCAATGATAATCAGCAGACTACTGATGATGGACAGTCCCGTTTCTCGGTCTATTTTCATTCATATGTTCACATTCGGAACAGCGCAGCACGCCATATTTCATTCATATATATATGTATATGTATATACATATATACCAGTTGGTGCTACTGGTACCATGTATCCCAGTACAACCTGTCTCATGGTCGGGTCGTTGGCGACTAAACTGGCAACCCCACCAAGGTTTCTTGGTGAGGAGGGTGACTTTGGACATCCTGCAGGACTAAAAACAAAACCTGCCAAAGAGCAAAAGAGCTCTTAAGAGTCAATGGCCATCCCAAATCACCGGGAGAGATGACCCCTTAGCCTTTGTCAGGGCAAAATTCTAGGAGAAAGAAAACTCTGATGGTATCTAATTATGTTGACTTGTTTTTCTTTTTGGTAAATATCATCTTGATTAAGAGAGTGGGACTGGCTTTGTGCAGTGCCTTTGCTCACTATAAAAGCTTCACGGCACAGGCATTGCTTTATATCTGGAGAACTCTCTGCACTTGTCGTCACATGGTACCATGGGCCCAGCACTATGTGTCAATAATTGTCACAAGTGTAGTGTTTGTACCAGAGTGTTCAAGTCGCTGGCTGGACTAAAAAGTCACACTCGTTCAGCGCATCGGTAAGGGTTCTGCTACATGGATATAAAGTAGTGGCCGTACTCGAAAACGAGTTGGCAGCCACCATATATATATATATATATATATATATATATATATATATATATATATATATATATATATATATATATATATATATATATGTGTGTGTATGTATGCATATATATATATGTATATATATATGTATATATATATATATGTGTGTGTGTGTGTATATATATATATATGTGTGTGTGTGTGTGTGTGTGAGTGTGAGTGTGTGTGTGTGTGTATGTGTGTGTATATATATAAGTTATTCCGGGTTAAATCGGAGGTAACCACAGTAAATAAAGTACTCAATACATTGCAGAGTATAAACGTTTTAATATAGAAGAGCTTCTACAGGACTAGAACTGTTTCATTCGTGAGAAATCATCAGGAAGCTGGCTGCCAAGTAAAATGGTAGTATTTATAGCTTTCCTTATCTGGTGGTAAGAGAGGGTGGGGATTGGGATGGGTGTAGGTCATTGGTTGAAGGAGTTAAAGAAAAGGGAGTTCATTAAAAGCTAATTCTTTAAAGCTATAAAATTAACAAAGAATACAGTAAGCATGTTCAAAATTGGAATATCAATTCTTGTTTATCACTTAGACTAACAATGCCTGTAAGACAGGTGTCTACAGGATGAGTAGGGTTCAATGGTTTAAAGAAAAGGGAAATTCTTTAGAAGCTAATTCTTTAAGGCTGAAATAAGGGTGACACCTGGAATATATTTTAAGAGAAACTTCACAATAAGGGGATTCACCCCAACACTTGAATCTGTTGATGGAACCCTTTCTGCCTTTGTCACCCTTATTTGAGATTGACCAATAGTAAAAATAGGAAGGGACAATATAGATCATTAAGCTGGTAGTAGTAGATGAATAAATTAGCAGTCAGGGAATGAGGTATCGAATGACCTTTAAGAAAAGAAAGTTGCGAGTGTAAAGGAATTTAGACAGATTGTATAGAAAAGTGTGAACGGTCAAGGAAGATTAAAGTTGGAGGAAAAAGGGTGCGGATATCAGTGTGTTATATCTAGTAGAATAGTATAGAACAATCCTAAATATTTGTTATTTCTTTGTTCAAGAGGAATAATTTGTTCTAAAAATAGAACAAGTAGAGGAATATAGATGGAACCAAAGAAAAGTAAAATTTAGATTTAAAAATATATAGGTAAGAAAAAATAAAATTTGTGTAAGTATTGTATTGTGTTAGAGTGGTCAGAATGAAGTTTTCCTTGTAGGGAATTTTATT
>OZ024741.1:51187722-51190426 GCA_964016885.1 Eledone cirrhosa
GGGTAAATTCCTAAGGTAGTTCTGTAGAGGGTGTGACGAGTTGCCGGATATTTTCCATGTTATGGAGTGGATAGTGGGAACGATAGTCGATGGTGTGTAATCCGTTGGTTGTGGTAGTCAGAAGAGGGGAGATGTGGGGTGCGTGCGCAACAGGAAGTGGTCAGAGGGTCAAGGCAGGAGAAGGCATAGCAGCAGTAGAGGAGAATGGCAGGTGGAGAAAGTCAGTGTGTCAGTGTGTGTGGAGGTACGGTGGACAGGGGAGAGGATGGTAGGTGTGAAAGGTGGAGTAGGAAGGGGGTCAGGTGGGGGATGGGTGTGTATTAGTAGAGGTGTTAGTGGGATGTCTGTGTGTGTGTGTGAAGGGGTGTGGGTGGAGCGGGGAGAGGGAGAGAAAAGGTGTGAGGGTGGTGGAGGGAGTGTAGTGTACTGGTGTGTGTGTGCGTGTTTGGATGACTGTGTGTGTGGAGAAGGGGGTGTTCGTTGTTTTGAATATCTAAACAACGAACAGCGGACACGTTTCGCACCTTTCCGACAGACAACCTTCCCCCCCCCCCGGAAAAATCCCACAGTTGATGGATGTGAATCCGAAATATATAGGGACAATTAAATCTCTCCCAAGGTAACTCTATCTCGTGTTATTATTTTTATTTTTTATCCTTTACGCTCTTTCCTACATTCTTCTACATGCTACAGTCTTCAACACGCCACACATCTCAACGTACACCCACGTACACCACCGGATCTTGTTACCCGGAGATTTACCCATCTGCATTGTCGAGGCTTCCAAACGACTTAAAGAAATATATATATATATATATATATATAGGATAACAATATATCGTTAAAGGTAATCCGATAAGAGATTGTGAAAACTACTTGTCATGGATAGTTTAAGCGTACGGCGTTGTGTGACTCAACAAGAGGTTTACGTGGATGGCGAGTTAATGACTTCACTTGTATTCCTATGTAAGTATATCTTGGAGTGATAAAATTGAAAAAGTGAAGAATAACATGGTCAACAGTACAAACAAGGAAATTTATTTACAATCTAACAATTGTTTCTATGATTCAGATGTCTAGAAATTGCTAAACACTGAAGGCAGTGGTACTCTATTTAAAAAACCATTGCAGGCTCTGTAATATGGCACTTTTCCAAATTCTTAATTTCAACAAAACCCTTCTTAACAGTAGAATTGAACGAACTATTTTTGGCCGGCACAAATCAGCAACTAAATTCGAGAACTTTAGACCAACTTAATTCCATTTTCTATTTCTTATCCCTTTTATACCATTAGAATCTACTACGATATCACATTATCAGCAGCATCGTCACCATTATAATTACCAAAGAACAACATCAGAACATTTTGTATTGACATTCTTATTTTATACACCTCGATCTTTCACCATTTGTCTTTGCTTTTCTCTACTTAAACCTATTTCATCTCGATCATTTTATCTTATCATATAATGCATCTTAAACTAGTTAATTTACTTATTAAAATATCCAATACACACATAAATATATCCAATATTATAATATTTTCAACTTAACATCTATCCACATTTAATAATCATCAATAACTATTCACAATAACATTAACAACATTAATATTACTCTTATTAGTCTCTTCAACGCATTTATTTATTTATTCTCATCTTTACGTTTCAGATATTATACCATTTTATATAACAATAGACGTAAATTGTTTATTTACTCATCTATCCATTTATTTATTTATCCTTTTATTTATTTATTTATTTATCCTTTTATTTATTTATTTACTTATTTATTTATTTGTTTCTATGATTAAATCTCTATTTTTACTTGCTTTCATTCTTGTATTAACGTATATTCGTCTATCTGTTTATCTTCCTTCTTCTCTCCATCCTATTTCTGCCCGTATTCATCAACAATTACTCATCCGGTCGCACGCCTTGATTCTTCTGTCTTCCACATGATGTCTCTACCTGTTTTTCTGTTTCGTTCTTCATCTTTCTATCTCTTTCTCTTTTTCCTTCTTCATCCTTCTTTTTCTTCTTTACCTTTACTACATGTACCCCCCCCCCTCTTTTCTTTCTATCTGTATCTTTATTATCAATATTATTTTTATTTTGATGTGATAGTTTGATTTCGTAATTTTGCCGGTTGTGCATAAACTGTATTTTCGTTTTCCCTTTCGTCTTTTTCTCCCCCCACCCCTCCTTTCCATCTGTCCCCATTCCTTTATTTCTCTCTATATCTTTATTATTAATATTATTATTGATGTGGTAATTTGAATTTATAAATTTACCGTTACGCATATATTTTGTATTTTCTCTTAGTCTCTGACGAAATGATAAAGGTTGCATGTTTTTTAAATTGAGTGCCACTGCCTTCAGTGTTTAGCAATTTCTAGACATCTCTATCATAGAAACAATTGTTAGACTATAAATAAATTTCCTTGTTTGTACTGTTCACCATGTTATTCTTCACTTTTTCAATTATATATATATATATAATATTATAAAGCTGAGTGTCGTATGTATGTATTATGTATGTATCCTACACACCTCCCTATAGTTTCTTAGTTTACTCTCTCCGTCGCTCTTCCCTCTCTCTATAATAGATCATTCCCCCTCTCTATAATTTAACTGCTTTACTCTCTCTGTCGCTCTTCACTCTCTAATATTATAAAGCTGAGCGTCGTCTTTCACCCTCTCT
>OZ024741.1:51190626-51215626 GCA_964016885.1 Eledone cirrhosa
GTTGTGAGATTATTTCTTCTCATATACACATGTATAAATAATCGTAGTATGTATATATTTGCTGGATGTAGAATGTTATAACAGATTCGTCAGCAGTTATGATATTTGAGTGATAAACCAACCCAATATGCCTGCAGACAATAACTTCGTTTGATGAACAATCTTACCTACTTGAATTAACCTTAGGGAATCATTACTAGTTACGGGTGATCTCCCTTACCTCGGGCGATCTCCTGTCGGCAGAAATAAACATTTAACTAGATTTGTAAAGCTGAATGAAGTTAGTGTTGCTCAAGTCATACGGCGGTGACGGCAGAGGTGATGATGGTGATGTGATTGAGTGAGTCTGTGAGATTAAATATTTTTTATTTATTTATTTAATTATTGTAGATCTGGGGTAAATGAGTTCTTGAAATACAATGCACACACACACACACACACACACACACGCACGCACGCACACACACACATACATACATATATATACATATATATATATATATATATATATATATTTATTTATTGAGTATATGTTGATTGTTTACCGACACCTCAGTATGCAGTATTTTATATATATATATATATATATATATATATATATATATATATATATATATATATATATATAGGAAAAAGTATGACCCCGACGGCAGAGCTCAAGCCGTTTCGACGATCTGTATACAGCAGATCACTTTCAACGCTTGACCGGCTCCACTCACTCCCTCATTGTTCTACAGGCAAGTTCAGCCACCCCTATATCCCACCAAATGCCATGATAGACATATTTGTGTTTACAACAAATTTTGACCAATCCTCTTGACAACTACAATCTTCCCATATAAGGAAGTACCCCTTGACAAGTTCGGCTATTTATTCACCAGGCTAAAAATTCTAATGTAGTCCAGAAATAGCCGTCGAAACGGCTTGAGCTCTGCCGTCGGGGTCATATTTTTTCCTATTACCCACTCTACTACCTTAAGTATTGAGTACTCTGGTGCGTTATGGTCCATCTGGTTCCTTACCACAATTCTTTCGTTATATATATATATAAATATATATATATATATATATATATATATATATATATATATATATATATACGTTATTCCAGGTTGAATCGGAGGTAACCACAGTAAGTAAGGTACTCAATACATTGCAGAGTATAAAAGTTTTAATATAGATGAGATTCTAGAATCTCATCTATATATATATATATATATATATATATATATATATATATATATATATATATGTATGTATGTATATATATATACATACATGTTATCAAGGTATTTGAGGGGGTGGTGAGATCACGAATAACCCACTTTCTTGAAAGCAACGGCCTGCTGAACTCCAACCAACATGGGTTCCGTAATGGAAGGGACTGCCTAACGCAGCTCCTGCATCACTTTGACGATGTTTTGAGAGCCTTGGGAGAGGGCTCCAACACTGATGTCATCTACCTTGATTTCAGCAAGGCCTTCGACAAGGTTGATCATAAGATTCTACTGAAAAAACTATCCAATGTTGGTGTCTCTGGAAGGTTACTACAGTGAATCAAATGTTTCCTGTCAAACAGAACCCAACATGTTGTAGTCGAAGGAGTCAAATCCAGCCCTGCCAAAGTCAGCAGTGGCGTCCCACAAGGCACTGTATTGGGCCCACTTCTTTTCATCATCTACATTAATGATATTACTGACATCATCAAGCACAGCAACATCAGAATCTTCGCAGATGATTCCAAGCTCCAAAGGGTCATCAATGAGGTGGGTGACCGGACTTGCCTTCAGTCAGACCTACTGGCTGTTATCCAATGGGCAGAGATGAATAATATGCTGTTGAATGAGGATAAATTTTAATTAATCCACTTTGGAAAAAGGGATGCCCTGAAACTACCATACTCTCTTCCTTCGGGTGAAACTCTAGTGGCATCCAATAACATCAGAGACCTGGGAGTAATTGTGGACAACATAAGCTGGGCCACTCATATAAACAGCAAAGTTGATATGGCCCGCAGAATGTGTTCCTGGATTCTTAGAACTTTCCAGTCGAGAGATTTCCACACTGTTATCCTTATCTTCTCCACTTTTTCCCGACACCACCTTGAATACTGTTGTCCACTGTAGTAACCCCACACGAAACAAAGTATTATGAAAGTTGAAGCACCCCAAAGGTCAATTACAACAAAGATAGATGGCATGACAGGCCTTGACTATTGGGGTCGATTAGAAAATCTCAAACTTTATTCTCTCCAACGTCGCCGTGAGCGCTACATTATCTGTATGATGTGGAAAATATTCCATCAGCTTTGCTCAAATGATGTTGACATCACCTTTAGTGTACACTCAAGGCTTGGGCCCCGTGCTATCCGCCCAGGACAAAAATCTCACTCGCATCACATAACAATACGGCACAATTATTTCACCTCAATTGGCCCTGCACTCTTTAATATTACACCAAAACACATCAAAGCAGAGACAGACCCCATAAAGTTCAAGAAGTCTTTGGATAAATTCCTTCAAGACTCCTACACCCGGATATGCCTCCGTAAACAACAACTCTCTGCTCGAGTGGACCATGGTGCCTAAACACTGATTTGGAAGACTTCGCCAGGTGGTGCTATTAAGTTAGACAAGGCCTGGGCCAATACTGGCCGAAACCTATCAAAGTTAGCAAAGTTATATATATATATACACACACATATATATATATATACATATATATATATACATACACACACATATATATATACATATATATATATATACACATAAATATACACACACATATATTTTATCGACCCCGTAAAGATGAAAGGCAAAGTTAACCTCGGCGGGATTTGAACTCAGACCATAAAGGGCCGTAACTCTTTGCTGCAAAGCATGGCATCAGACCTTCTACCGATACTGTCAAAAATAAAGTACCAGTAATATACTGGGATAATTGCTGGCCTTGTGCCAAAAGTAGAAACAATTATTTAGTTATGTTCATTCAGAGAACAAAAACGCTACCTAATGTTTTAAGGCCCAATATTGACCATATATCTAGATTGTAAGAGGAATAAAAATATTGCATAATTAAAATTTCATACACTTAACATGTTAAGTAAACAATGACGCAATAAATTAATTAAACTCTCAGCATTATGCCAACCATTCATCGTAAATGTGGTACCCAGTGGTTGGTGCAGGAATTGAGTTAAGTATTCATTAAAAACAACAACAAATGGCTAGACTAGAAATTTACTTTAGAATTTTTATCCTGCGAAAGCACTATACATATTTCGATGGCCCAGTCATATCTTCTGGTCATAAAGCAAGACTTAGACGATTTCATCAGGTGTTAATAGCAGAATTAGTTCCTTAAGACAACAGGATTACGTCAAACACAAACAGAGAATAGAACATAGATGACCGATTCGATTCAGGGACAGCCTGTCAATTCAGTGTTCTATCAATTAATGTCAACACACACACACACACACACACACACACACACACACACACACATATATATATATATATATATATATATGTGTGTGTGTGTGTGTATGTATGTATGTATGTATTGTAATCATTAAAGGAAGTGTCCTCAGTATGTAACCATAGAGGGAAACATATATTATATAAAATACAACGCAAACTGGTGTATACCTTCCTAGGTCGCAGAGTTTCCCGAAGTAAATTGATCTTGCCTCGATTATCAGGACGGCTGATGAACGAGGCGAAATCAACTTGCTTTGGGAAACTCTGAGACCTAGGAAGGTATACGCCAGTTTGCCATATAATTTATACAATATAGTATATATAGATGCATACATACATGCATGCATACATACATACATACATACATACATACATACATACATACATACATACATACATACATACATACATACATACATACATACATACATGTATAGTGTAGGTGATTCAGTGAATTACTGGTAGTGGTACCAAAACAAACACTCTATGCACAGGCAGAGTGTATATATTAGAAAAAACGAGTAAGTTACGTTTACATTTATAACATTTTTATTGTGTATAAAAAATATTATACATGTAAGCGAAACTTCTTCGTTTTTTTCTAATATATATATATATATATGTGTGTGTGTGTGTGTGTGTGTGTGTGTGTGTGTGTGTGTGTGTGTGTGTGTGTGTGTGTGTGTGTGTGTGTGTGTGTGTGTGTGTGTGTGTGTGTAAATATGGAGAAAAAAACGATTATTAGGAAGAAAAATATTTTTTTTCCTTCATCTTTTTCTCTTTCTTCTAGGTTAGAAATTGTTTAAAACAAATTACTTTACTTTGTGTGAAGTGTTAAGGTATTAGTTAATTTATTTATTAATTAACAATAGCATTTATTTATTTATTTATTATATATATATATATATATATATATTAATTAATGAATTAATTAAGTGCATAACTACAATAACTATTAATTAATTAATTAAGTGCATAACGACGGCGCGCTCCGTTCGAAGCACCCAATGCTGTTATGAGGTCCGTCTCGTGTTCGGTTGTATTCCAGAGTTAAGGTAGTTGTAGTATGCAGAATGTAAATAAAGTAAGTAGAATCGAAGAAGAGCCGGGCCCCGTCATTATGATTGTACCCTTGAGCTGATCGATATCGAAACAATTGTGATATGCCAATAAAGTTTGTATATATGTTACAACACTGATTTCGATTCTACTCTCTCTCTCTCTCTCTCTCTGTATATATATATATATGGAAATGTTACGCCAACACAATTTCAGTTGTGATAATGGAAACAAAAAAGTCAAATGTATCCAATTTTTTTCTTTACAATTTCAATGACTTAAAGACTATCAAATTTCAGATTCTGGTATTTGATTCTGTAATAAAATTCTTGAACAAAGGAAATCTTCATTGTAAATCAAAGTTTGTAAAAAGCAATTTTCAATCAAACGATGAATAGATGTCGACATTTTCTTTACATGCATTTGATTGAACCAATTAATTTTTTCTTAATCCGCATGACATTATCTATTATCATTGAAATAATTTAAATTGTATGAAAGTCATTGTTTGAAATTATAATACTTGGCTAAATTTGGCTAACTCAATGATATCTTGATTATTTAAAGCCTCTTAGAGGATGTATCCATCAATTGGCATGTATGAGGGTTAGTAAAAAAAATTATCAGCACTTTCACAATAACATATAGTTAGGTTTGTCACACTGTCTTCTGCTCATGTGTGCTTATAGTTGGTACTATTGTGGTCACGTGATCAAAGTTTGAGCTTGATCGCGCCAGTTTTCTGGCTGCTATTACAGTGTAAACATGGCCGCTCTGCTATCAGTGTGCACCAAGGAGGAACAAAGAGTAAGGATCCGATTTCTCTGGTCGAAATGTGTGTCAGGGGCTGAAATTCATCGGAGGTTTTTAACACAATACGACGACAGTGCATTACCACGTAGAGGTGTATATGAGTGGATCGAGAAGTTTAAAAGTAGCGTGAGGCATGAAGAAGGAGTAGGACGTCCGTTAACCTCCACTACTGTCGAGAAGATTCAGAAAGCTGGAGTGGTGGTAATGGCAAACCAGCAAGTTATCATCGATGAGGTAGCATGTTCTCTGCAATTAATCAAGGTTCTGCCTATCAAATCATCCACGAGAGCTTACTGCAGAGCACAAGCACAAACGTGTTGAGGTCTGCCAACGTTTACTTGACCGCTATAACTATAACCACGCATGAGCAGAAGGCAGTATGACAAACCTAAAGACTTGTTATGGCGAAAGTGCGGATCATTTTCGACTTACCCTCTTAGATATATATCGATATAAAAATATCTTGGGTTGGGTTTGAAACTATTTAATTATGTAAAATTAAAATGTATTTTACGTTAAAAAAAAACAACCTTTAATTAATGCTTTATTACAAAATCCGTATGTATGTATGATAGTGATGATACCTTATAGCGACAATATATTGAAATCTTGTAATTTATCACCTAGTAAAGTAATTCAGTTAATTGTGTACGCCGGATTGTATAAGAACTTCAGACATCAGCATGGTGTTGAATTTATTTTGTGTGGGTGTGTGGGTGATTATGTGTGTATGTGTGTGTGTGCATTAATATGTATATATGTAAATTCATATGGGTGTGTATATGGGTATGTCTGTTTCTCTACCTGTTTGTATGAAATCTGTACTTACCTAGTTCAGTATCAGTGACCTGTATGTAATGGTTTATATATTCATTTAATCCTACTTACCTGTATGCACCTATCTACGTATATACAAGTACGTTAATGTTTGTAGGTGTGTATATATATGTAGGTATATGTCTCGATATACCCATGTACCTCATTGTATTTGCATATATTTGCATATATGTTGATACTCCTGAACATGAATATACACTCAGGTCCCAAATAATAAGGGCGGAGTGGAAAATCGGTAATTTTTCTAGGTTGTCGCCGTTGATTTAAATAAACAAACAAACAGAATTAGTCGTTTAGTTTACATATTGAGACCCCAACCCATGTACTTTTTTTGTCATCCATAATGTTTTTTTTTAATGTATAAAGAAAATTAATTGTAGGAATGCTACCACTTAAAATAAAATTTCGCCAAAATAGATTAGCAAAATTTAATAAGCGGGGGGAGGGGTTTGGAATATAAACATACGTATAACTGTATCAATCATCACTATACATACTGTATATATAAGAACATCTGAATTACTGAATACACCTCCCCACCCAAATCCCACCGAGGTTAACTTTGCTTTTCATCTTTACGGTGTCGATATAATAAAGCACCAGAAACATGCTGGGGTCGATATAATCGACTTTCCCCTCCCACCAAACTACTGGCCTATACTAGAAATCATTATTTTAATTTTACATTTTTATATTTTCGACATTTCTATATTCGATATTTCTAACTTTGCCTATTCCTCGGAATTTACGATTCATTCATAAATTTGATTCTTTTGCTGTTCAATTCTCTGAATTGCCAGAAACTACCAGAACACTACCAAATAACCACACACCTTATTTACCCCCGCACTAACACACAATAGCTGCTCCTAAACCTACAAGTAGAATGTCTAAAGTGTGCTTTGTGACTTTATTTTAATTGTAAATGTATTAGACGTACGATACTAACGCCATGGGTTCGATTCTTGGATGAGGTGGTGTGTTGTGTTCTTGAGCAAAACACTTCATTTCACCTTCCTTCAGTACATTCTGCAGAAAAGGAATACCAGCAGTAGCTAGGGGTTAACCCTACGATGGACTGTCGTCCTGTCTTGTACTCTCAGTCAAATAATGCTAATGAAATCCGGGATAAGCATTGGTCTGATGAGCCTCCGAGGTTGAGACAGGCTTTAAATTTTAGCTTTAACTGTCCAATAAACGGACAATGAATTGTTTAAATGACAACTGTGGAATTGTGTTTGCATGTATGTGTAACATCGTAAACTTAATAAACTCCACAGTTCCCTTTATTGTTCCGAACTCCACCTCCAAGGACTATTCTCAGCCTTCAGTAGCAATCCATCAATTCCTTCAAATTTTACTTATTTTTGAAATTACATATGGACTACAAACTAGATTATTATTTCCCAACCCCCACCTACCGATTATTTGATACCCGAAAGTACTTGTATGTGTAGTAGTAATCGTCATTTGACATTGTTAGTTATTTGGTATTGTCTTATTGTCTTAAATCCCAAAAGTGTGGTCAAACATTGCTACCCCAAACAATACCACGGACCCGGACGGTGTGGTGGGTTTAGTTACCGAATGTGAGGTCAAACATCGCTACCCCAATGACCCGGACGGTGTGGTAGGTTTAGTTACCGAATGTGAGGTCAAACATCGCTACCCCAATGACCCGGACGGTGTGGTGGGTTTAGTTACCGAATGTGAGGTCAAACATCGCTACCCCAATGACCCGGACGGTGTGATGGGTTTAGTTACCGAATGTGAGGTCAAACATCGCTACCCCAATGACCCGGACGGTGTGATGGGTTTAGTTACCGAATGTGAGGTCAAACATCGCTACCCCAATGACCCGGACGGTGTGGTGGGTTTAGTCACCGAATGTGAGGTCAAACATCGCTACCCCAATGACCCGGACGGTGTGGTGGGTTTAGTTACCGAATGTGAGGTCAAACATCGCTACCCCAATGACCCGGACGGTGTGGTGGGTTTAGTTACCGAATGTGAGGTCAAACATCGCTACCCCAATGACCCGGACGGTCTGGTGGGTTTAGTTACCGAATGTGAGGTCAAACATCGCTACCCCAATGACCCGGACGGTGTGATGGGTTTAGTTACCGAATGTGAGGTCAAACATCGCTACCCCAATGACCCGGACGGTGTGATGGGTTTAGTTACCGAATGTGAGGTCAAACATCGCTACCCCAATGACCCGGACGGTGTGGTGGGTTTAGTTACCGAATGTGAGGTCAAACATCGCTACCCCAATGACCCGGACGGTCTGGTGGGTTTAGTTACCGAATGTGAGGTCAAACATCGCTACCCCAATGACCCGGACGGTGTGATGGGTTTAGTTACCGAATGTGAGGTCAAACATCGCTACCCCAATGACCCGGACGGTGTGATGGGTTTAGTTACCGAATGTGAGGTCAAACATCGCTACTCCAATGATATAGCCACGGACGGAGTGGTGGGTTTAGTCACCGAATGTGTGGTCAAACATTGCTACTCCAATGATATAGCCACGGACGGAGTGATGGGTTTAGTCACCGAATGTGTGGTCAAACATCGCTCCCCCAATGATACGGACCCTGACGGTGTGATGGGTTTAGTCACCGAATGTGTGGTCAAACATTGCTACTCCAATGATATAGCCACGGACGGAGTGGTGGGTTTAGTCACCGAAAGTGTGGTCAAACATCGCTCCCCCAATGATACGGACCCTGACGGAGTGGTGGGTTTAGTCACCGAATGTGTGGTCAAACATCGCTACTCCAATGATACGGACCCTGACGGTGTGATGGGTTTAGTCACCGAATGTGTGGTCAAACATTGCTACTCCAATGATACGGACCCTGACGGTCTGGTGGGTTTAGTCACCGAAAGTGTGGTCAAACATTGCTACTCCAATGATATAGCCACGGACGGAGTGGTGGGTTTAGTCACCGAAAGTGTGGTCAAACATCGCTCCCCCAATGATACGGACCCTGACGGAGTGGTGGGTTTAGTCACCGAATGTGTGGTCAAACATCGCTACTCCAATGATACGGACCCTGACGGTGTGATTGGTTTAGTCACCGAATGTACCAGGTTGCCGCAGATGTCACTACATTGTTACGTCATATATAATGTATAAAAAAATTAATTGTCGCAGGAATGCTACCACTTAAAATAAAATTTCGCTCGAGATAGATAAACAAAATTTAATAAGCGGATGTGGGTGGAATTAAAGCGGGGTGGGGTCGGAAAAATAAAAAAAATTAATAAACGTCGGTGGGGATTATTCGAGACATGAGAGTATATATTGTCATTTATAAACTAACAATTTCACTCAACGATTAGACGGTGGCTTCAGAAAAAAAACACGAATACCAGTCAAACGATATATATGTGTATATGTGTACAGTAGCACAGTACCCGTGATTTGTAGTAATATATATATATATTTGTGTGTGCACATATATATATATTAGGTAGTAACATGTGCTTACGTCGTATTTGACGAAATAAAATTAGTCTGTAAGTTGGGATTTCAAAAATAACCTGCATGGAAAAACGGATAAACATTAATGTAGATGGGACACTAACCCACATCTTTGGTTTGCCGAACCCATGTCTTACCATTACACCAACGCGCCACCCGTAATTCCTTCCATTCAATTAGGAGCTATATAATCATAGATGGCAAACCAAAGATGTGGGTTCGTGTCCCATGTACATCAATACTCATCTTTTTTTCCATTCAGAGGGTTTTTAAAAATCTCAACTAACAGACTAATTTTATTTACTCAAATACAGCGTAAGCACATGTCACTACCTAATTTTCAAATTCGCTAGCTGTTTGTAAACAAAGCCTGCTTTAAATATTTAGCTTCTAATTGAATAGAAGGAAGTATGGGTGGCGTGTTGGTGTAATGGTAACATATTGGTCCGGCAAACCAAAGATGTAGGACAATACTCATCCTTTTTTTCCATTCAGAGGTTTTTAAAATCTCAACTAACACACTAATTTTATTTAGTCAAATACGGCGTAAGCACGTGTTACTACCTAATTTTTTTCAATTTCGCTATCTGTTTGTAAACAAAGTCTGCTTTGTGTCTCCCTATATATGTGTGTGTGTGTGTGTGTGTGTGTGTACATATATATAATATATGTGTGTGCATATATATTTATATATATATATATATATATATATATATATATATATATATATATATATATATATATATATATATATATATATATATAAAATACGTATTTAAGAAAGCCACAACAATGCAGAGGGAAATCTCGAGGTAGGAAGTGAAAGATAGATAGGAAAAACAGGTGAAAGTGAAAATTGAGAGAGACAAAGATGAAAACAAAACAAAGGTAGAAGGGTTACCGTAGTAGAGATTTAATCCCAATATTTCGGGTTAAGACAGGAATGCCGTTATAACGGCATTCCTGTCTTAACGACATCACAACTTTCTCCGCTTGGCCTGTTCCCCCCCTTTTGGAACTTTCCCCCGTTGATGGGCGTGAGCCCGAAATATTGGGATTAAATCTCTACTACGGTAACCCTTCTACTTTTGTTTTGTTTTCATCTTTGTCTCTCTCAATTTTCACTTTCACCTGTTTTTCCTATCTATCTTTCACTTCCTACCTCGAGATTTCCCTCTGCATTGTTGTGGCTTTCTTAAATACGTATTTTACACATTTCACAATGCTTCAAGCAAACTTTAACACCCTCTTATATATATATATATATATATATATATATATATATATGGAAAACGAAGAATCAGTGATGCATCGAAACGCAATTTATTAACATATTACAATTGGTTCTCCGACGAACAGCTCGAAGTACAATCTATTTGTGGATCAAACCTGGTCAGTGGGCAGTTTTCAATGGTCAAACATACAGATGACGTCTCGAACTCTTGACCAATCGATGGGCCGTGCAAACAGGATGATGGCAGATGAAGGAAATTCAAAGAGACGGGAAACAAGAGACAGAAGATTTGCTTCGAAGTCGCTAGACGCATCTGAGAAACTTGCGAATCCAGAGTCAGGTTCGATCCACAAATAGATCGCACCTTGAGCTGTTCGCCGGAGAAACAGTTGTAATACGTTAATAAATTGTGTTTCGATGCATCACTGATTCTTCGTTTTCCATATTATTATACTCTGCTCTGAAGGAGCATTGAGTGCTCAACCGGCATACTGCCTGCGGACGCATCCAGGCATCCTTACTACATATATATATATATATATATATATATATATATATATATATATATATATAGAGAGAGAGAGAGAGAGAGAGAGAGAGAGAGAGAGAGAGAGAGAGATTTTGAGTTTATGTTGGTTGTATACCAACACCTCAGTATGCAGGCTGGAGCACTCGACGAAGTGCGCAGGTTGGTTTGGTTACTCCGGAGTAGTGTAAAATAAAGTTAAATAAAAGTCAAATGATTAAAATTTAGCTTCGTTTATTACTGCTATATATATTTCAGTGACAGCCATCTTTGGCTGTGACCTCTTCAGGCAGTTTGAATTAGTATGGTATAGACAAGTACATATGTTGTTTAGGTGTATGATATTGTCAATACTCTGATATGCCCAGTTCCTTGTTGGGTTGTTAATTCACTGGGGAACTGGAGTCATATATATATAATATATATACATATATATATATAATATATATACATATATATATATATATATATATATATATATATATATATATATATATATATATATATATATATATATATATATATATATATATGCATAACAAAGGAATTGTGGTAAGGAACCAGATGGACCATAACGCACCAGAGTACTCAATACTTAGGGTAGTAGAGTGGGAAATAGGAAAAAGTGTGACCCCGACGGCAGAGCTCAAGCCGTTTCGACGGCTATTTCTGGACTACTATGCATATATATATGTGTGTGTGTGTGTGTATGTGTACATATTTATATATATATATATATATACATATTATTAATTCCTTGATTACAATATTCTATGTAAAAATGTTTGCCTTCTCGAGTCCGCTCTTGTCACTCCAACTATTGCTCTATTTCATTTGACATTCATTTTCATCAATTGTAATAATTTTCTTCTACATTCGTTGTAATTATTATCAAACATATATATCCACTACATTACGATGACTTTGTTCTGTCTGTCTGTCTCTCTAACCATCTGTCTGTCTATATACCCATCTATCTATCTATCTATCTTTATCTCCTCTCTCCTTCTCCCCCCCTCTCTCTCTCTGTATATATATATATATAAAATATATATATATATAAATAAACATATATATATACATATATATATATATATATATATATATGTGTGTGTGTGTGTGTGTGTGTTAAGTATTTCCGTAGAAAAGGTAAAGGAAAGAAGAGTGCTCTATGTATAGTACAGAGCTATTTAATTACATAGTAAACAACACAATATAATTATTTCATTGCCGAAGGTTTCAAGAAACTCGATGTGTGTGTGTGTGTGTGTATGTGTGCGTGTGTGTGCGTGCGTGTGTGTGTGTGTGTGTGTGTGTGTGTGTGTGTGTGTGTGTGTGTGTGTGTGTGTGTGTGTGTGTGTGTGTGTGTGTGTGTGTGTGTGTGTGTGTGTGTGTGTGTGTGTGTGTGTGTGTGTGTGTGTATCTAACCATTCATCTGTCTATCTACTGACTGTTATTTGGGATTTTCGATTTGTTGTTATTGGTGCTCTTGTTCGAAAATAGATACATTGGTAAATATGTAGCGAATCTTAGCTGAGAGATTTGAACTATTGTTCCCCTGGTTGGCGAAATAAATCTTTGCGACCACATACACTGACATTTTGGCCTCATAGATAAGCGATTTAGATTACTACATACAACAAACATCTACGCTAAACTATTACACAAATATTATTCACAATTGCACTTCGGCTTTACTCGTTGTTTTTCCTATGTTATCACAATAACTTCGAAACAATTTATTCCTTGATAAGATTCTTAAAGTAGCGGCTTTTGTCATTGTTCATTCACTATTGGTTACGACAAGCATACATCTCGACTCACTGAGACAATGAACAAAGTTAACCTAACTAAATCAACAATACAACTACTACATATTTCATCAACAATCAAATTTAAATGCCGCTACAAATATACATAATTAAATAACTATAGATTGACAGGTGTGTATGAATGTATGTATGTATGTATGTATACATACATATATATATATATATATATATATATATATATAGAGAGAGAGAGAGAGAGAGAGAGAGAGAGAGAGAGAGAGAGAGATCAAATTATATTTTCCCAGGTAAATATGCCATAAAGTGGTTGTCGGTTAATACTCATGTTTTATTATAATGATATATATATATATGTGTGTGTGTGTGTGTGTGTGTGTGTGTGTGTGTGTGTGTGTGTGTGTGTGTGTGTGTGTGTGTGTGTGTGTGTGTGTGTGCATTTTATTAAAGCTAAAATGTGAGTCTTGTTACTCTGGGGTTTCGCCTGTTTATCATGGGGTCATCACAGGGTCATTCTTGTCTGATGAACCTGTGATAAACAGGCGAAACTCCAGGGTAACAAGACTCACTCTTAAGCCTTAATAAAATGGATATTTAAACTCTACTTCCATATTGAGTACTCTTTTCTCTGAGCCGTCAACCACATACCTATATATATATATATATATATATATATATATAAACAAACAAAACACATATACACACGTGGGATTGACGGTTGCAACAATGAGTACTTCGTGCCACGGTAAGGATCTATTAAGGTCATGTTTGAGTTTTGTTACTCTGGAATTTCTTTTGTGTACTCACAGGCTGACCTTGGGCTGGATAAAATGAGTTGCGGTGTCACTGGTGTGAGGCCTTTGTCTTTCCCTTGAATAACATTGGTGACGTAGTGAGGGGAGTCTTGTTTGCATGGGAGACTTCCACAAAAATACTAGTCTTGTAAACCACATCTTGTAAAACACATCTGAAAATACTAACTACACACCCACAATCAGCAAAATACCTTCTAACTTAGGTAAATTAAATGAAATATCTAGCACTCATCAGGCCGGTCATATCATTGAAAATATACCTGCAACCACCCCAACGCCAACCAACCTTACGCAAACAAACCTAATGTCTCTCAATTCTGTATCCATAATACTCAATATCCTCAATTAGTTGCATTACCAACGAAATAGACACCAATACAAGCAGTGATACCATTAATGATAGTAACAAAAATAATAGTAATAACATAAATAATCTCAGATTATATAACACATCCCAAACAGATGCAACTGAAGAATTAAATCTAACTGCCCCCTTAATGGCAATTGCTTAATTAGTAGTATAGTATATATGTATGTAAAGTAATTACTAAGGACACTACACAATCCTACATAGGTGCTATCTCTAATTAATTTAAGAAAAGGTACTAGTCGCATACCCATTCTTTTAAAAATACTAATTTAACTAATACCACCTCACTAGTAGAAACTATTAACAATTTTAAAATGAATAATATAACATACAACCTAAAAGGGAGTGTCCTAAAGAGAACTAACTTGTATCAAGGTGAAAGAAGGGAGTGCCAATTATGTTCTCAGGAACTGTTCCAGATCATGAAATCTAAGGATAAGTTACTAAATAAAAATCAGGAATTAATTATTTCATGTAATCATAAAATCCTGAAAACCTTTAAATACTATAAACCCACCTAATACTTGAAATCACTATGGTCATAATTAGTTTCTCCAACCAAATGAGACATAACTAGAAATAATAACATATTCTTACTCAAATAATCTACCTATAAAATGAATGTCGGTAATTAATTAAATCAACATTAATCTGATCCTTCTAAAGTGGATATAGTATTTCCTCATTTCAATAACACTATTGACTCCTAAACTAATCAAAATAACTTACAATCTAACTAACCAAATTGACTTAATGAAAATCATATTCTTCTATCTAAACTCGAATAAATATTCAAAAGCAATATTAAAATTTAAATACAACTTAAATTACCATGCATTAATATCACCTAACCTGAAATAATTTTAGCCTTGAAAATGTTATACCACTCAATATTTCCCATATTGGAAATACACTTCACCTGTTATTTCTATATGACTTACAAATTAACCCAAACAACCTCTATAATTAGCGCAAACTTCTTCCTCTATCCAAACTTTATTACCAATCCTAAACCAGCATTGGATTTGAAAAATAATTTTTTCTTACTATATAAGTATTTATGTATACACATATAACCCGGATTAAGAAACAAGGTATGTTACATACGAGAACAGACTCCACTGTTGCAATAAAAAGCAAAGAATGTGATGAAAAGGATGCTGGTCCTCACAAAATACAACCAGGTGTCATAAAACGATGTAATTTTGATGACATCATCCTAATATTCCCCAACAAACTGATCATTGACACCTTGAGACTCTAATTCTTCTACGTAGACCCTGGGGAATAGCGAAGTCTCTCATCTGTCGTCACTAAGGTCATAAACGAGCGGATATTGGATCATATTGAGCCAAAACTTGAACCGCTACATAGAACAAACCAAAATAGGCTACATGCTGGACAATGGCACACAACAGTGCCACTCGTTTTGGCACTTAGAAGAATAATTGAGGCTGTCCAATGAATTTACAAAGATCGCATGTTGTAATACGAATCTGTAAGAAACAGTGGGCACCAGGGGCCTCGTTTGCCTTAAAAATGTGAGGGGGACAAACCAACATTTGTTGGTTCTTAAAGGATAATGTTAGTATTTCTTATGGTGCCTTTCCCGGACCCTACCACATAAGTAACATTTTACGCTAATTAAATTTTATATATTCAAATGAAGTTCAGATATAAAAAAAGAAGCTTAAAAAGAATTTATTATATAAAATAAACAAAAAATAAAACATAGACGTTTGAAAAAATGTGGGGAGGGGACTTGTCCCCTGGTAACCCCCCCCCCCCCCCCCCGAAACAATGCCCTTGGTGGACACTATACGTTAAACAGTGGATATACGGCTTATTGTTGGAACAAAAGAAAAGCTGTTATAATATTTGTTGATCTGAAGAAAGAATTCAATACTGCACATCGGGTGAAAATGCTTTGCATCCTCAAAGATTATGGTATACTGCCAAATTTTCTAAATGTTATCAAAACCATGTGCATGCATAGTTCCGTAACTCTTGAGGAAGTCGGTGGGGCGCCGTATTGACATACGGCGTTTCTGGGCATTTTCTTCTTAAACCTGGCCCAATCCATCCCTCTCCAGGACTGAATACAGCAGACTTCTTCCAGAAACGCATAGAGAGAGTGATAGAATGGAAGTAAGAAAGAAATATAGAGAAAGAATCGGTCCCAGTACTTGACTGGTACTTTTTTTTATCAGCCTGGAATGGATGAAAAGCAAAGTTGACCTCGGCGGAATTTGAACTCAGAGAATAGAAAGTCGAAATAAATACCGCAAGCATTCTATCTGGCGATCTAACGACTCTGCCAATTCGCCACTATAGCAAGTCTATGTATGAAAACACAAATGCCATGGTAATTCCACCTAATAGGGAGACTGATTTCATCGAGATAGTCAATGGTGTTTTGTAGGGAGACATCTTAACCTCATACCTCCTATGTGGGATTACGTTGTTGTGTTGAGGACGGAAAACAGCTTGGTTTCAACTGGGGCGAAGGAAAAACAGAATTTCATCAATTATTGTAACGGATTTCGACTTTCCTGACGCTGTTAGAATAATTTCCCATCTTCAAATATCTGGGTTCTTGGACAGAAAGCAGTAAAAATATATTTAGATGAGAAAGTAGCTTGCTTGATCAGCATATCACAAAAGAATATAGACATCATGGATTAGCAGAAAGAAAACCACATTTATATATCCTTTGTGATCCTGCTTCTATGTTTGTACTCATGAAGAAGGGATAAAGCCCGACACGTCGAACTTTGTTTCCCCTTTTTCATATAAAGCGAGAAACTAATAAGACTTTTTGTATCTCTGCTTGTTGTTTCCTTGAACGATATATATATTGTTGAATTCAACTACTATAGGCTTTCTGATGAAGTGTAATAAATAATTAAGTATTGCATATGATTGAACAATATATATTGTAGTCAGCATATGTAGACAATTTATAATAGACACGGAAACATATGTCAAAGCAAATAAATTCATAATTCCTTCACGCCGACGTTATATTATACATACATACATACATACATACATACATACATACATACATACATACATACATACATACATACATACATACATACATACATACATACATACATGCATACATACATACATACATATGACTATATTGATATAATATAAATTTTCCGATGTAAAATAATTTCGCTTTTACTATAAGATGCAAAACTGACATCAAAGTTGTATAGGAGAATAATGATGTTTGTGATGATGATGACGACGACACTGACGATGATGAAGTGGATGATGATAATAGTAGTGTGGTGGTGGTATTTATGATGATTTTTACGGTGTTGTTGTTGTTGTTGATGATGATGATAATAGTGTTTTCTTCCTGAAAGTCTCGAAAAAGCCATAGAAATGAATTTACTAAGTTCGTGTATCTCAGCATATTTGTACACATGTGTGTATGTATCTGTGTGTGTATGTACATTGTGTATATATGCATATATGCATATATGTATTTGCACGCACTAATGTATGTGCCGATGTATGTGCGTTTATGCGTATGTATGTACGTACTTATATATATATATCTGAATGTATGATCCAAAGTATGTTTGCATGCATCTGTGCATGTATATGTGAATGTACATGTATATACAATATATATATATATAAATGTGTGTGTTGTACATGTGTGTGCCTGTGCGCGTGTGCATATATATATATATATATATATATATATATATATATATGCACATGCGCACAGGCACACACATGTACACACACACACACACACATATATATATATATACGTACGCCTATGCGTATATATGCATGTTTGTATGCACATGTATGTATATATGCATGTACGTATGTATCCATGCATATGTATCAATGTAAATATATATGTATGTCCGTATACATGTATGCATTTAAGTAAGTATGTATTATTATCTCTTTCTCTTAATTTCGAGTATATTTTTTTTGACCGGCCACCTTCCTGGTGGCAAGGTTGTAAAAGAAAAGAAATTGTCATCCCTTGAATCGCAAGAATGTTTTGCAAATTTTGAAGGTGCCAGCTATCGCAGCCATTTGTAGACTATGAATTAGGGAGCTGCGCTCTTTGTCCGCAAATCCAAGTTCAGTTATACATTGGTCCAAGCGGGTTGGTATATAACCCGTAGCTCCAATAAGGATGGGTATCAAGCTAAAGGTGTATCTTGGATACTGGATTTGTAAACTCCTCATCAATGGCCCTTATTTTTCTGACAACGTTTACATCAAGTGGGCAGCTGATCTCCACAACAGAACACGTTTTCAATGTGTGATCCCAAACAACAATATCAGGCCGGTTGTGCTTTAATTTGGTGGCAGTTTTTATTTTCAGGTTCCACCAGTATTCCTTGGTGTCATCTGTCTCAATATATTCTTCCTCGTTTGTTTTCAATTTTGTTTTCCGAAGTGCTTTCCAGATGGTTCTAGCTATCACATCGTGTCTCATGAGGAGGTAGTAACGAGATGACATTCTTTCGCAGCTGGCAACAATGTGGCTTACATCTTCGATCTTTGTTTTACATAGCCTACATTTATTGTCAGCTGATGGCCCTCCTCCTTTGTGCAGCAGATATTTGGTAGGGAGTTCTTGTTCCTCTATTGCATAGAGATATCCCTCAAGGTGTGATGTCATAAACTTGTCGGAACTCCATGCCAGGCTTTTTGAGTGGTTTATCCCCTCTATGGTCTGTGTTTTACGTTTCAAGTATCCGTGCACAACTTTTTCTGTAAATTGGTCAATTTGGTCATCTTGTTTTAACATTGAATAGGATCTTCCGATTTCTCTGGGTGAGAGACTTATATCAGGCTTATTTCCATATCTCTCCTCCAGATCAGTGGCTATCCTAATGATATTTTTTTCTTCATGCTCATAAACCTGGGCAAGATGGTTGCCAACCTTTTCCTCTGTTGAAGATGTTGCTTCAGTGTTACTATCCGGGTCTCATATGATGTTAATATGGATTTTAGACCCCGGCCACCTTCCTTGCGTGAGAAGTATAGCCTATCCACATCACCATTGATGTTAAAGTTCCCAGTAACACTGAGAAGTTTGCGAGTTCTAACATCCATCTCACTTAGTTCTTGCAATGACCAGTTCAGCAGGCCAAATGTTGGCGTTAGAATTGGCACAGCATAAGTATTGTGGGCAATGTATTTGTTGTACGCTGACAGTTCTGATGACCATATTTTCTTTACTCTTCTGAGGTATTCAGTTCTGGTTCTCTCCTTATTTATGGGTCCATCATATCTGACATTCTAATCCTGTCCAAGATATCTGTAGTTGTCACCTGACTGTAGAGGTTGTATTGTCAGGCCGTTCATCTCTAGATTTCTAGAGGAGGGCACAACTCTTCCACGTTTTACTGCCAAATATGCACACTTGGACTCACCAAATTTCATTTTGATGTCTGTTAAAAATTGTGTAATGAGGTCCAATTGTTTCTTGATGTCATTGATATCTGGCCCATACAACTTCAGGTCATCAACAAAGAAAAGATGGGAGATACTTCTGGACCCACTTCTTTGTCCACCTTGTTTCCTGAGTAAGTAAGATAGTGGATTTAGTGAGAGAACCAAGAGTAGCACTGACAAGCTATCACCCTGAAAGATACCCTTTTGGTAATGTATCTTATCAGTCTTAACTGGCTCCTTCTCACTTCTAAGGATCAAATTGGTGTACCAGTTCTTGGTCAGACGTTCAACAGCAGCTACCAGTGGTTGTGGGACTTTGGCTAACTGTAAAGCCTTAACAATCCACCCATGAGGTACACTATCAAATGCTTTTTGATAGTCCTGCCACACCACAGTCATGTTTCTGCGATTCTTTGTTGTTTTTTCTTGAATCATTTTATTAGTTAGTAGGTGATCTATGCAACCCCACACCTCCCTCTTTCCATCAGCTTGCTCAGGTGTTATAATGTTGTTGGTAGCACAGTGATCCTGTAAGAACAGGTTAAGGCACCCAGTATATAATTTATACATGTATTTATGTATGTATGTATGTATGTATGTATGTATGTATGTATGTATGTATGTATGTATGTATGTATGTATGTATATATGTATGTCAGGTCACCAGTTGGTGCTACTGGTAACATGTATTCCAGTACAACCTGTCCCATGGTCGGGTCGTTGGCGACTAAACTGGCAACCCCACCAAGGTTTCTTTGGTGAGGAGGGTGACTTTGGACATCCTGCAGGACTAAAAACAAAACCTGTCAAAGGGCAAAGGAGCTCTTAAGAGTCAATGGCCATCCAAAATCACCGGGAGAGATGACCCCTTAGCCTTTGTCAAGGCAGAATTCTAGGAGAAGGAAAACTCTGATATAACACCTGCAACTCTGATGGTATCCAATGATGTTGACTTGTTCTTCTTTTTGGTAAATATCATCTTGGTTAAGAGAGTGGGACTGGCTTTGTGCACTGCCTTTGCTCACTATAAAAGCTTCGCGGCACAGGCATTGCTTTATATCTGGAGATCTCTCTGCACTTGTCGTCACATGGTACCATGTACACTATGTGTCAATAATTGTCACAAGTGTAGTGTTTGTACCAGAGTTTTCAAGTCGCTGGCTGGACTAAAAGTCACACTCGTTCAGCACATCGGTAGAGGTTCTCCTACATGGATATAAAGTAGTGGCCGTACTCGAAAACGAGTTGGCAGCGACCACCATGTATATATGTATGTATTTATATACGTATGCATGTATGTATGTATTTATGTATGTGTGTATGTATTTATGTATGTATGTCAGGTCACCAGTTGGTGCTACTGGTAACATGTATCCCAGTACAACCTGTCTCATGGTCGGGTCGTTGCCGACTAAACTGGCAACCCCACCAAGGTTTCTTGATGAGGAGGGTGACTTTGGACATCCTGCAGGACTAAAAACAAAACCTGTCAAAGGGCAAAGGAGCTCTTAAGAGTCAATGGCCATCCAAAATCACCGGGAGAGATGACCCCTTAGCCTTTGTCAAGGCAGAATTCTAGGAGAAGGAAAACTCTGATATAACACCAGCAACTCTGATGATATCCAATGATGTTGACTTGTTCTTCTTTTTGGTAAATATCATCTTGGTTAAGAGAGTGGGACTGGCTTTGTGCACTGCCTTTGCTCACTATAAAAGCTTCACGGCACAGGCATTGCTTTATATCTGGAGATCTCTCTGCACTTGTCGTCACATGGTACCATGTACACTATGTGTCAATAATTGTCACAAGTGTAGTGTTTGTACCAGAGTTTTCAAGTCGCTGGCTGGACTAAAAGTCACACTCGTTCAGCACATCGGTAGAGGTTCTCCTACATGGATATAAAGTAGTGACCGTACTCGAAAACGAGTTGGCAGCGACCACCATGTATATATGTATGTATTTATATACGTATGCATGTATGTATGTATTTATGTATGTGTGTATGTATTTATGTATGTATGTCAGGTCACCAGTTGGTGCTACTGGTAACATGTATCCCAGTACAACCTGTCTCATGGTCGGGTCGTTGCCGACTAAACTGGCAACCCCACCAAGGTTTCTTGATGAGGAGGGTGGCTTTGGACATCCTGCAGGACTAAAAACAAAACCTGTCAAAGGGCAAAGGAGCTCTTAAGAGTCAATGGCCATCCAAAATCACCGGGAGACATGACCCCTTAGCCTTTGTCAAGGCAGAATTCTAGGAGAAGGAAAACTCTGATATAACACCTGCAACTCTGATGATATCCAATGATGTTGACTTGTTCTTCTTTTTGGTAAATATCATCTTGGTTAAGAGAGTGGGACTGGCTTTGTGCACTGCCTTTGCTCACTATAAAAGCTTCACGGCACAGGCATTGATTTATATCTGGAGATCTCTCTGCACTTGTCGTCACATGGTACCATGTACACTATGTGTCAATAATTGTCACAAGTGTAGTGTTTGTACCAGAGTTTTCAAGTCGCTGGCTGGACTAAAAGTCACACTCGTTCAGCACATCGGTAGAGGTTCTCCTACATGGATATAAAGTAGTGGCCGTACTCGAAAACGAGTTGGCAGCGACCACCATGTATATATGTATGTATTTATATACGTATGCATGTATGTATGTATTTATGTATGTGTGTATGTATTTATGTATGTATGTCAGGTCACCAGTTGGTGCTACTGGTAACATGTATCCCAGTACAACCTGTCTCATGGTCGGGTCGTTGCCGACTAAACTGGCAACCCCACCAAGGTTTCTTGATGAGGAGGGTGACTTTGGACATCCTGCAGGACTAAAAACAAAACCTGTCAAAGGGCAAAGGAGCTCTTAAGAGTCAATGGCCATCCAAAATCACCGGGAGAGATGACCCCTTAGCCTTTGTCAAGGCAGAATTCTAGGAGAAGGAAAACTCTGATATAACACCTGCAACTCTGATGGTATCCAATGATGTTGACTTGTTCTTCTTTTTGGTAAATATCATCTTGGTTAAGAGAGTGGGACTGGCTTTGTGCAGTGCCACTTGTCATCAAATGGTACCATGGGCCCAGCAGCACTATGTGTCAATAATTGTCATAAGTGTAGTGTTTGTACCAGAGTTTTCAAGTCGCTGGCTGGACTAAAATGTCACACCCGTTCAGCGCATCGATAGGGTTCTCCTACATGGATATAAAGTAGTGGCCGTACTCGAAAACGAGTTGGCAGCCACCATCTATGTATGTATGTATTTATGTATGTATGCATGTATGTATGTATGTATGTATGTATGTATGTATGTAATCTTTCTTTTAACTTATTTGAATTCTTTCTATAAAGAACTGGTTTCTACTAAAGAAACAAAGCTTCATCGCTGGAATCTGTTTAATGATGGTTTCTGATTTAGGCACAAAACCATCAATTTCGTGGGTAGAGGGAAGTCGATTAAATCTGCCCCAGTGCGTTACTGGTACTTTGTTTTATCGATCTCGTAACGATGAAAGGCAAAGCTAACCTCGGCGGGATTTGAACTCAGAACGTAAAGGCCCATAACTCTATACAGGAAAGCATGTCGTCCGACGAATCTGGTTAATAATAATTGTTTCTACTTTTGGCACAAGGCCAGCAATTACTCCAATGCATTACTGGTACTTTATTTTATTGAGCCCGTAAGGATGAAAGGCAAAGTTAACCCCGGCGGGATTTGCACTCAGACCGTAAAGGGCCGTAATTCTATGCTGTCAAGCATGACGTTCGACCTTCTACCGATACTGCCAATTCACCGCTCCTCAGAAAATAATTGTTTCTACGTTTGGCACAAGGCCAGCAATTAACCAGTACATTACTGGTACTTTATTTTATCGACCCCGTAAGGATGAAAGGCAAAGTTAACCTCGGCGGGATTTAAAATAATGTATTAATATAAGCATTAAAGGTGAAGTTACACAGTAGAGAAGCATATTGCTATTAACTGGGGTGTGCGATTTGAAATAACAGTGTATATTGAGAATTATAATATTTGAATTACGTGTAAACATGAACATTCAAATATACTGCTTAAAGTCATCGAAAATATTTTACATCGAATTATAGGAGAGAAAACCGTAACTCTATGCTGCAAAGCATGGCGCCCAACCTTCTACCGATACTGCCAAATAACAAATTCTGCATGCTAAACTTTAGAAGTGTATTGTATATATTTACTGTTCTGCTTTCAGATCTTATTTACAAAGTGTGTGTTAAACGGTCATTTATTTGTTTGGACATTCTAGCTTTTCAAGATTGCCACTTTAACATTTATTAATATATCAATATGTACTAACAATTATAGGTCTTCTTCTTCTTCTTCTTCTTCTTCTTCTTCTTCTTCTTCTTCTTCTTCTTCTTCTTCTTCTTCTTCTTCTTCTTCTTCTTCGTGTGAAGGTTGTGAGAGCAGAGTCCTCAAACACTCCTTCCAGCGAGCCTTGACAGAAGCAAACGTCTCCAATTGATCTGGCTGGATCCCCATGCGAGAATAATTGGTGCGAATATAGCTATTTGGTTAAATAGTTTGCTTCACTACCACAAGGTTTCAGGTTCAATAATTATATGTATAAATGTAAATTTATAATTTCGGCACAGAAGCTGTCGTTTTCGAATCATTTGTTTGTGAATATTCTAATTCTGATTCTCACTGAATTTGGAAGAAATGTTGAAATCTGTAGAGCAGCCGATATTTCTAACTTTTAAGGTAGCTGGGCGGATGTGTATGTAGGTGAGCTTATGCATAGATGTGTAAATATATATATATTGTTTTTGCTGAGAATAAGTGAGTGACATAGTACTCATAGCAAATGGTCTTCACAATGTTTTTAATTAAACATACAGTATATTGCCAAATATACTGTACATACGTTCATGTATAGATCGCTATTTCAGAGCACCAATACTTAATACCATATATATATATATAAATATACATATACATATATATATATATATATACATATATATATATATATATATATATATATATATATATATATATATATATAGATATATAGTAGAAATAAAAGCTTTCACCTATTTTTGACTAAAGAAATTTTAGCCTGATAATGGGATTTAAAATTC
>OZ024741.1:51223126-51233126 GCA_964016885.1 Eledone cirrhosa
TTTCTGGTTACTATTCCCCTACCACAATCATCAAGTCTCTCACTGGTACTGCTAAACTATAGAAAAATTTAATAGGTGGGACGGAATACTAAATACGAGATTGTAGTGAAAGAATTTTATGAGTTAGTAGTAATCGTCCAAATCTATCTTACAGTGACAGGTCACCAAGTAGGGGGCCAAAATACTAAAGAAACTACTACAAAATAATAATTCGGATCCCGAAACTAATACGAAATAATAATTCAGAATCCCGAAAATGAATACTAATATAATATATAAGGGTGCCGCTACGATACATAAATTCTAATACAAACTACATAAATGCTCGTACGATATATATGAAAAATTTGATACGAAAAATATTAATTCAGAATCCACCCCACCCCACCCATCCACCACCACCACCACTAAAAAAAAATAAATAAATACTGATATACGAGAAACTGAAGCAGAGATACCACTAAGAAATCTAGAAAGCACGGAAATGGGGCAGCCATCGGATAAGAAAGCAAGTATCTGGGGTCTATCACATCTGCTATAAAAAGCGGAGTCGGCCAATTCTATCATAGAATAGGGGATGGGGGTGGGGGTACTGAGGCTACAAAGGAGCGAAGGGCTGCCTCAGGGTAGGCGAGAAAGTGAAAAGGACGACGACAAAGAAGGAAAACTGGGGTGGAAGGACTAGGAAGGGATGGGGGAAGAACGAAATATAGAGGAAACGATAAGAAGATATATAAGAAAATCTTACGTCTACCTTTGCAAACAGGGGTTACCCATTACAAAGTCGGCAAGTGGGGTGTTACAGCCCTTGTCTACCCCCCCCCCCCTCGGGTCATTATGGGATTTGAGGGCGAGGTAAGTCCTACGCAATCTGTGTTTGCATGCAGTTACCAGTTCGTCTTTCTTGTTTAGGAGTTGTTCCTTCGAAAACAGCATTTGTAATGTTTCCTCCGAGCATAAATTGCACGGACGGCGTCCTCCCATGTAAGAGTTGGCTCTGGACAGTAAGCTCCAAGTGAGATCATAGGTTATATTGTTATCTTTGAGGTCCCAGATATGGCCCGAAAGTGTGGTGGCGTGACGCCGGGCCGGGTTTCGGAAAATATGTCTGTGTTGGTATAGCCGGGTCTTCAAGTCACATGCGGTTAATCCTATATAAGCTTTGTTGGAGGTGTCCGTCCTCACGTTGTACTGGTAGATCACATTTCGATCTCTGCATCTGTTGTCGAGGGGGCAAATGGATCCATCAGGACAATTGCACCTCCTGGTCGGCTCTCCACTGCTATTTAGGTTATTTCTTCCATAGGGGTTGAGTTTTTTGTTGTTAGAGGAGACGATGTTTTGTGTGAAGTTAGGTGTGGTGCTGTAGGAGAGTTTGATGGTATTTTGGTTGATTATGTTGTGGTAGCGGTGTTGTAGTGGGAAGTGTTTTTCGATGAGCCTAAAGAAGATTTTCCCGATAGGTGTTGTCACCTCGGCGTTGTGGGGAGGATTGAACCATGTTACGTTGGGTAAGCGGCGGTGTCGCCTGCTGGTTTCGCTAATGGGAGCTGGACAGTAGGATATTTCCTCCCGGAAGCCACTCCGCTTGAGGGCCAGGTTGTAATAAGGCGCATGTTCCTCGAATATCTGCTCATTAGCGGACAAACGAGATATGCGGAGGGAGATGTTTTTAACCAGGTTATTGGTGATGTTTCTGGGATGGTTTGACCGGCGGTTGATGTAGTGCAGCTTGTCGTTGGGTTTCCTGTATGGGTAGTACAGGTCATTATCGAGGTCAATGGTAACGTCCAGGAAGTTAACTCGGGTTAGGGACGTTTGTAGGGTTATTTTAAATCCCCAGTCGCGGAAGAAGCTGATTAATTGTTTACGGACCCGGTCTGTACTACTGGGGTTATACCCTTTAAGGGTAAGGAGCCTATCATCACGGTACAATCCCCCGCCGAATGCAGGAAACATATCGGTGAGTTTAACTAGTAGGAATAATCCTATAAAATCTGTGACCTCAGCCGAATCCGTCGCGCCCATACTGACGTCGAAGGGTGAGTCGGGAGCTCTCTTTATCCATTTGGAGTTGTCGAAAAGCAGGACTGTCTTCCTGGCATGGAGGATGATATTTCTTTCCTGGTCGGTGATGGGCGCAAGTGTCTCGGCAAAGTCCAAGGCAGCCGTAAGGAGCGGTATCAAATTTTTCATATATATCGTACGAGCATTTATGTAGTTTGTATTAGAATTTATGTATCGTAGCGGCACCCTTATATATTGTATTAGTATATACATATATTCCTATATATATATATATATATATATATATATATATATATATATATATATATATATATATATATAGGAACGAGTAGGACCCCGACGGCTGAGCTCAAGCCGTTTCGACGGCTAATTCTGGACTAAATGAAAATTTTTATCCTGGTACATGAATAGCCGAGCTTCTCAGGGGATAATTCCATATATATATATATATATATATATATATATATATATATATATATATATATATATATATATACGATATTAAATAAATGGAAACTATATTTATAAAACCATATTTATTTCATTATATATATTTCAGGGATATCATATTAAAAATATGTTATGCCTTCTTCAGACAAAATACAATATAAACAGTCTTATAAATAGATAGATTCGACATACCTTTCAACTTCGACTTCCATTTGAAAAGTTGATTTGGTAGTGAAAAATATTAGGGACAGTTATAAAAAGAAAGAAAGAAAACGAAGAAAAAGAAGAAATGCATGCAACTAAATAGAGAGAGATAGATATAGAGAGATAGATAGAGAGAAGAAATTCATGTAAAGAAACAGAGAGAGATATATAGAGAGAGGAAAAAATACAGAGGGAGATAGATAGAGAGAGAGAGAGAGAAGAGAGAGAGAGAGAGAGAGAGAGAGAGAGAGAGAGAGAGAGAGAGAGAGAAAATATAGAGAGATAGATATAGATAGAGATAGAGAGAAAGAAAATAGGTAGTTGGGCACCAGTTGGATGACGTATCAATGATATATTTATTTATTTATTTAGCTCTAGTATTAATGTAGAGAGAGATATATGTGGTTAGGAGAGAAAACAGCTGTTACATAGAGAGAAAAGAAAAATATCCAGACATAAACGAGGCAGATTTAAAACACTATGTTTTATCAATGTAAAAATATGAATTCGTATAAATCAGGCATTATAATGTAAATATCAGTATTCATGAATGAGACACGTATCAATAATGTGTGAAAAATAATGATCATATGTCTAGTTTAAAATTCCTAGGTTTATATCAGAGTTGAGATAAAATAGAAGGTTATCCCAGATTCGATACTATAGACATCCATGTGAATTTACGTGATCAGCTCTGCAAATTCCTATTTCACACGAAAACATTCGCATTGTGCTATAAAAATTCTAGTATACATATATGTGTACATACACACAAATATATATAGAGCCTACATTAATTTTAACAATACTATTCTTGTCTTTACTCTACATGATTATCGTTCAAGCATAAATAGAGAACAGATATCAATATATCAATAAAAATATCAGAAACAAAAAAATAAATAAAAAACAAAAAAATATTAAAAATAAAAATATTAAAAATATTAAAAATAAAAATAAAACATAGTATGCCCCGCAAATCAACCACAGAGATCAACCCTTCAAAGTTAATTGACAATATATTGCCAAGTTCATTATAAGCATCAGAATCAAAAGCAAACAAAACCAAAAATTATTTACCAAATCCTGTCTAGCAGAAAACATTCCAAAAGTTTAGGATACCCATTTGATCTACAGATGGTCTTATATTTAATATAGAAGTTTATCTAGTGTAAAATGTATTCGATATATTTGGAGCATCAGCTTTTAGGGTAGTTTAATTATTCATGAAGAATGTTTAAAATAAAAAAGAAATCGAAAGATTTATCGGCGAGTTTCATAAATAATTATAAATCAAATTAAATATACTACATTTTAAATTTATATTTATATTTAAAAGTTGAGTTCAATCTATGTCTGCAGCAACTGAATAAATTTGTCCGTAAATTAAGGGAATTTTTAGATTTTAGTATAAAGAACTTATATATATATATATATATATATATATATATATATATATATATATATATATATATATATATATATATATAAGTATGTATGTATACGTACATACATATATGTATACAGACGTACAGTAGTATGTATATATATACATACATGCACGCACATATATATATGTACGTATGGGTTTACCGAACATTTATTATAATGTTCGGTTTTTTTGTAAACAAACAAACAGCCCGAATTACGCCGTACAGTGTTCAGGCAACCATCGTCGCCATTTTGTTCAACACTGACACAGAAACGATGTACTAGTTTCAAGCTTATTAGCTATCGTCAGCATCGTATACCTTCCTGCCAGATGATTGAACGTCTGAAAGTATATACTTTCCTTACGCATATTAACGGCTGAGTAGCCTAATTTGCATATCGAGTGAGTTAGTCGGCCGGGCGCACCGAAAACGATAAATGGAAAAGAATAAAACGTATACATATATATATGTGTGCATGTATGTATATATATACATACTACTGTACGTCTGTATACATATATGTATGTACATATACATACATACTTACATTTAAGTATCAGCCGTACTAAGAGTGAGAAATGAAATTTCGTTTCATTCTTTTCCAACTCTCTCTCTCTCTCTCTCTCTCTCTCTCTATATATATATATATATATATATATATATATATATATATATATATATATATATATATATATGTATTGAGTATCTTATTTACTTACTGTGGTTACCCCAGATTGAATGCGGGATAAATATATACACACACACACACACACACACACACACACACACACACACATATATATATATATATATATATATATATGTGTGTGTGTGTGTGTGTGTGTGTGTGTGTGTGTATTTATCCCGCATTCAATCTGGGGTAACCACAGTAAGTAAATAAGATACTCAATACATAGCAGTGTATAAATATTTAATATAGAAATGGCTTCTACAGGACTAGAACTGTTCCATTCGGGAGAAATCATCAGAGAAATCATGTAGCCTTTGCTACATGTGGTATTGTCTACTGTTTTATCAACAAAAACATGCTGCATTGGATTTGGGGAAGCTGCTGATGACATGTAATATGCAGACCTGTCAAATCTCCCCGTCCGACGGGGAGGAGGAAGGGATCTAGCTCTCCCCCCCCCCCCCCCCCTCCACACACACACACACACAGTTTGGGGTGGGCGAGATATGTCTTATCTTGTGGAAATGGGTATAGCTTTCATTATGTACAATCTCCCGATTTTGCCTCATTTCTCCCTGTTTGGGATCCTTGTTTTCGTGGTGCTCCCCGTGTGGGTTTTTAGAGGTTGGCAGGTCTGAATACGTATCTGTTACAGAAATCTAACATAATCGATATTTTCGGATGCATCCTTCGAGGTAAAAGCTTCGCTGTGTTTTATTAATTCATTAGGTATTCTGCATTTATTTCTTGTTCTCGAACTGTAAAGTCACTCTCGGGTCTCGAATAATCGTCGACCCTACCCCCGGATTTTTTTTCACCCCACCCCCAGGCCCACTTATTAAATTTTGCTAATCTATCTCCGGTGAAATTTTATTTTAAGTGGTAGCATTCCTGCGATAATTAATTTTCTTTAGACATTAAAAAAACATACATGACAAAAAAGTACATTAGAAATCCCATATGTTATAAAATAAATAGAATGGGTTGGAGTCTCGATATGTAAACTAAACGACTAATTCTGGGTTTTTTTAAAACAACGAAGACAACCTAGAAAAATTACCGATTTTCCCACCAACCTCCACCCACCCCGCTTATTCCAATCCCTCAGTTTATCCCCCACCCCCTATTATTTGGGACCCGAGAGTAAAGCCATCGAATTTAACACCATGTATCAATAATGAATTCAAAAGAAGTTACATTTCATGCAACCCAGGATTAACCACTAAATAATATAAGCACGTGCTTGAAGTTTCAAGTAAAGAAGGGCCCTATAGAGGTTTTATTTCCATTACAGTACGGGGCAGTACCATAATCCTTTCAGTGCTTGCATGGTCCTGTAACTCCCTGGAAAGTCGTTAGGGTGCTATATTGACACATGGCTTTTCTAGGGCATTTTAAAACCTGACGGTTGCCGAACACTGTACGGCGTAATTCGGGCTGTTTGTTTACAAACAAACCGAACATTATAATAAATGTTCGGTAAACCCATACGTATATATATATGTGTGCATGTATGTATATATATACATACTACTGTACGTCTGTATACATATATGTATACATACTTATATTTAAGTATCAGCCTTATTAAGAGTGAGAAATGAAATTTCGTTTCATTCTTTTCCATTTATCGTTTTCGGTACGCCCGGCCGACTAACTCACTCGATATGCAAATTAGTCTGCTCAGCCGTTAATATGCATAAGGAAAGTATATACTTTCAAACGTTCAATCATCTGACAGGAAGGTATACGATGCTGACGATATCTAGTAAGCTTGAAACTAGTTCATCGTTCCTTTGTCAGTGTTGAACAAAATGGCAACGATGGTTGCCGAACACAGTACGGCTAATAATTCGGGCTGTTTGTTTACAAACAAACCGAACATTATAATAAATATTCGGTAAACCCATACGTACATATATATATGTGTGCATGTATGTATATATATATACATACTACTGTACGTTTGTATACATATATGTATGTACGTATACATACTTATATATATATATATATGTATGTAAGTATGTATGTATGTGTCTATGTATGTACGTATACGTACATATGTATTTATGTATGTATGTATGTGTGTGTGTAGATATGTATGTATGTATTATGTATGTATGTGTGTGTGTGTATGTATGTATGATATGTGTATATATGTATATATGTATGTTCTGGTAACAGTTATTTGGTTTCCCCCCACCGTGAAAGACCTAGTTTCCAAAGCGAAAACAAGAATCTTTTATTAGAATTTAGACAACATCAACTAGATAGACATTCAGGTATATTAATATGGTTGCTGTAGTTCTTTATCGTAGACTTTATCGTAGACTTCAAACGTGTCATTAGCAAAGTGGCACAACTTTTATTACTTTACTCAAGACAGTTCCAGTGATTTGTGAAGGAGTTGATATAGTTGCCCTCATATAAGAGGTATGTATATCTCTTCAGTTGCCAAGTGTGTATGTTTGGCAGTATCGGTAGAGCGTCAGACTACATTCTTTGCAGCATAGTTATGGCCTATGCGTTCTGAGTTCAAATCCGCCGAGGTTAACTTTGCCTTTCATCCTTACGAGGTCGATAAAATAAAGTACCAGTGATGCACTGGGGAAAACGCTGGCCTTGTGCAAAAGTAGAAACCCTATATATATGTGTGTGTGTGTGTGTGTGTGCTATATTTTTGGACCCAGGTTAATCAACCTCGATTATTAAGCCTAGCTGGGATTTCGTCAGAATGCATTATATCATCTAAATAACAATACGGGAAGGCGTGTGGCTTAGTGGTTAGAGCGTTGGGTTCACAATCACGAGGTTGTAGGTTCGAATCTTGAACCGAACGGTGCGTTGTACCCTTAAGCAAGACACTTTATTTTATGTTACTCTAGTTCACTCAGATGGAAAAGATTGAGTTGTGATGTAATGTCACTGGTGCCTAGTTGTTTCGCCCTTTGCCTCACCCTTGAACATTGGTGACGTGAAGAGGGGAAACTAGTATGCATGGGCGACTGCTGGTCTTCCAAAAGATACTTTGCCCGGGACTGTGCCTCGAAGGGGTTCTTTCTATGTGTAAAACATATTATCATTCGTGACCGAAGGGGATCTTTTATACCATATACGATTTCATAGGTTTCTGCTGCGTTTTTGCCGAGCTTGACACAAAAGCTTATTGCATATCGAGCCTCCAAGCTTTCCTCAAGTCCCGACTGCATTGGCTGTGAGAAGTCGGGTAGTGTGACGGATAATGTTTAACGTGCTGTAGTGACTCGAACCTTCAACCTGAAAAAAAAAATTAAAAAAAGATTTGACATGTTTTCTTAATATAAACATATCAATGGTGTATTAGAGTGACAGTTAGGTAGATCAATTAAAAGTGCCTAAAAGAAAAGGTCTCAAAACTTCTTGAGTGTACCTCGTCCACTCATGTGACTGTGTGTATATATATATATATATATATATATATATATATATATAACAAAGAGGGTGTGGTAAGATACCAGGTGGACCATAACGCACCAGAGTACTCAATACTTAGAGTAGTAGAGTGGGTAATAGGAAAAGAGTCAGGACCCCGATAGCTGAGCTCTGGCCATTTCGACAGCTACATTCCAACTAAGCCACTTGTGGTCCTGACTCTTTTCCTATATATATATATGTGTATATATATATATATATATATATATATATATATATATATATATATATATATATATATATATATATATATCAGCTTACTGATGATTTCTCACGAATGAAACAGTTCTAGTCCTGTAAAACCTCTTCTATATTAAAACATTTATACTCTGCTATGTATTGAGTACCTTAATTACTGTGGTTACCCCCGATTCAACCCGGAATAACTTTTATATGTATATATATGTGTGTGTGTGTGTGTGTGTGTGTGTGTGTGTGTGTGTGTGTGTGTGTGTGTGTGTGTGTGTGTGTGTGTTCATTCTTGGAAACTCAAATGGAGAATATTTGAAATACTTTACAAATCTCCCCTATACATCTAATCGAATGTGTTTGTATGATGTATGTAATATTCTTTTGTTCTCTTTTGGAAAGCTCCCACGTTTCCACATTTTTATGCAAATCTGCTGTTACGTAGCTCAGTGCACCTCGGATATTAGGCACAAATGACCATCATTCCTGGATATACGAGGAGGTTTTGAAAAGTTCCTGGCTTGATCGCTGCTACAGAGGCCTGGTAGGAGGCCCAACCTTCCGTGTTCATTTTACACGGCTTAGAAAAACTGAAGGGCCGCTGCAATAAGTGTGGAAATCTGAGAGGGGAATATGTTGAATAAAATTATAACTAACTGATCCTCCTGTAATTTCTTTTACCCAAAGCCATGAATTTTCAACGTATCGTAAGAACTGTAATTTCCCAATAGTTCACTCTAGATGTTCTTTTTCCTCATAACATTAGAAGAGATATTAGTGTCCCTCAGCCAGCTGACATCTTCAATAGCGTATGATTCGTGTATATCTGTACACGTATGTATGTACAGTATGTATGCATGTATATCATTGCATGTGTAGATCTATATGTTTGACTGAGGTACATAATATATTTTTGCATGTTTATACGAGTGTATGTGTGCGTGCTACATGCTAAACTTATGGAATGTTTCACATATTTTCACAAATACATTAAAGATATAGAATACTTATTTCATAACTAGTTGTATCGTTTCTGGATTTATGAAGAATCAGCGTCCTTAACGTGAAACAGTTATATAACCTTGAGTCCCAATAATGGTTTCTGATTTAGGCACAAGGGCAACACTTTTGGGGGAGGGGAAAGTCTATTAAATCTACTTCAGTGCATTACTGGTTGGTGCATTATTTTATAGACCTCGTAAGGGGACCGTCTGCTATCAATATAACACCAAATTAGCAGGATGTCCCCGAATCAAATTTTCTATTTTCTATTATCTATGTTTTGTTCTATCTCCTATCTTATATTCTATGTTTGAATTAAACGTAATCCTGTTTCATAATTCTGCAAGTAACACCTGATGAAATCGCCTAGTCTTACATCATAATCGCCTAGTCTTACATCATTTCGGCCGCTTGTATTCTTTCAGTCATTACCCAAGTTTCATGCCCGACAACAACAGAGATGTCGAAATTCACCATTTGACTGCTGGTGTCGTCATTGCTGCTACTATACTCTAAGTCGCTTAACGGA
>OZ024741.1:51238126-51250626 GCA_964016885.1 Eledone cirrhosa
TACACGCATACATTTTCATATATACATATATACACCCACACACCCACACACGCACACATATACATATATATATATATATATATATATATATATATATATATATATATATATATATATATATATATATATATGTGTGTGTGTGTGTGTGTGTATATATATATGTGTATGTGTACACACACACTTTAGCATAGAGTGTGGTTAAGAAGCTCGCTCCGGAATAAATCAATAATTCCATTTAGCATTTACTTAAATTAATTACAATAGCTTTTCTTTCATATTTTTGTTATTAAATACATTATCAAACATCTTCATTTCAGCTGTGATTAGAATGGGAGGTTTTGGCTGCTATTTCTAGCATATCTTTAATATTTACACACACACAAAAATAAACATTCCAATAATTATACTAGTAAGTTGAAGAATTTATTTTTTCGAATTAAAATTATTATATTTTTTACTGCTATTTCTAGCGAAACATGTAACCACAGAAAGGCTTCTCCGTTTGGCTCGTACGAGGGTCGGCTGAAAAGTTCATAAGTTGACCAAGATACTCACATGGAATGACCAAATGAGGTTTATTTTTCAACATAGTCCCTGAAAAGAAACAATGCAGTTATTAATAAAAAGAATGGAAATTAATGCATGCAAGATTTCACAGCTCTAGCATCACTGTTTAATAGTTAGCCTAAGAACTTTTCAGCCGACCCTGGTATTCCTTTCAGTTGAAGAATTGTCTTTTCGAATTCAAATTATTTTTTACATACTCTCAGGTCTCGAATAATCACCCCCACTACCACTCACCCTCTTACTAATTTTTCAGATGTTTACCACCACCACCACTCACCCTCTTACTAATTTTTCAGATTTTTACCACCACCACCACCACCCCGCTCTTATCCCCCCCCCCCCTCCCCGTTTATTAAATTTTGCTAATCTATCTCGGGCAAAATTTTATTTTAAGTGGTAGCATTCCTGCAACAATTAATTTTCTTTAGACATTAAAAAACATTATACATGTCAAAAAAGTACATGACTAGAAATACCATACAATATATTCTAAAATAAATAGGATGGGTTGGGAACTAAATGACTAATTCTGTTTGTTTGTTTTTTAAATCAACGGAGGCAACCAAGAAAAATTACCGATTTTCCACCTCCAAACCCCCGCTTACCCCCCCCCCCCCCCCCATTATTTGAGACCCGAGAGTAAAGCTTTGGCTGCTATTTCTAGCAAGTCGAGGTAACGCTTAAAGGCTTGTAAATAAACATTGTCACACAATCATATTAGTTAGAAAGCTGACTGAAATGTTATTGCTGAAATATATATTATTAATAAGATATGAGTAAAGAAAGTCAATTGAAGACATTAAACTGTAGTTATTTCCACTTCTATTACACACATACATACATACATACATACATACATACATACATACATACATACATACATACATACATACATACATACATACATACATACATGTCCTAACACCAACGTTTGGAATACTCAATTGGACGATAGACGAAATACTGAACAACACCGGAAACTTCCACATCAACAGTGACATAGACCGCCTTTACTTGAAACGTAAGCAGCGAGGCAGAGGCCTAACATCAGTCCAGACAACATTTGAATGTCGCATCATATCTCTCCGACAACATCTACGAACCTCGAAGCGTAGGAGCCCGCTTCTCGAGCAAGTCTATCTGCATGAAACAGATAAGATCATGAGAGTTGGGAAGGAACTCCTTGAGAGATATTCCCTGTGTGATAATCAAAAACTCACACCCAGGGATGTCGCTCAGCAGTATCGCAGTGAATCCATGGATGAAAAACTGCATGCCTATCAGCAAAAAATCATGCATGGATATGTTGCCAGGAAGCTCCAGAGTGAGAGTAATATAGATAAGGAAAGTTATCTATCTTGGACCAACAACCGCTATATTGGCTCCCACTTTGAAGGATACGCTTTTGCAATCCAAGAACAGGAGATTAGCACGAAATACCTGATTCACAAAAGAGATAGGAATGCAGGCAAAACACCTAGATGTGATAACAAGTGCAGACTCTGCAGAACTAACATCGAGGATATCACCCATGTCATCAGCAGCTGTCCAAAGATGTCATCGCGGTACTATCTACCTATGAGGCATGATGTAGTGGCCAAAACACTGTACAATGCAGTTCGTAAAAAAGATAGCCCCGATAATAAATACATTAAAAGCTACAACAGTGTTGAAGACATCCATGTACATAATATGAAAGAGTACTGGTGGAATGTTCCAGTAAAAACCCCAATAAAATGCAGGCATAACAGACCAGATATGATATGGGACAGGGAGAAGAAAACATGCACAGTAGTGGAAATTAGCTGCCCAGCAGATGCCAATATAATATCAAAGATTAGTGAAAGGGAGAATATTTATGCAGAACTGATGAGAAATCTGAACATACTCCACCCTGATTACACCTTCAGATTTTTGCCTGTGGTTATTGGGGCACTGTGGTATGTTAGTAACTGCCTCAATACAAATCTTGAGAAGCTAGGCTTCACAGGAACAGAAAGAACACAACTAGTTAGGAAATTACAAGTACAATCCATTAATGGAACAGTAAAAATATGTAAAACATTCCAAAAAATGTGCATCTAATAACTGCATATACAGATGTACAGATACAGAGCATATGCACATGCACCCATACAACTCAAAACATCCACATCTACACATACAATAACATCCATACCTACATATGAATGCATGCAGACATGCATACATATCTACCTAGTTGATGTTGTGTAAATTCCAATGAAAGACTCTTGTAACTATGTTAGAAACCGACTCTCTCTCTATTGGGAAAAAAAAATTGTGAAATTATAAAACCAGAAGAACATACATACATAATATGTTGGTTGCAAACTCAGCTAAGAATATTGCAATCCCTTGTCAGATTACAGAAAATGGTGCACTTTTAGGTTACGGACAGCCACACGAACCTGAAACAGATCCTGAACAAGCAATGCCTGTGCTTTGAAGGTTTTTTTAAGTGGGGAAGGCCTTGCACTCGACCAATCCCACTCTCTGAGCATCGAAAACACTACCCGGAAAAGAGAACTGGTCAACATCATCGGATACTTCCGAAGCTGCAGAGTTTTTTTTTCAGAGTTTCCCTCTCCTAGAAAGGTGTTGTGACAACTGGGGGCTTTTCACTCCCATATGAAAAAAAAAACCCAAAAATACTATTTGGATGGCCGTTGACTCTGCTGAGTTCCTCCGCCCTTTGCCAGGTCTTGTATTTCATCCCGCAGGATGTCCAAATATCACCCTAATCACCAAGCAAGCTTGGTTGAGGTTGCCAGTCTAGTCGCCGACGTACCGACCATGAGACAGATTGTACTAGGTTACATGTTACCAGTAACACTCGAGAGCAACCTGACATACATACATTCATACATACATCCGTATATACATACATACATGCTTACATACATACATACATACATACATACATACATACATACATACATACATACATGATGATGATGGCTGCCCCCCTCGTTATCGAGTATGGCTATTGCATGATAAACCATTATTAATAATTATTAATTAATTAGTAATGTACTGGGTAATTGCTGGCCTTGTGCCAAAAGTAGAAACAATTAATTAATTCTATCGTGCAATGCCTGTACGTGAAGATATTTTTTAAAGTGAGGAAAGACTGTGCACTGAGCCAATCCCACTCCCTGAGCGACAGTAGCTATAACCTGAAAAGAAGAAAAGATCAACATCATCGGTAACTACTGAGCCGCAGGTTTTATATCGAAGTTATCTCAGTTTCCTGAGATGCCTTCTCCTAGAAGAATGCCCTGACAAAGGCTAGCGGTCCTTCACTGCCAGTGGTTTAACCGCGCGGTACATGTGTATATACATATTTACACACTTTTGGATGGCCGTTGACTCTTGAGTGCTACTGGTAACATGTAACCCAGTACAACCTGTCGCATGGTCGGGTCGTCGGCGACTAAACCGGCAACCCCACTGAGTTTACTTGGTGAGGAGTGTGATTTTGGACACCCTGCAGGACAAAAAACAAAACCTGACAAAGGGCGGAAGAACATACATACATACATACATACATACATACATACATACATACATACATACATACATATATACATACATACATACATACATACATACATACATACATACATGGTGGCTGCCAACTCGTTTTCGAGTACGGCCACTACTTTATATCCATGTAGGAGAACCCCTACCGATGCGCTGAATGTGTGTGACTTTTTAGTCCAGCCAGCGACTTGAAAACTCTGATACATACATACATACATACATACATACATACATACATACATACATACATACATACATACATACATACATACATGATGGCTGCCCCCTCGTTATCGAGTATGGCCATTGCACGATATACCATTATTAATAAATATTAATTAATTCTATCGTGCAATGCCTGTGCGTGAAGATTTTTTTAGAGTGAGGAAAGACTGTGCACTGAGCCAATCCCACTCTCTGAGCGACAGTAGCTATAACCCGAAAAGAAGAAAAGATCAACATCATCGGTAACTACTGAGCCGCAGGTTTTATATCGGAGTTATCCCAGTTTCCTGAGTTGCCTTCTCCTAGAAGAATGCCCTGACAAAGGCTAGGGTCCTTCACTCCCAGTGGTTTAACGTCGCGATCGGGTGTCCAGTCCGACTTTTTCTATGTCTTTTCTACGCCTGAGCGCGTGTTTGCGCATCGTCAGCCACGGCATCCCCAGCCCTCCGTTTGAGGGGTGTTGGCAGCAGATGATCTTCTCACCAAAGAAGCCCGCTTCTTCCAAAGGAATTGGAAGAGCGAGCGCTCCATTTTGGTGAGCGTTCTGGCTGGACAAGGCACGACGGTCAAGCGGTAGTAGATGACGGACGCTATAAAAGTGTTCGCCACCTCCGCTCGACCTTTCAAGGCACTCGGCCCACTTCTGGGTGAGCGCAAACACCTTGGCCGTCACCTCGTTCCAGTTCTTCTCCACCTTGAGGTCCAGACCAAACCAGGCCCCGAGCAGCTTTACGGGTCCTTCCGTCCAGCATCCGACGACGCCATCGGAAGGCATCGGTTTGCCTCTCCACTTTCCGAGTTGCAAACCGACGGATTTGTCCCGGTTCAGCTTCGCTCCTGTGAACCTTTCGTATTCCTCCAGTAAGGTGCCGACCTCCCCGATTTGCGAGGTGCTCGACACCATAACTGTCACGTCATCGGCGTAGTCCGACGCCGCTTTTCGCAGTCCCGGTTCCAAGGGATGCCCTGCAATAGCTCCAACTTCCGCAGTAGTAGCTCGAGAGTCAGTACGAACAGAAGGGAGGAGAGAAGGCATCCCTGTCGGATGGATCGCGTAATATGGAACGGCTCCGAGAGTTAGCCGTTCACCTTGACCCTTGAGCAGACGTTGCTGCTGTGCATTGCAGCAATTCAGCCCCTGAACACGGGTCCGAAGCCTGCCGCCTCGAGCACCGCATCCAAATTGATCAGGGCTCCACCGAAGCCGGGTTTACACCCTACCCTCTCTATGATGTATCGCATGAGGTGGAGGTTGTCGTGTATGGATCTGGTCGGGATTGCGCATGTCTGCGCTTCTCCCACCAGGTTTTCGACGACAAGCGCCAGCCTCTTTGCCAACACCTTGGCCAAAATATGTAACTCTGTGTTTAGCAGAGTTATGGGCCGGAAGTTGCCTATGTCATCCCCCTTATTCTCGTCCTTCCTGACTAGTGTGACTACGCCCTTGGTCATAGAACTGGGAATTCTCCCGTTCTGCTGCCAGTTGCAGTAGACCGCTTCCAAGAGACCGGAGAACAAGTCCGGCATTGCTACGTAAAATTCGTAGGGTAGACCGTCGAGACCTGGAGATTTGCGTTTGCTGCATTGGCTCAGCGCGTCCCCTATCTCAGCGGCCGAAATCGGCCTTTCGCAGAACTTCGCCTCGCTGTCCGAGAGTCGCGGTAGGCCGTCGAGGTATGGACCGAAATCCATAGCCCCTCCCGGCGCGCCGCCCTCGCCGAACAGTTGAGCAAAGTGCCGCTGAAAGGCCGCGCACATCTGCTTCGTCTCATGTATCCCGCGTCCGTCTTGGTCCTTCAAAGACCGAATCGTGAGATAGATAGATAAATAGATAGATAGATAGATAGATAGATAGATAGATAGATAGATAGATATGTTTCTTTATTAGCCACAGGGGCACAAAAGAAGGGGACAAATACAAAGGGGGAAGTTTACATACAATAAAAACGTGTAAAATGTTATCACAGATGGAATTTAAAAGTTAGTCGATTTTCCCCAATAGAAGGAGACAGTTTATATGGGTAACACATACCCCCGAAAAAAATGTGCAACCCTCATCTCCAGGAGTACGAAGAGCTTGTACTCCTTTCCTCTCCTCCTCCTTTTCCTCAATCTACAGGCTGATAGATAGATAGATAGATAGATAGATAGATAGATAGATTTCTTTATTAGCCACAAGGGCGCAACAAGAAAGGGGACAATACAAAGACATGCCGGGGATTTTACATACAGTCGTGTAAAAAAATATAAAAACAAACAATTTCAACAATCGAAATCCCCAATAGGGGGGAGGCGCCACAAATGGGTTGTTTAATACCCCGTCGATAGAACAACCCTCAACTCAAGGAGCGTGTTGTGCAAGTGCTCCTTTCTTCCTTTTGCTCTCTTCCTCAACCTACAGGCTTATAAACAGAGAAGGCCCAATCACTCGGGCCATTTTCGCTTCATTCACCCACCTTTCAGTAAATTTACTGGGGTGCAGTACCTCTCTCTCCACCCTGATTCTCCTTCTAAAGTGATACTTAAAGAATGGAATCAATTGTTGTCCGGAGAGAAAGGCATCTGTCCTCAGTCCTCTCAACCTCGTCCACCATATAACTTCTTTCACCATAGCCACCGTACAGAGGAAAACCGCCTCTCTTTCGTTTTTGAAAGAGTCTGGCGGTTTGATCCTTACTATGGACTCGGCAGTCAACTGTATTTGTCCCATACGCGACAGCAGTTGTTCTGCATAGTTCCACAGGTCGCTTACGCCCGGGCAGTGTACAATTGCGTGCAGAACTGTTTCAATGTCCTGCGCACATCTTGGACACGTCCTCTTGGAAGGATCCCTGCCAGGGCGTCCGTGCCTGTAGATCTTGTCACGAACCGGTAGAGCTCCTCGGTAGCACTGCCAGGCCAGGGACCTCTGGAAGTTGTCCATAGGTCCCGGGCGGAAAGTCCTACCAAACATACTGGTGAGCTCATCGTCTTCGACGCCCAGAGTCTCTCCGAGCACGTCGTCGCCCTTGTAACGTACAATCCCTCTATAGAATGTCGAAGTGGAGTCTCCACTGATTGCTGCGCCCGCTTGCCAGAGGACTGTGAGCGCCTGAGCGCATTCAATGTGCCAGGCGCCCATCGTTTTCGGTCTTTTCTTCACCCAGGACTGCAGCTCCGTTAGCGAGACGAGCTGTGGGAAAGGCTGTCTCACAAACGGTGCCCACACCGGTTGGGGGTCGGTGAGGAATACCTGGAGATGCCGCAGCCTCAGCGCATGTTTGCGCATCATCAGCCACGGCATTCCCAGCCCTCCGTTGGAAGGGTGCTGACAGCAGACGGATCTCCTCACCAGCGGAGCCTGCTTCTTCCACAGAAACTGGAAGAGCATGCGTTCCATCTTGGCGAGGTGTTCACGGGGACAAGGCACGACAGTCAAGCGGTAGTAGATGACGGACGCTATGAAAGTGTTCGCCACCTCCGCTCGACCTTTCAAGGACAGTTTGCACTCTGCCCACTTCTGAGTGAGTGCAAACACCTTGGCCGTGACCTCGTTCCAATTTTTCTCCACCTGGAGGTCTGGACCGAACCAGACCCCGAGCAATTTCACCGGTCCGTCCGTCCAGCGTCCAACGACGCTGTCGGATGTCATCGGTTTGCCTCTCCACGTACCGAGTTGCAAACCGACAGACTTGTCTGGGTTTAGTTTTGCTCCCGTCAGCGTTTCGTATTCTTTCAGTATGTTGCCGATCACCCCGATTTCCGAGGTGCTCGACACCATTACTGTCACGTCGTCGGCATAAGCCGACGCCGCTTTGCGCAGTCCCGGTTCTAGGGGGATGCCCTGCAACAGCTCCAATTTCCGCAGTAGTGGCTCTAGAGTCAATACATACAGAATGGAGGAGAGAGGGTATCCCTGTCGAATGGAACGCGTGATTGCGAACGGCTCCGATAGGTAGCCGTTCACCTTGACCCTCGAGCAGATGCTGGTGTGCATCGCCTCGATCCATCCTCTGAACACGGGACCGAAACCGGCCGCCTTGAGAACCGCTTCCAAGTATCGATGGTCGACCCTATCGAATGCCTTAGACTGATCCAAGTTGATCAGAGCCCCACCGAAGCCGGGTTTACTACCCACCCTCTCTATGATGTATCGCATGAGGTGGAGGTTGTCGTGTATGGACCTGGTCGGGATTGCACACGTTTGCGCTTTCCCTACCAGGTTCTCGACGACAAGTGCCAACCTCGTCGCTAGCACCTTGGCCAAAATCTTTAACTCTGTGTTGAGCAGAGTTATGGACCTGAAGTTGTTAATTTCGTCCCCCTTGTTCTCGTCTTTCCTGATCAGCGTTACTACGCCCTTGCCTGCAGAACTGGGAATTCTCCCGTTCTGCTGCCAATTGCAGTAGACGGCTTCGAGGACGCCAGAGAACAAGTCCGGCATGCCTATGTAAAATTCGTAGGGTAGACCATCTAGACCGGGTGACTTGCGTTTCCCGCAGCGGCCCAGAGCGTCCCGTATCTCAGTGTCCGTGATCGGTCTTTCGCAGAACTCGGCGTCCGTGTTCGAGAGACGCGGCAGGCCGTCGAGGTATGAACTAAAGTCCATTGCCCCGTTCGGCTCACCGTCGTTCTGCTCAAACAGTCGCGCAAAGTGCCGCTGAAAGGCCGCGCACATTTGCTTGGGGTAGCACGCGTCCGTTTTGGTCTTTCAAAGACCGAATCGTGGACTTGTTGCCACTTTTTGCCTCCGCCACTCGGGCCCAGCTGACAGCTTTCGCTCCTTCGTTTCCTAGAGCACGTGTTTTGCTTCTGACCACGCAGCCTTCGTGTTTCGCATCGAAGAACTGGTCCAGTGCCGTTCTCGACGCTAACACTCTAGCCGCGTTGCCACTTCTAAGTGCCTCCTCTACCTTGGCTACTAGTTCTCTTTCTATTCTGTTTTTCTCTAAGGCTAACTCTCTGCTATACCCTATCGATTCTATTCTAATTGCTTTCTTGAGAGAGTACCACCATCTATTGTTGACGATGGCTCCCGTTAACTGTTGCTTGACTAGTTTACTTATCCGTTCACTGTAAGCTTTACGTGCCGGCAACGACACGTTCAGCTTCCAGTATCCGGGACCCTGTCTATGTATTCTATCACGGTTGACTAAGCAGACGACTAACTTGTGATCTGAATAGGCAACCATGTGCATTCGTGGACAGCTTAACATATCCTTGTCCCTTTCTCTAATGAAGAACCTATCTAAATACGATCTAGATGTCCCACTGCGGTTTACCCACGTCCACTGTGGTGCAGTCGGGAAATCCAGTCGATACCTATCGGCCAGTTGGAATTGGCCGATTAAAGTTTTGAGGCTGTTGCACCCCGCTCTACTGGGACATGCTCCCACATAGTCCCATCGTGCATCTAGGATACCATTCCAGTCCCCCACTAAAAGTAAGGAGCGAGACGTTCCCAGAAAAGACTCTAGACGCTTAAAGAAGTCTGGCCGTGATTGCGATTGCCCGGTCGGGGCATAAACGGCCACCAGTCTGAAGGCTCCACCTCCGATACTGTTCACGTCTAGGACTACCAGTCTACCCTCCGGGTCCAAGTGTACTTGCTGTACTCCGACGTCCAGGTTCTTCCGAAACATAACAGCCACTCCACCTCCACCTCCTGGCTGACAGAGAGATGCGTAGATCTCAAAGTCGTCGAAGATGGGGGTTAGTTGCTGCCTGTTGTGGATTCTGGACTCGGTGATGGCTATCACATCCATACTGTGTGACCTAAGGTCGTTTAAAAGTTGGCCCTGTTTCCAGGGCATCCCTAGGCCACGCACATTCACTGTTCCAACTCGTAAACCAGCCATGTTGGTGAAGAAAAGTTGGAGAAAAAGGACGAAAGGTGCACTTACCTTTTCGTTTCCTGGAGATCGGGTTGTTCAATCTCCATTTGGGTGCTGGATGGGGTGTTGGGTGGGGTGGGGAAACCTTTCAACAGGACGCGGTTGATGGGTTTGTGGCAGGGGTTGCCCACGTCCTGTGAAAATTTAATTTTCAGGTCTTTATAGGTTTCCATAGAAACCCTTATAAGTTTAAGGTGTGGAGACGATTCTGCCTTGACGAAAGTTTTGCCCTCCGTCTCCACCTTGGGGTTTTGGGAGATGACCTCCATCAAACTCTTGTTGTTTGTGTTGATGTATGCGTATTGTTGTTTGTGTTTTTGTTGTATTGTTTTAGTTTGTTGTTCATCTGGGAGTTTTCTTTTTATGGTGGGTGCTTGTGTTTGGGGTGGTGTTGGTGCTGGTTTTGCTGATAGGGGGGTGTTTGACTGTGGTGTTGTTTGTGTTGTTGTTTGTGTCTGTGGTTGTGTGTTGGTGTTGGTGATTGGAGTTTTGGGGGTTTTCGACGACAAGCGCCAGCCTCTTTGCCAACACCTTGGCCAAAATATGTAACTCTGTGTTGAGCAGAGTTATGGGCCGGAAGTTGCCTATGTCATCCCCCTTATTCTCGTCCTTCCTGACTAGTGTGACTACGCCCTTGGTCACAGAACTGGGAATTCTCCCGTTCTGCTGCCAGTTGCAGTAGACCGCTTCCAAGAGACCGGAGAACAAGTCCGGCATTGCTACGTAAAATTCGTAGGGTAGACCGTCGAGACCTGGAGATTTGCGTTTGCTGCATTGGCTCAGCGCGTCCCCTATCTCAGCGGCCGAAATCGGCCTTTCGCAGAACTTCGCCTCGCTGTCCGAGAGTCGCGGTAGGCCGTCGAGGTATGGACCGAAATCCATAGCCCCTCCCGGCGCGCCGCCCTCGCCGAACAGTTGAGCAAAGTGCCGCTGAAAGGCCGCGCACATCTGCTTCGGCTCATGTATCCCGCGTCCGTCTTGGTCCTTCAAAGACCGAATCGTGAGATAGATAGATAGATAGATAGATAGATAGATAGATAGATAGATAGATAGATAGATAGATAGATAGATAGCCTGATCCGTCAACAGTGTTGTGGCTTTTTTTATAATATAGTCAGGCAGAGAGAGAGGAGGAAGAGAGAAACTAGGATAGAAAGAGGAAAGAAGATATTGTAATAGATAGAAGAAGGAGGATGAAACTGTCATAAACGGCGGAAGGAGATTCGGTAATTTGTTTTGACGCATGGCAAAGGACATCTTCCGTTACAGAACAAAAATCATCACATGAGAAACTCCAGAATAACAAGGCACAAAGTTGACCCTATTGAGAAAATATTATCCTTAACAGGAGCGACGGAAGCATTTCTGAATTGGGGGGGGGGGGTCAAATTTGGTCAATTTATTTATAGTGATTAGTTTAGCTGTTTTGACTTTGCCTTTCATCCTTACAGGGTCGATAAAATAAAGTACCAGTAATGAACTGGGTAATTGCTGGCCTTGTGCCTAAAGTAGAAACAATTATAAAATATCAACTAAGGTATAAAAAAACTTCGATATGCGATAAATATAACATTTACATAAATCGTAGCACATATACAAATAGATGTGTGTTTTGGTAGTTTGGGGAGAAACCTACCCTGCTTAATATAGTATTGAGTCCTCATTCTCGCGACCTTCAAAGCTAAGCTTATATGTAAACACATCCCCCCTCACGTGAAACACCTGAAGGCAATTCTTCAACGTACAAAGAGTATAAAAAATTGTACATGTATCTAATTTTATTTTACTTTAAATTTTCAAATATAAACTGTGTTGTACATATATATATATATATATATATATATATGTGTGTGTAGAGAGAGAGAGCGGGATAGGTATATACATATAGATAACTAGATAGATACACACACACACACACACGCACACACGCACACACACACACGCACACACACACACACACACACACACACACACACACACACACACACACACACACACACACACACAACACACATACCTTCATAAAGTATATATATAAGAAGCAATTTTGACAGAACACTCACATATATTCAAACTGCTCACAGAATACATGAAAAAACATTTTTAAAAATATTCAATATTTAATATTTACTATCTATTCTTTGATAAGATTGTTATACCAATCGAAATCTAATCATATTTAATGTAACAATTATTTAATGTAACAATTATTCCTTCTGTTGGATTAAAGAAAAACTAAACTTTAAATATACTTCTGACATGTGTATTTTC
>OZ024741.1:51258126-51263126 GCA_964016885.1 Eledone cirrhosa
TACCATGTGACGACAAGTGCAGAGAGATCTCCAGATATAAAGCAATGCCTGTGCCGTGAAGCTTTTATAGTGAGCAAATGCACTGCACAAAGCCAGTCCCACTCTCTTAACCAATATGATATTTACCAAAAAGAAGAACAAGTCAACATCATTGGATACCATCAGGGTTGCAGGTGTTATATCAGAGTTTTCCTTCTCCTAGAATTCTGCCTTGACAAAGGCTAGAGGTCATCTCTCCGGTGATTTGGGATGGCCATTGACTCTTAAGAGCTCCTTTGCCCTTTGACAGGTTTTGTTTTTAGTCCTGCAGGATGTCCAAAGTCACCCTCCTCACCAAGAAACCTTGGTGGGGTTGCCAGTTTAGTCGCAAACGACCCGACCATGAGACAGGTTGTACTGGGATACATGTTACCAGTAGCACCAACTGGTGACCTGACATACATATATACATACATACATACATACATACATACATACATACATACATACATACATACATACATACATACATACATACATACATACATATATACATACATCAAAAAAATTGACCAATTTACAGAAAAGTTGTGCATGGATACTTGAGGCGTAAAACACAGACCATAGAGGGGATAAACCACTCAAAAAGCCTGGCATGGAGTTCCGGCAAGTTTATAACATCACACCTTGAGGGATATCTCTATGCAATACAGGAACAAGAACTCCCTACCAAATATCTGCTGCACAAAGGAGGAGGGCCATCAGCTGACAATAAATGTAGGCTATGTAAAACAAAGATCGAGGATGTAAGCCACATTGTTGCCAGCTGCGAAAGAATGTCATCTCGCTACTACCTCCCCATGAGACACGATGGGATAGCTAGAACCATCTGGAACGCACTTAAAAAAACAAAATTAACAACAAACGAGGAAGAATATATTGAGACAGATGGCATTAAGGAATACTGGTGGAACCTGAAAATAAAAACTGTCACCAAATTAAAGCACAACCGGCCTGATATTGTTGTTTGGGACCACACATTGAAAACGTGTTCTGTTGTGGAGATCAGCTGCCCACTTGATGTAAACGTTGTCAGAAAAATACAGGAGAAGGAGGACATCTACGGACCATTGATGAGGAGTTTACAAATCCAGTATCCAAGATACACCTTTAGCTTCATACCCATCATTATTGGAGCTACGGGTTATATACCAACCCGCTTGGACCAAAGTATGACTGAACTTGGATTTGCGGACAAAAAGCGCAGCTCCCTAATTCATAGTCTGCAAATGGCTGCGATAGCTGGCACCTTCAAAATTTGCAAAACATTCTTGCGATTCAAGGGATGACAATTTCTTTTCATTCACAACCTTGCCACCAGGAAGGTGGCCGGTCAAAAAAATATACTCGAAATTAAGAGAAAGAGATAACATACATACATACATACATACATACATACATACATACATACATACATACATACATACATACATACAAATAAACACATTCAAAGCTGCAACAATGTGGAAGACATCCATGTACATAATATGAAAGAGTACTGGTGGAATGTTCCAGTAAAAACCCCAATAAAATGTAGGCATAACAGACCAGATATTATGATATGGGACAGGGAGAAGAAAACATGCACAGTAGTGGAAATTAGCTGCCCAGCAGATGTCAATATAATATCAAAGATTAGCAAAAAGGAGAATATTTATGCAGAACTGATGAGAAATCTGAAGATACTCCACCCTTATTACACCTTCAGATTTATGCCTGCGATTATTGGGGCACTGGGGTATGTTAATAACTGCCTCAATACAAATCTTGAGAAGCTAGGCTTCACGGGAACAGAAAGAACATAACTAGTTAGGAAACTACAAGTACAATCCATTAATGGAACAGTAACAATATGTAAAACATTCCAAAAATGTTGCATCTAATAACTGCATATACACATGTACAGATACAAAGCATATACACATGCACACATGCAACTCAAAACATACACATCCACACATACAATAACATCCATATCTACACATGCATACATACATACATATCTACCTAGTTGATGTTGTGTAAATTCCAATGAGAGAGTCTTGTGTCTATGTTAGAAACCAACTCTCTCTCTATTGGTAAAACTTTGTGAAATTATAAAACCAGAGAACATACATATATACATACATACATACATATATACATATATACAAACATTACATACATACATACATACATACATATATACATATATACAAACATTACATACATACATACATACATACATACATGGTGGCTGCCAACTCGTTTTCGAGTACGGCCACTACTTTATATCCATGTAGGAGAACCCCTACCGATGCGCTAAAAAAGTGTGACCCTTGGTCCAGCCAGCGACTTGAAAACTGGTACAAACACTACACCTGTGACAATTATTGACACATAGTGTTGGGCCCATGGTACCATGTGATGACAAGTGCAGAGAGATCTCCAGATATAAAGCAATGCCTGTGCCGTGAAGCTTTTATAGTGAGCAAAGGCACTGCACAAAGCCAGTCCCACTCTCTTAACCAAGATGATATTTACCAAAAAGAAGAACAAGTCAACATCATTGGATACCATCAGGGTTGCAGGTGTTATATCAGAGTTTTTTTCTCCTAGAATTCTGCCTTGACAAAGGCTAAGGGGTCAGCTCTCCAGGATATATATACATATATTTATAAATATACATACATACATACATACATACATACATACATACATACATACATACACACATGCATACATATATATATATATATATATACATACATACATACATACATACACATACATGTACATACATACATATATACATACATATATATATACATATATATATATATACATATATACATACACATACATACATATATATACACACACACATATACATACACATACACATATACACACATACATATATATACACATATATACATATACACATATATACATATACATACATACACACATACATACACATATACATACATATACATATACACACATGGTGGCTGCCAACTCGTTTTCGAGTACGGCCACTACTTCATATCCATGTAGGAGAACCCCTACCGATGCGCTGAACGGGTGTGACTTTTTAGTCCAGCCAGCGACTTGAAAACTCTGCTACAAACACTACACTTGTGACAATTATTGACACACAGTGCTGGTACCATGTGACGACAAGTGCAGAGAGATCTCCAGATATAAAGCAATGCCTGTGCCGTGAAGCTTTTATAGTGAGCAAAGGCACTGCACAAAGCCAGTCCCACTCTCTTAACCAAGATGATATTTACCAAAAAGAAAAACAAGTCAACATCATTGGATACCATCAGAGTTGCAGGTGTTATATCAGAGTTTTCCTTCTCCTAGAATTCTGCCTTGACAAAGGCTAAGGGGTCATCTCTCCCGGTGATTTTGGATGACCATTGACTCTTAAGAGCCCCTTTGCCCTTTGACAGGTTTTGTTTTTAGTCCTGCAGGATGTCCAAAGCCACCCTCCTCACCAAGAAACCTTGGTGGGGTTGCCAGTTTAGTCGCCATCGACCCGACCATGAGACAGGTTGTACTGGGATACATGTTACCAGTAGCACCAAATACATATATACATACATATATACGTACATATATACATACCTTCCTGCCTACCTTACACACAAACCTACTTACCTATCAACCTACCTACTTATCTACCTACCTACCTACCTATTAAACTAGGTACATACTAATATATCTATATATTTCTACATTATCGATCGATCTATCAGGCTGTCTCTTTCTCTCTGTCGATCTATTTATAAAACCTTAAATATTTTCTGTCTTCCTATTTTCCTACATTTATCTACATCTATATATCTATAGCTATCTATATATCTATCTATCTATCTATCTACGAATGTCCTGGCGTGGCTGATCTGTGGGGCTACGCCGAACAACTGCTGTCGCGGGTGGCGCCGATTAAATTGACCGCCGAGTCCGTGATGACAATCAAACCGCCTCCCCTCTTCACAAAGGAAGCAAAGGCGGTTTTTCTGTGCGTAATAGCCATGTTGAAAGAGGTTGTTTGGTGGACACGATTGAAAGGTCTGAGGTCAGGCAACTTCCTCTCTGGCCATAGTCTGGTCTACTTCTTCCGATATCACTTCGGAAGAAGGATAAGAATGGAGAGAGAGGTGCTTGGCCACAGGCAGTTTTATGAAAGGTGGGTGATAGTGGCGAGAATGGCTCGTGTAAATGGGCCTTCTCTGTATACCATCCTGTAGGTAAAGAAGTAAAGGAGAGGGGAGCACCTTCTCCATGTGCTCCCCGGGCAAAGGATTGCACACTTTTTCGGGGGTGTGTGCAACCCCCATCACGTCCCCTCCCTTTTGAGGTTATTTTCGATTATTTTCATGTTACACCCTTTTTACTCGATTATATGTAAACTCCCCCTTTGTATTTGTCCCTTCTTTTTATGCCTTTATGGTAAATAAAGAAATCTATCTATCTATCTACGAATTTTACGTAGCAATGCCGGACTTATTCTCCGGTCTCCTGGAAGCGGTCTACTGCAACTGGCAACAGAACGGGAGAATTCCCAGTTCTGTAACCGGGGGCGTAGTCACACTAGTCAGGAAGGACGAGAATAAGGGGGATGACATAGGCAACTTCCGGCCCATAACTCTGCTAAACACAGAGTTACAGATTTTGGCCAAGGTGTTGGCAAAGAGGCTGGCGCTTGTCGTCGGGAACCTGGTGGGAGAAGCGTAGACATGCGCAATCCCGACCAGGTCCATACACGACAACCTCCACCTCATGCGATACATCATAGAGAGGGTAGGGTGTAAACCCGGCTTCGGTGGGGTCCTAATCAACTTGGATCAGTCTAAGGCTTTCATAGGGTTGACCATCGTTACCTGGATGCGTTGCTCGAGGCAGCAGGTTTCGGACCCGTGTTCAGGGGCTGGATTGCTGCAATGCACAACAGCAACATCTGATCAAGG
>OZ024741.1:51273126-51298126 GCA_964016885.1 Eledone cirrhosa
AAGTCCGCGATTGCTTGCCAAACGGGCGCATAATGGCAAAATACTTTGAAAGGAAGTTGACCCTGAAACGGGAATACAAATGGAATAAAACAAGTTTCGCGTAAATCGGACCACGGGTTCCCGAGATATGGAGTTTTTCTGGGTACCTTCATAAACAAAGAGAGAGAAAGATAGAGAGGAAGAGATAGTGGTTGTGACAGGGTAGATTGAAAGAGAGACATAGAGAGAGGGAGAGGAGACAGAGGAGAATGGAAGAGAGATAGAGAGACCTGGTGGTATATATGTGAGAGTGTGTGTATATATGTGTGTGTGTCTATGACCAGTGTATATAGATGCACACATACATACATATATATTTATACACACATATTTATATATATACATACACAAACGTATATATATGGACCTTCCAGTTTCATTTCACATTATATACATGTCTGTGTATATTTTAATTATTTAAAAATTATTTTTAAGTGAACATATTTTTTTTTAATATTTTGAAGTGAACGTGACCCAACGGGTCAGGGGTATATAAAATATATATATAAAATTAACAAAGAGCAGACAATGAACGAAAACGAGATAAAACGAAAAAAAAAATGTTTGAAGGGGAACCTTAAAAAACTCTTTTGAAAATAAAAAAAAGTCAGACGAAAGACACAGAACTCCAAGGTCTTCAGCCATCTAGGTGGACTTCTATCAGTTTCGACCCACCAATGGTACTGCTGGTCCACCACCCGGAGTCTCAGCGTCTGTCATAATCAAAAGCGCTGTCCGTGGAATAAAAAACAAGACAAAACAATAACTTATAACAGGTATACTTAGAATTATATTGGACGACAAGGAGAAGGTATTGTGCTTTTTATAGCAGTATATTAAAATCAACTGACAACTAAAGAGGTACTCTTAATCATTAATTATCTGATTTGAAGTACCACTTTAGTTGTCAATTGATTTTTTAAAAATTCCCACCCACCTTTCAACATACTGGTTGGAAGGCAGCATTTCCCTCTTCACTCTGAATTTTCTTTTCAGGTGAAACTTAAAAAGTTAATCAGGGCTTCACTGAAGAAGAAAGTGTTTATCTTCAATCCTTTCAAGCGCGTCCACCACAAGACCTCTTTCTCCATCACCACCAGGCAGATAAAAACAGCCTGCCCTTCCCCTCTAATGGTCACAGTTGATAGTCGGATCCATTCCACACGTGACAGCAGGTGTTCGACGTAAACCCACAAGTCAGCAATACTCGAACACTGGACGAGTGCGTGCAGGACGGTTTCGTCGCCCTGCGCGCATCTCAGACAGGCCCGGCTGATGGCACTTCAATGCCTATGAAGTTTATCTCGAACTAGTAAAGCTCCTTGGTAGCACCGCAGGCCAGGGATTTCTGAAAGTTATACATGAGCCCTGGACTGAAAGAGTGACTAGCTGATTTTCGTCAACCCCAGAGTCTCTTCAACAACGTCGTCGTTTTTACCCACCACTAAACCTCCATAAAAAGCCAAGCCAAGGTGGAGTTTCAACCGATCGTACTTCCTGATTGGCTGAGGGCTGTGAGTACTTGAAGACATTCCAATTTCTAAGGTACTTTTGGTCAAGTGGGCAAAATTTTGTGTTTGGGTAGTCACATAGTGCCTACGTACCACCGTGGGTCTCGGATGTTACCCTAGATGTATTCATTTTTTAAGTATTTATATTAGCGATGTTTCTAGCCAGGTTAGGTGCGGTGGAGTAGGAATTCCTAACAGTATTTCAATTGGGGTGGTGTAATATTTGTGCTGTGTGGAGAAATACTTCTTAAAAAAGGTGAAAACCTTTTCAGTTATTGGTATGGACACTTTAAATGGTAGTTATACCAACTTATTTGTCTACGCCTATTTCGGTTAGGAGGGTCTGGGTGTGCTTTCTATGTAGGTAACTTGTTTGCCTTAAATCCACGACAGACTAGGGCTTCATTATAGTAGGGAGAGAACTCACTAAATATGTTCTCGTTGGTCAAGAAAACCGAGATCCAGTGAGATATATTCCTAACGAAGATTTTGTTATATTGGTCAGGTGGTTGGTGTGTATGTTGATGTATTTTAGGGACCCATTTGGTTTGTGCTAAGGGTAGTTAAGGGAGGTTGCTAAATCTAAGGTGACATCCAGGAAATGTGCTCTAGAATGTTGTAACATACAGCCCAAAGAAACTATGGATAATGATACCGACAAATATTATCTGATTTTCCTGATGATTTCATATGAACGAGACAGATCTAGTCCTGTAGAAGTCATTCTCTCTCTCTCTCTCTCTCTCTCTCTCTATATATATATATATATATATATATATATATATATATATATATATATATATATAGGAACCAGTAAGACCCGACAGCTGAGCTCAAGCCGTTTCGACGGCTAATTCTGGACTAAATGAACATTTATCCTGGTATTTAAATAGCCGATCTTCTCAAGGGGTAATTCCATATATGGTCAAAGTGATTGTCAAAAATCAGTAGTAATTCTGTGGTTGCAAATTAGTAGGGGAGATGGTGGCTAAACCTGCCAGTAGGAGAAAGAGGGGAGGGGGTGGAGTAGACCCAATCAAGCGTTGGTAGTGCCAGCTACAGCTGGGCATGAGGTCAAAGAAGATACAGGGGAGGGGGAGGGGGAGGAAGTCGGAACGGTAGGTAGAACAATGGGGGGTAAAAATAGGAAAGAAAAAATACTGAGAGTGAAGAAAAGCAAATAAGTGTAAAGAAAAAATTAAATTCTACGACCTAGGTGTCAGGCTATTGTTAGGCGAGAATAAAATAAAAAAAGAAAGAAAGAAGTAAATAAATAAATAAATAAATAAATAAGGAAATAAGTAAAAGAACTAGGTGGGACGAATTAGGCAAGGACCCTTTTAAGAGGTATAAGTACGTAAATGATACGGTGACTGGTCAACAAAAGGGGCCAAAATACTAAAGAGACTACCACGAAATAAACAATAAAGGTTTCCATCCCGGGCCAGCAACGACCCAGTGCAGCAAAGTGAACTTGTACGACATAATAATTCTGAGTCCCGGGAAAAATATATACTAATGCTAACTCTAAAAGATCTAAAACAAGCTACATGAAAGTTCGTACGAAATAAAGGTAGAATACGGAGAAATAAGTTCAGAATCCACCCCGCCCAGAAGAAAAGCGAAGCAAGAAATACTGAAACGAAAAAATAAGGCATAAGTGCCACTAAGAAATATAGAGGGCACAGAGAATAGTGGGAGCGGTCGGAAAAGGGGGGCAAGTATCCGGGGTCTAAGCCAACTGCTATAAAGGGCGGAGTCCGCCAAATCTATCAAAGACTAGGGGAGGGGGGAGTGGGGGTACTAAGGCTACATGGGGCCAAAGGGCAGCCTCGGGTGGGCGAGAAAAGACGCCGACAAAGGAGAAGAGCTGGGGTAGAAGGACAAAGGAGAGAGGGGGGAAGGAAATAAAGGATGCGATAAAAGAATACAAAGAAGATCTTACGTCTTCCTTGGCAAGCAGGGGTTACCCATTGCAAAATCGGCAACTGGGGTGTTATAGCCCTAGTCTACCCCCCCGGGTCATTATGGGGTTTGAGGGCGAGGTAAGTCCTACGCAATCCATGTTTACATGCAGTAACCAGTTCATCTTTCTTGTTTAGGAGTTGGTCCGTCGAAAACAGCATTTGTAAAGTTTCCTCCGAGCATAAATTGCACGGACGGCGTCCTCCCGTGTAAGAATTGGCTCTGGACAGTAATCTCCAAGTGAGATCATAGGTGATGTTGTTGTCCTTGAGGTCCCATATGTGGCCCGAAAGTGTAGTGGCGTGACGCCGGGCCGGGTTTCGGAAGGTATGTTTATGTTGGTATAGCCGGGTCTTGAAGTCACATGCGGTAAGTCCTATATAGGCTTTGTTGGAGGTATCCGTCCTCACGTTGCACTGGTAGATCACATTACGGTCTCTGCATCTATTGTCGAGTGGGCAAATAGATCTATCCGGGCAGTTACACCTCCTGGTCGGTTCTCCACTGCTATTTAGGTTATTTCTGCCATCGGGGTTGAGTTTTTTGTTGTTAGAGGAGACGATGTTTTGTGCGAAGTTTGGTGTAGTGCTGTAAGAGAGTTTGATGGTATTTTTGTTAATTATGTTGTGGTAGCGGTGTTGTAATGGGAAGTGTTTTTCAATGAGCCTAAAGAATAGTTTCCCGATGGGAGTAGTCACCTCTGCGTTGTGGGGAGGATTGAACCATGTTACATTGCGTGAGCGGCGGTGTCTCCTGCTGGTTCCGCTAATGGGATCTGGACAGTAGGATATTTCCTCCCGGAAACCACTCCGCTTGAGGGCCTGGTTGTAATAAGGCGCATGTTCATCGAATATCCGCTCATTAGCTGACAAACGGGATATGCGGAGGGAGATGTTTTTGACCAGGTTGTTTGTGATGTTCCTAGGATGGTTTGATCGGCGGTGGATGTAGTGCAGATTGTCATTAGGTTTCCTGTATGGGTAGTACAGGTCGTTTTCGAGGTCGAGGGTTACGTCCAGGAAGTTTACTCGGGTCAGGGACGTTTGTAGGGTTATTTTAAATCCCCAGTCGCGGAAGAATCTGATTAATTGTTTCCGGACCCGATCTGTACTACTGGGGTTGTACCCTTTAAGGGTAAGGAGCCCATCATCACGGTACAATCCACCACCGAATGCAGGAAACATATCAGTGAGTTTGGCTATTAGGAATAATCCTATAAGATCAGTGACCTCCGCCGAATCCGTGGCGCCCATGCTGACGTCGAAGGGTGAGTCGGGAGCTCTTTTTATCCATTTAGAGTCGTCAAAGAGTAAGACTGTCTTCCTGGCGTGGAGGATGATTTTTCTTTCCTGGTCGGTGATGGGCACGAGTGTTTCGGCGAAGTCCAAGGCGGCAGTAAGTAGCGGTAAGGTGATTGAAGCATAGTAGCTCTCTATGTCGAACTGTATGAATTTAGTTTCTCGTTTATCCTCCATATTGCTGAACCAGGAGATTACTTCCTGGGTGTTGATCCATAGGCTAAGTCGGGTGTGTTGCTTGACTTTTGGTATCACGCGGTCTAGGATTTTTTTGCTGATTCTCCCTATGTCGGACTTCGTTGGGTTAATAAGCCTGATGGAGGGTTTACGGTCAAAATCGGATTTATGGTCCTTCAGTGTGAAGTATGGTGTCCGTGGGTCTAGAGGTTCCGTGCGGTCGGCGACCCCGAGGCTGGAGGTGATTTGTTGTCCATCTCGATTTATGTCCTCGATGCAAGAGTGGTTGGCCTTTTTATAGGTGGAGTTTAGGCTGCTCCTGATCAGTGTGTGGTATCTGTCAGGGTTGACAAAGTATAGGTTCCCAGTTTTATCCGAATGCACCATGATGTCATTTGTGTTATCATACTCTGTTAAGTTGCTACGGAGTTTTTGTAGGAATCGGTTGTGTCTGGGTTTAAATTTAATGTTCTTGACCAGTTGGAAGAGGTCATTCTCGAAGGGTGCGAGCAAGGGGTTCAGGGGCGGAGATTTGTAGGTAATAAATCCGAATCTCTCCTTGGTGCCGAAGTCGTGGTTGTCGCAATATCTGTCATAGAAAAAAGTTCTCCATCTAAGTCTTTTCGCAAATAGATCAATTTTTTGCGTGAGCATCCGAAGGTAAAGTTTTTTCGGTGGGATTGGGATGTTCTTGGTAGAGAAGTCAATGTTGTGTTTTCGCATGGTGCGGGTGAAATGAATTGAGCTTAGCGGAAAAGTCTGGATACGGCGTGGTAGGGTCGGAAAGTGCTCTACTACGGGAGTAGGAGCTAGATAACGAAGGAAATGTGGTAAGGAACCAGGTGGACCATAACGCACCAAAGTACTCAATACTTGAGGTAGTAGAGTGGGTAATAGGAACCAGTAAGACCCCGACAGCTGAGCTCAAGCCGTTTCGACGGCTAATTCTGGACTAAATGAACATTTATCCTGGTATTTAAATAGCCGATCTTCTCAAGGGGTAATTCCATATATGGTCAAAGTGATTGTCAAAAATCAGTAGTAATTCTGTGGTTGCAAATTAGTAGGGGAGATGGTGGCTAAACCTGCCAGTAGGAGAAAGAGGGGAGGGGGTGGAGTAGACCCAATCAAGCGTTGGTAGTGCCAGCTACAGCTGGGCATGAGGTCAAAGAAGATACAGGGGAGGGGGAGGGGGAGGAAGTCGGAACGGTAGGTAGAACAATGGGGGGTAAAAATAGGAAAGAAAAAATACTGAGAGTGAAGAAAAGCAAATAAGTGTAAAGAAAAAATTAAATTCTACGACCTAGGTGTCAGGCTATTGTTAGGCGAGAATAAAATAAAAAAAGAAAGAAAGAAGTAAATAAATAAATAAATAAATAAATAAGGAAATAAGTAAAAGAACTAGGTGGGACGAATTAGGCAAGGACCCTTTTAAGAGGTATAAGTACGTAAATGATACGGTGACTGGTCAACAAAAGGGGCCAAAATACTAAAGAGACTACCACGAAATAAACAATAAAGGTTTCCATCCCCGGCCAGCAACGACTCAGTGCAGCAAAGTGAACTTGTACGACATAATAATTCTGAGTCCCGGGAAAAATATATACTAATGCTAACTCTAAAAGATCTAAAACAAGCTACATGAAAGTTCGTACGAAATAAAGGTAGAATACGGAGAAATAAGTTCAGAATCCACCCCGCCCAGAAGAAAAGCGAAGCAAGAAATACTGAAACGAAAAAATAAGGCATAAGTGCCACTAAGAAATATAGAGGGCACAGAGAATAGTGGGAGCGGTCGGAAAAGGGGGGCAAGTATCCGGGGTCTAAGCCAACTGCTATAAAGGGCGGAGTCCGCCAAATCTATCAAAGACTAGGGGAGGGGGGAGTGGGGGTACTAAGGCTACATGGGGCCAAAGGGCAGCCTCGGGTGGGCGAGAAAAGACGCCGACAAAGGAGAAGAGCTGGGGTAGAAGGACAAAGGAGAGAGGGGGGAAGGAAATAAAGGATGCGATAAAAGAATACAAAGATCTTACGTCTTCCTTGGCAAGCAGGGGTTACCCATTGCAAAATCGGCAACTGGGGTGTTATAGCCCTAGTCTACCCCCCCGGGTCATTATGGGGTTTGAGGGCGAGGTAAGTCCTACGCAATCCATGTTTACATGCAGTAACCAGTTCATCTTTCTTGTTTAGGAGTTGGTCCGTCGAAAACAGCATTTGTAAAGTTTCCTCCGAGCATAAATTGCACGGACGGCGTCCTCCCGTGTAAGAATTGGCTCTGGACAGTAATCTCCAAGTGAGATCATAGGTGATGTTGTTGTCCTTGAGGTCCCATATGTGGCCCGAAAGTGTAGTGGCGTGACGCCGGGCCGGGTTTCGGAAGGTATGTCTATGTTGGTATAGCCGGGTCTTGAAGTCACATGCGGTAAGTCCTATATAGGCTTTGTTGGAGGTATCCGTCCTCACGTTGCACTGGTAGATCACATTACGGTCTCTGCATCTATTGTCGAGTGGGCAAATAGATCTATCCGGGCAGTTACACCTCCTGGTCGGTTCTCCACTGCTATTTAGGTTATTTCTGCCATCGGGGTTGAGTTTTTTGTTGTTAGAGGAGACGATGTTTTGTGCGAAGTTTGGTGTAGTGCTGTAAGAGAGTTTGATGGTATTTTTGTTAATTATGTTGTGGTAGCGGTGTTGTAATGGGAAGTGTTTTTCAATGAGCCTAAAGAATAGTTTCCCGATGGGAGTAGTCACCTCTGCGTTGTGGGGAGGATTGAACCATGTTACATTGCGTGAGCGGCGGTGTCTCCTGCTGGTTCCGCTAATGGGATCTGGACAGTAGGATATTTCCTCCCGGAAACCACTCCGCTTGAGGGCCTGGTTGTAATAAGGCGCATGTTCATCGAATATCCGCTCATTAGCTGACAAACGGGATATGCGGAGGGAGATGTTTTTGACCAGGTTGTTTGTGATGTTCCTAGGATGGTTTGATCGGCGGTGGATGTAGTGCAGATTGTCATTAGGTTTCCTGTATGGGTAGTACAGGTCGTTTTCGAGGTCGAGGGTTACGTCCAGGAAGTTTACTCGGGTCAGGGACGTTTGTAGGGTTATTTTAAATCCCCAGTCGCGGAAGAATCTGATTAATTGTTTCCGGACCCGATCTGTACTACTGGGGTTGTACCCTTTAAGGGTAAGGAGCCCATCATCACGGTACAATCCACCACCGAATGCAGGAAACATATCAGTGAGTTTGGCTATTAGGAATAATCCTATAAGATCAGTGACCTCCGCCGAATCCGTGGCGCCCATGCTGACGTCGAAGGGTGAGTCGGGAGCTCTTTTTATCCATTTAGAGTCGTCAAAGAGTAAGACTGTCTTCCTGGCGTGGAGGATGATTTTTCTTTCCTGGTCGGTGATGGGCACGAGTGTTTCGGCGAAGTCCAAGGCGGCAGTAAGTAGCGGTAAGGTGATTGAAGCATAGTAGCTCTCTATGTCGAACTGTATGAATTTAGTTTCTCGTTTATCCTCCATATTGCTGAACCAGGAGATTACTTCCTGGGTGTTGATCCATAGGCTAAGTCGGGTGTGTTGCTTGACTTTTGGTATCACGCGGTCTAGGATTTTTTTGCTGATTCTCCCTATGTCGGACTTCGTTGGGTTAATAAGCCTGATGGAGGGTTTACGGTCAAAATCGGATTTATGGTCCTTCAGTGTGAAGTATGGTGTCCGTGGGTCTAGAGGTTCCGTGCGGTCGGCGACCCCGAGGCTGGAGGTGATTTGTTGTCCATCTCGATTTATGTCCTCGATGCAAGAGTGGTTGGCCTTTTTATAGGTGGAGTTTAGGCTGCTCCTGATCAGTGTGTGGTATCTGTCAGGGTTGACAAAGTATAGGTTCCCAGTTTTATCCGAATGCACCATGATGTCATTTGTGTTATCATACTCTGTTAAGTTGCTACGGAGTTTTTGTAGGAATCGGTTGTGTCTGGGTTTAAATTTAATGTTCTTGACCAGTTGGAAGAGGTCATTCTCGAAGGGTGCGAGCAAGGGGTTCAGGGGCGGAGATTTGTAGGTAATAAATCCGAATCTCTCCTTGGTGCCGAAGTCGTGGTTGTCGCAATATCTGTCATAGAAAAAAGTTCTCCATCTAAGTCTTTTCGCAAATAGATCAATTTTTTGCGTGAGCATCCGAAGGTAAAGTTTTTTCGGTGGGATTGGGATGTTCTTGGTAGAGAAGTCAATGTTGTGTTTTCGCATGGTGCGGGTGAAATGAATTGAGCTTAGCGGAAAAGTCTGGATACGGCGTGGTAGGGTCGGAAAGTGCTCTACTACGGGAGTAGGAGCTAGATAACGAAGGAAATGTGGTAAGGAACCAGGTGGACCATAACGCACCAAAGTACTCAATACTTGAGGTAGTAGAGTGGGTAATAGGAACCAGTAAGACCCCGACAGCTGAGCTCAAGCCGTTTCGACGGCTAATTCTGGACTAAATGAACATTTATCCTGGTATTTAAATAGCCGATCTTCTCAAGGGGTAATTCCATATATGGTCAAAGTGATTGTCAAAAATCAGTAGTAATTCTGTGGTTGCAAATTAGTAGGGGAGATGGTGGCTAAACCTGCCAGTAGGAGAAAGAGGGGAGGGGGTGGAGTAGACCCAATCAAGCGTTGGTAGTGCCAGCTACAGCTGGGCATGAGGTCAAAGAAGATACAGGGGAGGGGGAGGGGGAGGAAGTCGGAACGGTAGGTAGAACAATGGGGGGTAAAAATAGGAAAGAAAAAATACTGAGAGTGAAGAAAAGCAAATAAGTGTAAAGAAAAAATTAAATTCTACGACCTAGGTGTCAGGCTATTGTTAGGCGAGAATAAAATAAAAAAAGAAAGAAAGAAGTAAATAAATAAATAAATAAATAAATAAGGAAATAAGTAAAAGAACTAGGTGGGACGAATTAGGCAAGGACCCTTTTAAGAGGTATAAGTACGTAAATGATACGGTGACTGGTCAACAAAAGGGGCCAAAATACTAAAGAGACTACCACGAAATAAACAATAAAGGTTTCCATCCCCGGCCAGCAACGACTCAGTGCAGCAAAGTGAACTTGTACGACATAATAATTCTGAGTCCCGGGAAAAATATATACTAATGCTAACTCTAAAAGATCTAAAACAAGCTACATGAAAGTTCGTACGAAATAAAGGTAGAATACGGAGAAATAAGTTCAGAATCCACCCCGCCCAGAAGAAAAGCGAAGCAAGAAATACTGAAACGAAAAAATAAGGCATAAGTGCCACTAAGAAATATAGAGGGCACAGAGAATAGTGGGAGCGGTCGGAAAAGGGGGGCAAGTATCCGGGGTCTAAGCCAACTGCTATAAAGGGCGGAGTCCGCCAAATCTATCAAAGACTAGGGGAGGGGGGAGTGGGGGTACTAAGGCTACATGGGGCCAAAGGGCAGCCTCGGGTGGGCGAGAAAAGACGCCGACAAAGGAGAAGAGCTGGGGTAGAAGGACAAAGGAGAGAGGGGGGAAGGAAATAAAGGATGCGATAAAAGAATACAAAGATCTTACGTCTTCCTTGGCAAGCAGGGGTTACCCATTGCAAAATCGGCAACTGGGGTGTTATAGCCCTAGTCTACCCCCCCGGGTCATTATGGGGTTTGAGGGCGAGGTAAGTCCTACGCAATCCATGTTTACATGCAGTAACCAGTTCATCTTTCTTGTTTAGGAGTTGGTCCGTCGAAAACAGCATTTGTAAAGTTTCCTCCGAGCATAAATTGCACGGACGGCGTCCTCCCGTGTAAGAATTGGCTCTGGACAGTAATCTCCAAGTGAGATCATAGGTGATGTTGTTGTCCTTGAGGTCCCATATGTGGCCCGAAAGTGTAGTGGCGTGACGCCGGGCCGGGTTTCGGAAGGTATGTCTATGTTGGTATAGCCGGGTCTTGAAGTCACATGCGGTAAGTCCTATATAGGCTTTGTTGGAGGTATCCGTCCTCACGTTGCACTGGTAGATCACATTACGGTCTCTGCATCTATTGTCGAGTGGGCAAATAGATCTATCCGGGCAGTTACACCTCCTGGTCGGTTCTCCACTGCTATTTAGGTTATTTCTGCCATCGGGGTTGAGTTTTTTGTTGTTAGAGGAGACGATGTTTTGTGCGAAGTTTGGTGTAGTGCTGTAAGAGAGTTTGATGGTATTTTTGTTAATTATGTTGTGGTAGCGGTGTTGTAATGGGAAGTGTTTTTCAATGAGCCTAAAGAATAGTTTCCCGATGGGAGTAGTCACCTCTGCGTTGTGGGGAGGATTGAACCATGTTACATTGCGTGAGCGGCGGTGTCTCCTGCTGGTTCCGCTAATGGGATCTGGACAGTAGGATATTTCCTCCCGGAAACCACTCCGCTTGAGGGCCTGGTTGTAATAAGGCGCATGTTCATCGAATATCCGCTCATTAGCTGACAAACGGGATATGCGGAGGGAGATGTTTTTGACCAGGTTGTTTGTGATGTTCCTAGGATGGTTTGATCGGCGGTGGATGTAGTGCAGATTGTCATTAGGTTTCCTGTATGGGTAGTACAGGTCGTTTTCGAGGTCGAGGGTTACGTCCAGGAAGTTTACTCGGGTCAGGGACGTTTGTAGGGTTATTTTAAATCCCCAGTCGCGGAAGAATCTGATTAATTGTTTCCGGACCCGATCTGTACTACTGGGGTTGTACCCTTTAAGGGTAAGGAGCCCATCATCACGGTACAATCCACCACCGAATGCAGGAAACATATCAGTGAGTTTGGCTATTAGGAATAATCCTATAAGATCAGTGACCTCCGCCGAATCCGTGGCGCCCATGCTGACGTCGAAGGGTGAGTCGGGAGCTCTTTTTATCCATTTAGAGTCGTCAAAGAGTAAGACTGTCTTCCTGGCGTGGAGGATGATTTTTCTTTCCTGGTCGGTGATGGGCACGAGTGTTTCGGCGAAGTCCAAGGCGGCAGTAAGTAGCGGTAAGGTGATTGAAGCATAGTAGCTCTCTATGTCGAACTGTATGAATTTAGTTTCTCGTTTATCCTCCATATTGCTGAACCAGGAGATTACTTCCTGGGTGTTGATCCATAGGCTAAGTCGGGTGTGTTGCTTGACTTTTGGTATCACGCGGTCTAGGATTTTTTTGCTGATTCTCCCTATGTCGGACTTCGTTGGGTTAATAAGCCTGATGGAGGGTTTACGGTCAAAATCGGATTTATGGTCCTTCAGTGTGAAGTATGGTGTCCGTGGGTCTAGAGGTTCCGTGCGGTCGGCGACCCCGAGGCTGGAGGTGATTTGTTGTCCATCTCGATTTATGTCCTCGATGCAAGAGTGGTTGGCCTTTTTATAGGTGGAGTTTAGGCTGCTCCTGATCAGTGTGTGGTATCTGTCAGGGTTGACAAAGTATAGGTTCCCAGTTTTATCCGAATGCACCATGATGTCATTTGTGTTATCATACTCTGTTAAGTTGCTACGGAGTTTTTGTAGGAATCGGTTGTGTCTGGGTTTAAATTTAATGTTCTTGACCAGTTGGAAGAGGTCATTCTCGAAGGGTGCGAGCAAGGGGTTCAGGGGCGGAGATTTGTAGGTAATAAATCCGAATCTCTCCTTGGTGCCGAAGTCGTGGTTGTCGCAATATCTGTCATAGAAAAAAGTTCTCCATCTAAGTCTTTTCGCAAATAGATCAATTTTTTGCGTGAGCATCCGAAGGTAAAGTTTTTTCGGTGGGATTGGGATGTTCTTGGTAGAGAAGTCAATGTTGTGTTTTCGCATGGTGCGGGTGAAATGAATTGAGCTTAGCGGAAAAGTCGAAACGGCTTGAGCTCAGCTGTCGGGGTCTTACTGGTTCCTATTACCCACTCTACTACCTCAAGTATTGAGTACTTTGGTGCGTTATGGTCCACCTGGTTCCTTACCACATTTCCTTCGTTATATATATATATATATATATATATATATATATATATATATATATATATATATAGTTACCTACATAGAAAGCACACCCAGACCCTCCTAACCGAAATAGGCGTAGACAAATAAGTTGGTATAACTACCATTTCAAGTGCCCATACCAATAACTGCACCACCTAAGAGAACATTAGTCTACGACTTCTTTTATACCATAAACGTGGTTCTGTCTTTGCGTGTAATTCTTTTTCACCGCTCCAAATAATGAAGTATTATATTCGTTTTTTCCCCGTTCTTTGCCAGGGAACGTTTCCACGAACCAAAGTATCGTCTTCCTGTCTTCCTCCGGTTGCAACGTTTTTTGAAATATTCACTTCTGTGTTCACAGATTGACTTTGTTAGTTTCAGAAGATCTCGTTAAGGGTGAAAGCAGCGATTCTTTGCTTAAACTTTAATCTGTTATTTTAATAAATAAATATATATATATATATATATATATATATTTAAAACAACCGAAGTTGGATTCGGGGTCCAGTTATGGCCACCACTGTATAATGGAGGAGTCACTTTTAAACTGACCCTTCATTCAGGCACGTGTCTGAATGAAGGGCCAGGTTAAAAGTGCCTCTTCCATTATACAGTGATGGCCACAACTGGACCCCGAAACCATTGGTAGCGCATACATGTTAAGTGTATAAAACTTTGTTTATACTATATAAGCTCTCTCCCAACAGATTGAGCACTGTTTTCCTTGATCTTTCATCTACGGATTTCTACCAACTTATATGTGTGTGTGTGTGTAAGTACCTGTGTGTGTCTGTGTGTCTCTGTATGTGTGTGTGCATGTGACATGAACATATATTAGGAAACATGGACACATGCCTTCATCACCACGATGTTTGTGTATTAAAAATAGGATGGTTTACTCCAGTGCAACAGGGATTCCAAACACAAGAGGAGACAGCCTGCGGTAAAATAAAATAGAGAGAGTTTATTCGACTAAGTTCACACTAAACAATATAACGTACAAACCCAGGCTGCTCCGACGTAAAACCAACTGTAATAACAAGGTAGAGTGTACAAGTTAGCCAGGAGTTAATGGAGAGGGGAAAAAATATTTTCGGACATTGATCCTTGAAAAGACAGCAAAAAAGCGAAGTGAATAATGTATTGTCTGCAACCTTCTGAGAATAAGTGACATTGGGGTGACGTGGAGTTAAGAATAAAGGAGGAGAAAGGAATAGATTGAAGGAGTAAGGGAAAAAGAAGAAATGAGAAAGTAAGAGATAAAGAAAGAGAGGAATAGAAATAGAGAAGAGATCGCAGGTAATGTTAATACTATATAAATATCCATATATATATATATATCACGGCAGGTATGGGTTGGTCACGGTTTGGGATGAAATGTGTTAACTTTTCGCACCATTGAGTGCTTTGCGACCGCCTCAAAAAATTCGATTAGTATCTATCTGCTATACTGTGGCTACAACTTCGATACCCAATATTATACACACACACACATATATATATACGTATATATATATGTGTGTGTGTGTGTGTGTATGTGTATGTGTATGTGTGTGTTTATATATATATATATATCCGTATGTGATTGTGATTGACGGTTGAGAGAAAAGAGTACTCAATACCGAAGTAGAGTTTTAATATTCAGTTTCACCTATCACAGGGTCATCTGATGACCCTGTGATAAAGAGGCGAAACTCCAGATTAACAACACTCACTATTTAGCCTGAATAAATGTGTATATATATATATATATGTGTGTGTAGAGAGAGAGAGTGTGTGTGTGTGAGAGAGAGAGAGAGAGAGAGAGAGAGAGAGAGAGAGAGAGAGAGAGAGAGAGAGAGAGCGAGTTCCAGCGTTAACCTGTTGCACACTTTACAAAGACTTTTCAATTTTTTTTCTGAATTCAATCACAACTTTGTTGTTTATTAATAACTCTGTTTTTGGTGAAAGACTCCTGTAAATTTTCCTGTCCATTCTTTGATGTGACATTGTCAAATGAGGAGCCAGTCGCAATCCAAACAGCACAAAATTATAAACATTAACTTAAAAAGTATAACATAGAAGAGTATAATACATAACATAGAATTACATTGGTTAAATAAAACTTATTGAAATTTCATCTCAACTGTGTAATTTTTTTCCTCTTTCGTGGAAAAAATATTGGTCCATCGTGCTCATTCCCGATTTTCTTCTCTTCTCTTTCATCCATGATTGAGATTCCTACAATTTTGTGATATATATATGTATACATATATATATATATGTGTGTGTGTGTGTGTGTGTGTGTGTGTGTGTGTGTGTGTGTGTCGCGGGTTCAACCGGGGATAACCACAGTAAGTAAGGTACTCAATACATAGCAGAGTATAAATATTGAATATAGAAATGGCTTCTACGGGACCAGAACTGTTTCATTCAAAGGAAACAGTTCTGGTCCTGTATTGTATATCTGCGCCATCTTTATTTAATCTGTTTATTTATTTATTTATTTTTGTCTTCTCTCTCGCATGCGTTTGCGTGTGTGTATAGTGTTTGGTGTGTGTTCGCGTTTGGGTGACTGTGTTTTGGTTATTGTATTCTATCTTAGTTTACTAGTGTGTGTGTATATGTGTTTGTTGTTATTGTGCTTGTGTATATATTTATTTATTTATCTATATTTCTCTTAGATCAGTATTGTTTGTTTTGGGTGTTGTTGTTATTCCATTCATTTTTTCTGTTTAGCTTTGGCTTTCTAATTTGCCTATCTGCTGGGTCATTTCTATGTTTAAATATTATTTTAATTTCTATGTTGTCTATGTTACCGTGATGTTGTTTTCTAGCGTGTTCGTATAGTCCTTTTAGTTCCCCCCCCCCCCCAGTGTTGGTCTATCCTTTCACCTATGCTACGAGCTGTCTCGCCTATGTTTATTATTGTCATGTTTCTGCAAGTACCCTCTGTACATCTTATGTTATAGACTACGTTTCTAGTCTTTGGTTGTAGCCAGAGAACTGCATGCAGTTGATGAAGTGTTGGATGTGTCTTTCCGTTTCTGTTGGGTCGCACATGCGGGACACGTTCTTCATCACTCGTACCAAGTCTGCGATCAGAATATTAAACTTAGCACTACTGGACATTGCTGAGTTTTTGAGTATCAGGTATTTGGAGGCCATGGGTTTAGCGTAGTGTGAGTGGAGAATTTGGGCCCTCTCGTCTATTGTGTTAATCCAGAGTTCCGTGTCTAATACAGGTAGTCTACTGTTAGGGTGTTTGGAAGGGTAGTCGATAGTTACAGTTATACTCTGGTGTATGGAATTAGCTATCTGCTGGATGCTTTCCATTGTGCTACATTCTAAATCATACTTGTTAGTACTCTCTTGTGAGGGTGTCCTTATTACTATATTAATGTCGTCTACGTAACGAGAGTAGATGATGAGGTCTATGGAGCTCTCATCAAGGAGATCTTTGAGTCTCCTTAGCCACCATACCATTAAAAGGTTGGCAACGTCACCAGCTATGCTGACGTCAATGGCTGCTCCCTCATTTTGGGTGTAGATCTTCTCGTTGAATTTGAATATGTGGCCCTTTGGGGTAGTTTTAATACTAGCCCCTATTGCATATGCGACCATTTTTCTTACCTGATCATTGTCTTTGGGGGTTCGTATGGCTTTTATCCACCCAATCCACACAATCCACATATATATATACGCCCTAATTTTGACAACCGAACATTTGAAAAAAAAATAATAAACAATCTTCGGCCTCCAGGGCGCATGGTAGAATTTTGAGACTTGTTTTAGCAAAAGAGTAGCGTCTTCGACGCCTGGAAATACGGTGTGTACATATATATATATAGTGAAGAAACATAAGTCAATTGCATGAACTCATAATCCTTTATTTACTGCTATATATATTTCGATGATAGTCATTGAATGGCTATGACCTCATCAGGCAGTTAGTCAGTTCTTAGATATGCCAGCTCTGTGTTTATAGTGTTGATGGTGTCAGAGCCTTGGGACATATGAGCTTGTTAGAAATAATTTAATGCTGTCAGCAGGAATAGTCTTAATTCTCATTGGTCAGTTTGTAGATGCTAGTAGGGTTGGTATTTGACCTCAAAGAGGCAGGTGGTGTTGTAAAGTTCAAACCGTCAGGCAAGATGACAATAGTTCCATATGACTGATTTTCACAAAAAGCATTCCTGGTCAGATATATATTCAATTGAGGTTAATAGTATGAAATAGATACTACAGGTCATTCTTAAATTGGGGAATTTATGTGGAGTGGTGCTACTCAAAATTATGGTTAGAGTAGAATACTAGAAAATTTACAAATAAAAAGACTTATGTAGGTTGGCTTGCACGTACACTCACACCCACCTCCACAGACACACACACACATCCACACATACAAATTGAGGAATTAATGTGGGGTGGTAATACTTAAAATAATGGTTAGAGTCAAATACTTAGTTTATATATATATATGTACTTGAGAGTGATGTATTTATCTCTCCAGAGTGGTTTCCGTTTAGCAAGTGCTGTGGCTGTTAGTGCATTCCTTGCAAGGACCTCTGGCTTTGATCTCCCTTCACTGATGATGGCACCAAGGTACTGGAACTACATCACGGTCTCCCGCTCTTGATCATTGACGTTGGTCATGTCCATTTTTAAACACGCATGCGAGTCATGGATCCTAACTACTGAACTGCAAAGAAAGATCCAAGCAGTGGAGAGGAAAAGAATGACCCAGCATGAGAGCCACTTTGCAGTTCTGTTGACCACGATGAAGAGGGGGGAGCTGAGCTGGTATGGACATATAACAAGATCAGACAGACTCGCAAAGATGATTCTCCAGGGAACAGTGCGGGGGGAGAGAAAGCGAGGAAGCCAGAGGAGGCGGTGGATAGATAACATAGCTGAGTGGGCAGGAAAGAACTTTGCCACAACCCAAGTAGTCGTCCATGACCATCAGAGATGGAACCAGTTGGTACAATGTTCAACAGTGCACTGTCCCAACGACCCCAAAAAGGGTTAGGTGACCATGATGATGATGATATATATATATATATATATATGTGTGTGTGTGTGTGTGTGTGTGTGTGTGTGTGTGTGTATATATATATATATGTTTATATATATATATATGTTTATATATATATATATATATATATATATATATATATATATATATATATATATACATACATACATAGATACATACATGATATGTGAGTCCTGGGTCCAATCTTTCGTTGCTTAATTATTTTTTATTTTTCGTTTTCTTCTTATTCTTTTTTTTTTTTGTTTCCTTATTGCCAATTTTATTATACAATTTTTATGACATTTTCCATCTGAATAACTTTGAAAATATTTACTTTTTCGAGTCCGGGATTATATATATATATTGTTTTGTCCTTTTACTGGTTTCAGCGCGTTCAATAGTTTTTAATCGATTATATTTATCTTGATATTTATATCAGTCTGATACTCTGTTCTATCGATCTCTATATACCAGGCGGCTAAGTTTTACCATGTCCATCAATCTACCTCCTTTGACAGAGCTAATGATAAAATAAAATATTCATGACTGATATCTATAAATTTCAAAAGTATGATTGTGTCGTTTTTGTAGCTATCAATCTTTGATCTCTGCTTTAAGATGGGAACTAGTACAATATATTTATGGTTTCCATATAATTTGCACTGGTGATACTCTCGTTGCTTTGTGTTTTTCGTGCGACTTGTGAAAGTAAATATGACCTTATTTTACCCAGTTGATCTTTCAGCTACTATCATTGATTGTGGCATTCTAATTACTCCCAGCATTCTCTAAACCCCTAACACTCAAATGAACAAAAGCAGACGACATGACGATCCATAAACTTTAGCTGACAGCTATGCTGAGAATAAAATGATAATGACAATAAAAAGAGCAGATTATCAGACGTGATAAAAAAAAATTGAGACTGCTTACGACATGGAGACAATAAGTTTATTTTTAATGTTTTAATCAAATAAAGCAAAGTTGTCTTTAAATGAGATGGGAAGTTGGATAATTAGAATTATAATTGAAGTATAATGGCGACTGAATTGTGGTTTTTTTGACAAAGTGGCTTGTATGATAAACAGTTTATGGTAAAGATTATAAAAAAAATTAGATGCATTAAATTGTTTTAATAGGACAGATAGACACGCCGATGGCGTGTCTATCTAAGTATTCTGTAATTACTTATATATATATATATTATTTTACTCTTTTGCTGATTTCAGTCATTAGAATCCGACCAGGCTGGAGCACCGACTTGATTTTTTTCAAGTCTGATACGAGCTGCAACAAACATATATGGACATAAACATTAACACACACACACACACACACACACACATATATATATTTATATATATATATATATATTGCTAGTCTGCGGTACTGAGACCGAGAAGACTCCAAATCAAACAAGTATTCGATACATAGATGCAGAGTGAGTATATTAGTGAAAGTAAAAGATTGACCGCGAGCTCGGTGGTTTCGGCTAGTTACCTTTTCTGTAACTAGATCCTCCACTTTCACTAAAATATAAGCTGTATCGGCCATTGCCTTTCCCTTGGACAACATCTTTAGCGTGGAAAGAGGAGACTTGTATGCATGGGTGACTGCTGGTCTTTCATAAATAACCTTGCCCGGACTAGTGCCTCAGAGAGGAACTTTCTAGGTGCAAATCCCGTGGTCAATCGTGACCGGCGGGGTCTTTAGCCTTTACTGTATATACGAAAAGTATATCGATATACAATAATCATAAAATGTATTTCAGGGATTTACAATAAACATTCCTCACTAAACTTTTAAATAAAACAAAATATTTTTTTATGATATCTATGTCTTGAAATCTAGAGAATATGATCTGGACAAAAATGAAGAAAAAACGAAAGATTTTGCAAATGCAATTTCTTCAATTACTCCTTTTTTTAACGCTAGCTGTAAACCTTAACTGTAAACCCTAATCCTAATGACTAAATTCTATTCCTAACCAGCGTTGACTCATCTATGGCAGGGCTTTCCAAACTTTTTCAAACGTGGAACCTCTTTTGGTTCTGAAACTTTGGGGAAACCCCAAAGTCTAATACTGTTATATGGTCGTAATATAAATATACTCCTCTACTTTTTTTCATGGAACCCCAGACACTCCTTCCATAGGATTCCTTGGGTTCTACAGAACCCACTTTGGGAACAACTGTTCTATGGAATTAAGGAAGCTTATGTTTCAGGGGTCCTAATCCCATAAAGATTCCAGAAGCAACTTATTGTCATGTTGCTGCTCAATAGACGCTGGCTGCAAAGGAGTTCCAATAACAGTTGAAAATTCATATAGGCATCGTAGACACATTCTACATACGGGCACAATAGTGTCTTATTTGGCTAGCTTTTATATTCACTAGGTGAGAGCGACATCTCCCTCTTTCTGTCACAAACACTCTCTCTCTCTCTCTCTCTCTCTCTCTCTCTCTCTCTCTCTCTCTCTCTCTCTCTCTCTCTCTCTCTCTCTCTCTAAACAAATGACGTTCTTTTTCTCTCTCTATTTATCTACATCTCTTTCGCTTGGTGCTCTCCCTCTCTCTATATATATGAGGGTGACGTCGTAACTTTCTGTCTATCTACCTCTTTCTGTCACCTTGAAAACACACAACGTTCCTTTTTCTCTCTCTAGCTATGTATATATATATATATATCTCACTTGGCGTTGCCACTCTTTATATAAAGTGAGAGTGACAGATAGACAGATAGAATGTTTTGCAGTATTCGTTTCGGCTTTCTGCTCTCTCAGTTCAAATCCCGTCAAGGTCAACTTTCCCTTTCATTCTTTCGAGGTCGATAAAAAAAGTACCAGTTCAGTACTGGGATTGATTCTTCCTCTGTATCTCTTTCCTTTCACTTTCTATCCTTCTCTGGAAGAAATCTCCTTTATTCAGACTTGGAGAGAAGAGATGGGCTCCGCCGTGTTTAGAGATGTCCTAGAAAGGCGTGTATGTCAATACGGTGCCTCTACGACTCCGACGGGAGTTATGGGACCATACGTACATACGTTATATTCATGTGATTTCACTATACAAGTATGAATATATTGTGGATTCTTAGACAATTTAGTGACTGTTAAATAACTTCACACACTTCTGTTAATGATATGTATCAAATAAGACGAAACTAATGTAAATAAAATTTCTTCTTTTTGTTCATTCAATCTCGTATTTACTGTATAGTGGTTACATTGTTTATTTAAAATTGTATTTACTCTACATATACTACATTGGTTTTATAATGTGTATTTAATCCGGGCAGTAGATTGCCAGTATCGTTAGATCGTCGGACAACATGCTTTATGGCATAGTGTTGCGTCCGTTTACGATCTGAGGTCAAATCCTGCTGGGGTTAGCTTTGCCTTTCATCCTTACAAGGTCGATAAAATAAAGTACCAGTAATGCACCGGAGTCGATTTAATCGACTTTCCCCTCCTCCAAAATTGTTGGCCTTGTAACTAAAGTAGAAACCATCATATGTATTTTATTTTATTTATATTTTGTGTTTTATTAAATTTCAAAAGGATGTTTGGGATGTAGACTTTCTGTATGGGTTGAAGTTCCCTTTTGTCTTTCATGAATAAAAGCTTCACATTTTTCTACAATTCTTTTAGAATTGTGTCGGCAATTTATCGTTTCAATTATTTGTTATTGTTGCTGTTGTTTTTATTGTTGTGTTTATTGGCAGGCTACGGCAGTCAGTCATCTGTGACGGCAGCAGTGGCACACACTAGTAAAGACAACCAGACGTCACCCGGCACCACCAGTAGTGAATACCAGAGGGAACAAAGTTCGGTGGCGTTGAATCACTATTCAGATATACCATACGGTAAGTCACATAATCAGTCTCTCTCTCTCTATATATATATATATATATATATATATATATATATATATATATATAGAAAAAAAGATGAAATCGAAAATGCAACTGGAGTATTTTTTTTTTTTTTAAATATATATATTTATTTGGTTCCTTTACCGGTTTCGCAGTTCTTCTGCTTTTCAAAAGTAGAGTTGAGATGGAGGGTCTGTGGTTTTTCTCACACGTGAGAAAAACCACAGACCCTCCATCTCAACTCTAGTTTTGAAAAGCAGAAGAACTGCGAAACCGGTAAAGGAACCAAATAAATATATATATATTTTTTTTTAAATAAGACTCCAGTTGCATTTTCGATTTCATCTTTTTTTCTTTATACTTTCACTCGTGTAGAACACCTCGGTTATTTTTCATTTTGTAAAAAAAACCTCACTTTCTAATAATATATATATATATACGAGTATATATATAATCGATACATCGATCTCCATCGATCAATCGACCCTCTGAAACGATCGTCAAACAATGAACTAACTCTCTACCTACACCTGACTTCTGTTTATATATCTATATATATATATATACATACATACATATATATATATATATATATATATATATCCCTCTCCTCTCTCTATCTGTCTATCTCTCTATCTATCTGTCTATATCTCTCTCTCTCTCTCTCTACCTCTATCTCTCTCTCTCTCTCTATATATATATATATATATATATATATATATATAGTACAGTACAATTTAAAAAAATATGATCAACACTAATGTGTTTGTTTTTTTTGCAAAATGACAATAATTTTTTAGCCAGATAGAAATACCTTAATTCAAGTACATATAGTCCGCCTGTATCGATCTAGAAAATATTAAATATTAAATCTATACTTACAGACGTAAAATGGCAACTGCCTGGTGCCTAGACAAGTTTAAATTTCAAAATTCAAACCTTTTCAGCAGATCGGTCGGAACTTCAAAACATAAACCTGTTTCACAAGGGATGGTATACTAATGAAATAATTAATTAATTACGGAACAACTATTTATAAAATAATTATTAGTGAAGTAATCAATTTTCTGTGATTTTCAATAGGCACCCAGAAATTATAGTTACTTCTCCTAAGATAAGGATCTTTAGACTGATCTGTCGCAAGCCTAATACATGTGCTTTTGCACACGACCTTCTCAGCATTCTGGCTCATATCCATGGCGCTAGAAATAACAGCCGTAAATATGGGATTATGAATTCAGCTCTACCGAAGGAGCAGATTTATTTCAATTTAGTTGTCAAATACAATTATTAAGCACTAAGAAAATACTTCTGAGCATTACAGTACAATTTAAAAAAATATGATCAACACTAATGTGTTTTTTTGTTTTTTTTGCAAAATGACAATAATTTTTTAGCCAGATAGAAATACCTTAATTCAAGTACATATAGTCCGCCTGTATCGATCTAGAAAATATTAAATATTAAATCTATACTTACAGACGTAAAATGGCAACTGCCTGGTGCCTAGACAAGTTTAAATTTCAAAATTCAAACCTTTTCAGCAGATCGGGCGGAACTTCAAAACATAAACCTGTTTCACAAGGGATGGTATACTAATGAAATAATTAATTAATTACGGAACAACTATTTATAAAATAATTATTAGTGAAGTAATCAATTTTCTGTGAATTTCAATAGGCACCCAGAAATTATAGTTACTTCTCCTAAGATTAAGAACTCTTAAGACTGATCTGTCGCAAGCCTAATACATGTGCTTTTGCACACGACCTTCTCAGCATTCTGGCTCATATCCATGGCGCTAGAAATAACAGCTGTAAATATGGGATTATGAATTCAGCTCTACCGAAGGAGCAGAAACAGGTTTATGTTTAATCATTATCAAAAATACATTAACTAAATTACGATGGCTTTGTTCTACGTATCTATCTATCTCGCTGTCTGTCTGTAAATCTATCTATCTATCTAATTTCGTTTTTATTGTATGTAAACTTCCCCCTTTGTATTTCTCCCTTTCTTTTGTGCCCCTGTGGCTAATAAAGAAACATATCTATCTAATTTCGATCTACTATTATTATTTGTATTGTTCTTGACCAAAAACAGATATATTGGTAAATATACATAAATAGATAACTATAGATGGACAGTCAGGCAGACGACATGGGTAGGGAGGTAGGTATGTATGTAGACAGAGAGATAGATATATAGATAGATAAATAGATAGATAGATAGATAGATAGATAGATAGATAGATAGATAGATAGATAGATAGATAGATAGACTAATCCTAATATATATATATATATATATATATATATATATATATATATATATATATATATATATATATATATATATATATATATATATATATATGTATGTATATATATGTATGTATATATATATATATATATATATATATATATGTATATATATGTATGTATATATATATATATATAGCTCTGATTTATCTGAATTATTGAGCCCTCTGCCACTCATGTCGGATTTGTTTATCGTAAATTCGTGAGCTGATTTTCCGATACTCGATTATTCTATTATATATATATATATATATATATATATATATATATCTTGATCTGTTTTCGTGTACTACATTGTTTATATTATATTACAGTTCCAGCTTCCATAATACAATATAATCTCTCTCTATATAAAATTCTCTGTCTGTCTGTTCCTATGCATTCTCAAACGGCTCGACCAAATCAAATTAAATTTTACAAGGTAATAGTATTAGACCCCGGGTGTGTCAACATGTAATTTTTATTTTCATTTGTATGAAAACAATATAACATTTTATCTAAAATAGTATTTCAATAGTCAACTATAGTAAACCACCACCACTCTATCGCCAGGACCACCACCACCACCATGACGTCACATTTTGTATATGAGCGTGTATGTGTCTGTGAGTGTGCGTGTGTTTACGTACGTTAGGCCTCAGAGAATTAAACACACACACACATCTACACATACATATAGCCTTAGTAAGTTACATACACATTATCTTCACACACAGAATTAAACACACAAACACATCTACATATACATATGTGCTGACTGACAAGTAATACATGTGCGTGAATGCATGTCTGTGTGTGTCTGTCTTAGTATATGTATGTGAGTGTATGTGAAAGTGTATGTGTGTGAGTATATGTGAG
>OZ024741.1:51305626-51308126 GCA_964016885.1 Eledone cirrhosa
GTTGCGAGTTCAATTCCCGGACCGGGCGATGCGGTCTTTGAGCAAGACACTTTATTTCACATTACTATTTCTACCTGGAGTTGCGACCGATAGATAGTATTAGCAATTGGAAAGACCAATGGAAACATTGTTTCCTCGGTCCAATTTGACGAAAGTCGATCGATTGTCGATGTATGTGATTCAATGAATTACTGGTGGTGGTACCTAAACGAGCACTCGATGCACAGTTAGAATGTATATATTGAGAAAAATGATGAAGTTTCGTTTACATGTATTTATTATTTCTTTATTTTTAAAAGTTAGGATCATGTTCAATATTTTGAGATAGAGCTAATTAATATATGTATTCTCGGGTCCAAAATAATAGGGATGGGGAATAAGTGAGGGGAGGAAAATCAGTAATTTTTCTAGGTTATCTGAGTGGATTTTTTTCAAAAACCAGAATTAGTCGTTTTGTTTACATTTATTTTATAAGGTATGGGATTTCTAGTATTGTACTCCTTTGTCGTGTATAATGTTTTTTAATCTGTAAAGAAAATTAATTGTCGCAGAAATGCTACCACTTAAAATAAAATTTCGCCGGAGATACATTAGCAAAATTTAATAAACGGGGGGGGAGGGGAATTAATAATTTGATGGGGACGATTATTCTTGACTTGACAATACGTGTATGTATACATGCACGTACTGACAACAATGTTTGATCCATGTACTCTCACGTCCCAAATGACAGGGAGGGGGGAATAAGCGGGGTGGTGGTGGACATTTGCTTTAATTCTTATAAGCGGGGGATGAAATAAAAGGAGGGGGGTCGGTAATTGTATTGTGTACGTTTCGTAAATATGGAATTTCTTGTCATGTTCTTTTTTTATCGTCATATATAATGTTTTTTTTTTATGTAAAATAAAATTATTATTAGATTCTCTAGCTACTGTATCGATATGAATCACTTACAATAAAATTTCGCCGAAGACAGATTAGAAAAATGTAATAGTGCGTGAGGAGGGGGGGGGGGGGGTAAATCTGAAAAATTAACAAGCCCGGGGGCACGATTATTCTAGACCTGAGAGTACGTAAATATTTGCTTAAACCTTTTCATATATATACAATATTATATTTCATTGACATATGAATGTTAAAGTTGGATCGTGTTCAATATTTTGAGATAGAGTTAATTTCTATATGTAGACAATCTGTGAATATATACCAGAAACGACAGAATCTATGTGTGTAAATATCAAAATAAACATCCGTATTAGACTCAAGATTTATACATCTCAAACTTTCATGTGTTGTATACATAATTAGCAGTAGAGGATTAGAAATCATGTCATCATGCATATCTTATATATATATGTATATATATGTATATATATATATATATATATATATATATATATATATATATATATATATATATATATATATATATATATATATATGTGTGTGTGTGTGTGTGTGTGTGTGTGTGTGTGTGTGAGAGAGATATGAGAAAAACCACAGAAGAACTGCGAAACCGGTAAAGGAACCAAATAAATATATATATTTTTTTTTTAAATAAGACTCCAGTTGCATTTTCGATTTCATCTCTTTTTCTTTATACTTTCACTCGTGTAGGACACCTCGGTTATTTTTCAATTCGTAAAAAAACCTCACTTTCTAATATATATATATATATATATATATATATATATATATATATAGAGAGAGAGAGAGAGAGAGAGAGAGAGAGAGAGAGAGAGAGAGAGAGAGAATTAGTATATTTACCGACATATGCGTACCGATGTACACTAATGCTAACAAATACATAAGTTATGTCATAGTACCTAGGTGGTTCAATGCAGGAGGATGCAGAACAATTATATGAAAGACGTAAAATAAGAAAATTTTAAAATATATATATATATATATATTAATAAGAGGAATTCCAACTTTGTCTGATTTACTCGTTTTATTTACAATCCTTTAAAATATATATAATATAATATGGTATTATAATGAAATAGTATGATAGAATATTAAATTCTAAGTGTTAATTGAACAAGTACTTTCATGCTTTCGCAATCTTCAGGTTCATGATATGTGGTGACAGTCGAGTTTGCAATTTTCAACTGTAATGAGATGGGTAAATTTACTACCTTTTATACATTTTATACAGAGAAAAGTGGCTCCGGAATGCAAAGCCCTGTAAACTGTATTTCGACCAATCAGTGTATTTTAAAGGATTGTAAATAAAACGAGTAAATCAGACAAAGTTGGAATTCCTCTTATTAATATAATCTTCTATACACAATCATGCACACCCGTGTATATTTACCTATCTATATCTATATATATATCTATATATATATATATATATATATATATAGATATATACATCTATATATATATATATATATATATATATATATATATATATATATATATATATATATATATATATATATATATATATATATATACCATATATATATATATATATGTATATATATATATATAT
>OZ024741.1:51313126-51328126 GCA_964016885.1 Eledone cirrhosa
TCTTTAAGTAGGATGGGGAGGTTTTTGTGTAGGTGATCAAACATTTCGGTATTTCTGGGGTTGAAAGTGGATACATATGGCAGGGTGTTGAGTGTGGTTTTCTGTTTTGGATTGTTAAGTTGATGGGGATTTAGGTGTTTTGCCCTGTCTATTCCATTGTTGATTATTTCAAGTGGAAAGGCTCTTAAAATAAGGGTGTCTTTTAGTTCCTTTAGTCTTTGCTCCCGTTTAGGTGGATCTGATACTATGGTACATATACGTTTGGCCAAATTGTAAGGAATGTTAAGTTTTGTATGTTTTGGGTGACTTGATGTGAAAAAGAGGTATTGCTTGGAATCTGTGGGTTTATAGAATATATCTGTATCTAATTTCCCGTCTATTACAGAGATGAGAATATCCAAGAAGGCTAACTCCTTGGGATTGGATTCCATTGTGAATTGTATGTTATTATCTATGTTGTTTATCATGTTTTTAAACATAGTAACTGAGTTCATGTCTTCTTGCCATAGGATAAAGCAGTCGTCTAGATATCTTTTCCAATTGGCTTTGAGGTGTGTGTGGAAAGAGTCTCCAAATAAGAGAAGGGACTGACTGTATATTTGTTGTTCATGGAATCTCATGACTAGGTTGGCATATGTGGGTGCTACTTTCGTGCCCATTGCAGTACCTGATACTTGTCTGTATGTTGAACCATTGAATGTGAAGTAGTTATTTTGTAGGATAAAGCGGAGTCCGTCAGTGATAAAATCTTTGTTGATGCGTGTCGGTATTTCTGATGGGCGTGTGTTAAGCCAGTATTGGACTGCTGTTATTCCATAGTTGTGGGGTATGGTTGTGTAGAGGTTTATTACGTCAAAGGAGACAAGAATTGTATTTGCACTTACTGTTTTAGGGAGGTGTTTCAGCATGTCAAGGTCATCTCGTATGTAGCTCTGTATATGTTGTAGAAAGGGTTTCAGTAGGATGTCCAGAAAGTTGCTAAGTCTGTGGGTTTCACATGTAGGACCTGCTATAATTGGCCTGAGTTTTAGGTCTTCTGGTGGTGTTAGTTCAATGTAATTGTTGGTTGAGGTGTCACATGCATCGTTTATGGGTTTACATTTGTGGAGTTTCGGTAAGCCGTAAAAGGAGCTTGTATTGCATTTGAAGTGGCTTATATAGTTAAACTCTTTTGTGGTTAAGCTGTTGCGGTATTTATTCAGTAAGGTCAAAAGGTTCCCCATTGTTTTGGTGTGTTTGTAGTTTTCTGTTTTTCTTAATATTAATCAACATTTGAAAAGATGGGTTTTGCAGACCCATCGAAACCGGTCATTTTTTATACCCTTTATTCTTTCCTTACCTTATAAAATTATATGTTTTTTCACAAAAAAGTATTCTGTCTCTTATATATTCCATGTGCCATTACCAACCTCAATTTTCTCTCTCTATAGATAGATAGATAGATATATAGATAGATAGATAGATAGATAGATAGATAGATAGATAGATAGATAGATAAATAGATAGATAGATAGATAGATAGATAGATAGATAGATAGATAGATAGATAGATAGATAGATAGATAGATAGATAGATAGATAGATATAGTAATAATAATAAGTGTGAAGACTAAAATCCGAAGAGGGCTCGATAAGGATAATATATATATATATAAAACCGTAAAGCAAATATTTATTAGAATAACAGATTAAAGTTTAAACAAAGAAGATCCCGTCTATATATATATATATATATATATATATATATATATAATGATTCGTACTCAAAAATCTCTTACGCAACCATAAGTTTCATGGTCTGACCGATAATCTAGCATAAGTGCAAGCAAAATATGCTAGCCATATCATCAGGCAAAATGTACTATAAATGGTTGTACGAGATTTGGCGAAAGGTCCCACGAAAAGGAATGAGGAAACAGAAAAAATGTATAATTCGTATAGAGTTGTATCCTGGATTAAAATAAATTACTTCTTGCATATAACTGGGAAAATATGTAAATGTTTTAATGAATTACATTGAGTATGTGGAGAAGGAGAAAATAAGATAAGATTGAGAAGGTGACATAGGGATTATATTTGTGGTGTTTTTTTTGGTTAGAGAGAATGTGTATATCGCTATGGTCTTATGTATTGAGGGGTACTTATAAAAGATGAGTGAAATGCTGGGAGAAGGGTGGGTGTGAGGCTGTGAGCATATAGGGTATTTTTAAGGTGGGTTTGGTATATATATATATATATATATATATATATATTTAATATAGAAATGGCTTCTACAGGACTAGAACTATTTCATTCGGGGGAAATCATCATGTATTGAGTACCTTACTTACTGTGGTTACCCCCGATTGAACCCGGGACAAACTTATATATATATATATATATATATATATATATATTGTTTTTGTGTGAACACACACAAAAACAAGATGGCGTAGGACAGAACAAAGGAGAGGCACAAAAACAAAGAAAAGAATCCCCAGTCACTGAAGAGGTCACAGAATGTGTGACGAAAGAACCAACAAAAGTCTGCCATCATGTGGGAATCAGCTCACCTTTGGTACCTTTTTTCAACAGTTGATCCCTTCCCTTGGGTTATAGACATGACCTTATATACATTATATCTATATTTACACCTCTCTCATTAAAGGTTCTCACAAAAAAGAACAATCAAAGATATACTTACAAGACAACTAGCATCACGTGATGTACTGCATGTTACATAACATTTCTGTAAATTTGGTATATAGGATAGAGCTATCTGTTGAGGTAGACTCATCTACCCTAGGGTCATCTAATTTGATAAACTCACCTAGCCTAAGTTATAAGTTACTTTGATAAAGTTACCAACTTTCTAGTGCCTAACTTTAAACATAGTTATCTTGGTGCACTTATCTACCCGTAGGTATCTGCATTGAAAAACACATCTACTCAAGTGTATCGTCACTCGACCGTATATATACCAAGGTAGCTGCCTCAACTTAGATACTCGATACGTCAGATAATTCAAGGTAACTGCCTCAACTTAGATATCCGACTGAAGATAAATTAATCGACATGCCTTAACATAGATACCCGACTAAAGGTAACCTAATGTAACTGCCTCAACTTAGATGGCCGTCAGTAGATATACCAAGGATTCTGGCTCAACTTAGATGGGCGTCAATAGATATACCAAGGAGCCTGGCTCAACTTAGATGGCCGTCAGTAGATATACCAAGGGGTCTGGCTTAACTTAGATGGGCGTCAGTAGATATACCAAGGGGTCTGGCTCAACTTAGATGGCCGTCAGTAGATATACCTAGGGGTCTGGCTCAACTTAGAAGGCCATCAGTAGATATACCAATGAGCCTGGCTCAACTTAGATAGCCGTCAGTAGATATACCAAGGGGTCTGGCTCAACTTCGATGGCCGTCAGTAGATATACCAAGGAGTCTGGCTCAACTTAGATAGCCGTCAGTAGATATACCAAGGAGTTTGGCCGAACTTCGATGGCCGTCAGTAGATATACCAAGGAGTCTGGCTCAACTTAGATAGCCGTCAGTAGATATACCAAGGAGTTTGGCCGAACTTAGATGGCCGTCAGTAGATATACCAAGGGGTCTGGCTCAAATTAGATGGGCGTCAGTAGATATACTAAGGGGTCTGGATCAACTTAGAAGGCCATCAGTAAGTATACCAAGGAGTCTGACTCAACTTAGATGGCCGTCAATAAATATACCAAGCAGTCTGGCTCAGCTTAGATAGCCGTCAGTAAATATACCAAAGAGTCTGGATCAACTTAGATGGGCGTCAGTAGATATACCAAGGAGTCTGGCTCAACTTACATAACCGTTAGTAGATATACCAAGGCGTCTGGCTCAACTTAGATGGCCGTCAGTAGATATACCAAGTGATCTGGCTCAACTTAGATGCGCGACAGTAAATAGCTCAAAGTAATTAACTCAAGATAAATACTCAATGGTTGAAACGTCTGTCCAGTTAACGTATACTGGGTGGATATTCCTACAAGCCGGAGTGTAAATAACTCTATGAAGTCATAGGGATGTATATGAAAACATATATCATATGTTTATGTATAATAGACATACGGGTGTCTCGCTATGATTTTTAAAAATCAGTGATCATGTCACAGCTATCTCAGCATCGCTACTGAGATTACTGTGACGTGACCACAGATTTTTAAAACACTCATAAAGAGACTTTTTATGTTTATAATACATAAACATATCGTATATGTTTTCATATACACCCATATGATTAACCACGTTATGTTACTGTCACATCTAATTCACTCTGTGAAGTGTATTGCTTGAAACATGATACATTATAGAATATCTCAAGTGTGATTAATCTGTACCAAATAGATGTGTGTACACAGAAGAGCACTAAACAAAGTTCTACTCAACATCTGTTGATGCTGTACTGACTATTCCAGCCTTGACAGTCTAGTTGATTATTCAGACGTAGTATATTCACAACATTATGCAATGAACTTTTCTTTTTCAAAGCAATAAGGTATGATTTTTAGCAGGTCGAGTGACCAATAAAGTGTGATTTTTAGCAGGTTTGGTGACCAATACGGTAAAATATTTAGCAGGTTGGATGACCAATAAGGTATGATATTTAGCAGGTTGGATGACCAATAAGGTGTGATATTTAGCAGGTTGGATGACCAATAAGGTATGATATTTAGCAGGAAGAATGACCAATAAGGTATGATATTTAGCAGGTTGGATGACCAATAAGGTATGATATTTAGCAGGTTGGATGACCAATAAGGTATGATATTTAGCAGGTTGGATGACCAATAAGGTATGATATTTAGCAGGTTGGATGACCAATAAGGTGTGATATTTAGCAGGTTGGATGACCAATAAGGTGTGATATTTAGCAGGTTGGATGACCAATAAGGTGTGATATTTAGCAGGTTGGATGACCAATAAGGTGTGATATTTAGCAGGTTGGATGACCAATAAGGTATGATATTTAGCAGGAAGAATGACCAATAAGGTATGATATTTAGCAGGTTGGATGACCAATAAGGTATGATATTTAGCAGGTTGGATGACCAATAAGGTATGATATTTAGCAGGTTGGATGACCAATAAGGTGTGATATTTAGCAGGTTGGATGACCAATAAGGTGTGATATTTAGCAGGTTGGATGACCAATAAGGTATGATATTTAGCAGGTTGGATGACCAATAAGGTGTGATATTTAGCAGGTTGGATGACCAATAAGGTGTGATATTTAGCAGGTTGGATGACCAATAAGGTATGATATTTAGCAGGTTGGATGACCAATAAGGTGTGATATTTAGCAGGTTGGATGACCAATAAGGTGTGATATTTAGCAGGTTGGATGACCAATAAGGTATGATATTTAGCAGGTTGGATGACCAATAAGGTGTGATATTTAGCAGGTTGGATGACCAATAAGGTGTGATATTTAGCAGGTTGGATGACCAATAAGGTATGATATTTAGCAGGTTGGATGACCAATAAGGTGTGATATTTAGCAGGTTGGATGACCAATAAGGTGTGATATTTAGCAGGTTGGATGACCAATAAGGTGTGATATTTAGCAGGTTGGATGACCAATAAGGTGTGATATTTAGCAGGTTGGATGACCAATAAGGTATGATATTTAGCAGGTTGGATGACCAATAAGGTGTGATATTTAGCAGGTTGGATGACCAATAAGGTGTGATATTTAGCAGGTTGGATGACCAATAAGGTGTGATATTTAGCAGGTTGGATGATCAATAAGGTATGATATTTAGCAGGTTGGATGACCAATAAGGTGTGATATTTAGCAGGTTGGATGACCAATAAGGTGGGATATTTAGCAGGTTGGATGACCAATAAGGTATGATATTTAGCAGGTTGGATGACCAATAAGGTGTGATATTTAGCAGGTTGGATGACCAATAAGGTGTGATATTTAGCAGGTTGGATGACCAATAAGGTATGATATTTAGCAGGTTGGATGACCAATAAGGTGTGATATTTAGCAGGTTGGATGACCAATAAGGTGTGATATTTAGCAGGTTGGATGACCAATAAGGTATGATATTTAGCAGGTTGGATGACCAATAAGGTGTGATATTTAGCAGGTTGGATGACCAATAAGGTATGATATTTAGCAGGTTGGATGACCAATAAGGTGTGATATTTAGCAGGTTGGATGACCAATAAGGTATGATATTTAGCAGGTTGGATGACCAATAAGGTATGATATTTAGCAGGTTGGATGACCAATAAGGTGTGATATTTAGCAGGTTGGATGACCAATAAGGTGTGATATTTAGCAGGTTGGATGACCAATAAGGTGTGATATTTAGCAGGTTGGATGACCAATAAGGTGTGATATTTAGCAGGTTGGATGACCAATAAGGTATGATATTTAGCAGGTTGGATGACCAATAAGGTATGATATTTAGCAGGTTGGATGACCAATAAGGTATGATATTTAGCAGGTTGGATGACCAATAAGGTATGATATTTAGCAGGTTGGATGACCAATAAGGTATGATATTTAGCAGGTTGGATGACCAATAAGGTGTGATATTTAGCAGGTTGGATGACCAATAAGGTGTGATATTTAGCAGGTTGGATGACCAATAAGGTGTGGTTTTTAGCAGGAAGAATGACCAATAAGGTGTGATATTTAGCAGGTTGGATGACCAATAAGGTGTGATATTTAGCAGGTTGGATGACCAATAAGGTATGATATTTAGCAGGTTGGATGACCAATAAGGTATGATATTTAGCAGGTTGGATGACCAATAAGGTGTGATATTTAGCAGGTTGGATGACCAATAAGGTGTGGTTTTTAGCAGGAAGAATGACCAATAAGGTGTGATATTTAGCAGGTTGGATGACCAATAAGGTGTGATATTTAGCAGGTTGGATGACCAATAAGGTGTGGTTTTTAGCAGGAAGAATGACCAATAAGGTGTGATATTTAGCAGGTCAGGTGACCACATTCAGGCATATTCGTTGGAGCATTTCCTTCTTCGTGAAAATATACAGAAAATGTGATGAGAGACTTTAGTGGCTCCTATCGGACCAAACTGATACCGTTGAAGTTGTTAGAGGACGGGAAGGGTTGAAAGAGAGTTACGACACACACCCTCTACATGTCTGTCTACTGAAGTAACAAATATAGGAACATCCTACAAATAAAGAGGGTAGCTGCTGCAGAGGGTGTCTCTGGCCATTCTCCGCGGTAACGCTTTTGCCGTTCTGTCCGCGAGGTGCGGCCCAGCCACCACTCAAACTGAGGTATAGTGACTGTCCCTGTCCCTCCCCCTCTCCCTTTCTTGTGCCCCTTGATCCTTCTTTCTTTTTCTCCTTTTCATTTTCTTTTTTCTTCTTCCCTTTCTATTCCCTTTAGTTTTTGTTATTGTCAGGACTTTATCATTTCTATAAAACAGAACAATGTAATCTTAAAATAGTTAACGGTCTCAACATAATGGAGTCAAATTCCCACTGTCACTGCCTCCGTCTCTCCCACTCTCCCCATATCTCACTATTATAAGCAAATAGAAGCTCAAACGCTGGCCGCCCCGAGGCCCCTGCAGACAGAATAGAGAAGGCGTTTCCTCGGAGGATGGCGAGGGAGACGCGCTGGAAGAGCCATTCCAGCTCGCGAGGCTCACCCTTGCGGGTAGCCAACTCCGTGCCGATGGCGGTGAGTTGTAATGCAATTCCATCACTAAATAAACATATAAAATTTAAGGCGTGATGTTTAAGATTTTCTAGAAGACGTTTTCAATAAAGAGGATGGCTGGAGAAATATAAATATACACAAAGTCAACATGAGTATATAGAGAATAGACTTATACACAATACTTTCTACAGGCGATGGTGGGGTGTTAAAAGAGTGCTGCTAAACACACAATCAACATATCTCTATATAGAAAGAAGTGATAATCTTTATATATGGTTGTTTTTCTACAGGTATGGTTCCAGAACCGCAGAGCAAAATGGCGGAAACAACAGAAACAGCAAGGAAAAGACATCAGTATCACACAAGGTTGGTTCCACTTGTTATATTTGACCTTTTGTCAGGATACACACACATATATTCATATGTGTGTATGTGTTTGTGAATGTTTGTGAGCGTTTGTTTGCTATATATATATATATATATATATATATATATATATATATATATATATATATATATATATATATATATATATATATATATATATAGGATAAAAGAGAAAACACAGGTAAGCATTAAAAAAAGGATTTTATCAAGGTATTTACGACCGTTTCATTGGTAAGTCAACCTTATATTGCTATACTGCAAATAGCAGCCACTCCAAATTTTCGCGTCAAAATTTTCAAAATAGTGAACTGGATTACAATAAGTAATATATATATATATATATATATATATATATATATATATATATATATATATATATATATATATATATATATATATATATATATATATATATATATATTTATATATACACCATATATATAGTATAAAGTAATATGATTTCAAATATGAAAGTAAATAATTATAGGCGAAGAGGTTATACAACTAAAAAATACGGGTTTTTTACGGACACAAGTCAACATAAAATTTTATAGAAAAGTATCAAATCCTGATATGAACGATTATGAATTCACGTAGAGCAATGAATACATTGTATACAATGAAGATAGTATATATATAAAGAGTCAGGACCCCGACAGCTGAGCTCCGGCCGTTTCGACAGCTCGATCCATCGAAACCCTTTAGAAATTTAAATAAATATTTAAAATTTATCTAGCGTCTAAACTTAACGGATCTTTTCAATTTTAACGTCATCCTCATTAGCATATTTCCCTTGAGTTTTGAAAAGTTCTATTCACTATCCTCACTATCCTTACACCAATTATTATATTTTATCTGACGAAAGCGTACTTGATTATTAGTACCCTTGAAATACGTATAATAAAATAAATATGGTTTTTTCCATTTATTAATATTATTGATATATATATATATATATATATATATATATTTATATATATATATATATATATATATATATATATATATATATATATATATAGTTATGTAATAAACAAGATAAGACAATTATTCCATTTACCAAAGGTTTGACGAAGACAGACGAGCTCGACACAGACGTTTGAAATCGTTCATCAGACGTCTGTGTCGAGCTCGTCTGTCTTCGTGAAACCTTTGGTAAATGGAATAATTGTCTTGTATTGTTTATTACATAACTAAATAGCTCTGTAGTTTACATAGAGCACTCTCCTTTCCTTTACCTTTCCTACGGAAACAATATGTATATATATATATGTGGGTGTGTGTGTGTTTATGTGATATGTGTGTGTGAGTATGCGTCAATATCTGTATATGTATGTGTGTATTAATGTCTGTATATGTATGTGTATGTACATGCATATATCAATATCCGTATGTATGTGTGTGTATCAATATCTGTATATATATATGTGTGTATGTGTATGTATGTACGTGTATCAATATCTGTTTAAGTGTGTGTGTGTGTATATATATATATATATATATATATATTCTAAGGCGGGTAAAATTCCCGAGATCCATGGACGAGTTCTCTCCAGCGGTCTCTGTCCCTCATTATCGCTGCCATGTCCTGCGTCTCCAACAGACCAGTGTCTGTCCTTAGGGCATCAACATACGTTAACCTTGGTCTTCCTCTTCTAGTGTGTCCATGTAGGGGCTCCCAAAGGAGCACTGAGTGCAATGTCAACCCTGGATGTCGGTGAGCATGTCCAGCTAACCTCAGTCTCCTCTGTGTCACTTTTGAGCTGACTTTTGGGATGCTCCCATACAGCTCTGAGTTTTCCATCCTCAGTGTATACTGATTAATGTTCAGAGCCATGCTCAGCATTCTCGTGTAGCACCCATCCACCATCTATATATGTATCTGTATGTGAATGTGTGTGTATATGTGTGTGTACGTGTGTGTGTGTTGATGTAAAAAAGAACATCGTACAGATACCATTGCAATGTCTACCGCCTCAGAAATCTCTCGTATTTTCCCGCCTTCCAGCACAACTGGAGATCTGTGATCTCTGGCCATCCTATACAGCAGATAATTACAATATGCGATGATGATGATGATGGTGGTGCTGGTGGTGGTGGTGGTAGTGGTGGTAGTGGTGGTAGTGGAGGTAGTGGTGGTGGTGGGAGTGGTGGTTGTTGTTGTGGTGGTGGTGGTGGTGGTGGTGATGGTGGTGGTGGTAGTGGTAGTGGTGGCTGTTGTTGTGGTGGTGGTGGTGGTGGTAGTAGTGGTGGTGGTGGTTGTGGTGCTCGTGGTGGTGATGATGGTAGTTGTGGTGGAGGTGGTAGTCGTGGTAGTGGTGGTGGAGGTGGTAGTCGTGGTAGTGGTGGTTGTTGTTGTGGGGTGGTGGTGGTGGTGGTGGTTGTGGTGGTGGTCGTGGTGGTGGTAGTGGTGGTAGTGGTGGTAGTTGTGGTGGTGGTAGTAGTGGTGGTGGTGGTGGGTGTGGTGATGGTTGTTGTCGTAGTGGTGGTGGTAGTGGTGGTTGCTGTCGCCGTGGTGGTGGTGGTGGTAGTTGTCGTCGAAGTGGTGGTGGTGGTTGTGGTGGTAGTGGTGGTGGTGGTGGGGGTGGTAGTGGTGGTAGTGGTGGTAGTTGTCGTCGAAGTGGTGGTGGTGGTTGTGGTGGTAGTGGTGGTGGTGGTAGTTGTCGTCTTCGTAGTAGTAGTGTTGGGAGGGAGAAGAGTGTAATGTTTGTATGTTTAAAGTCATTGTTGTTGTTATTGTAGTTTCCAACTACTTGGCAATATCGGTGGAGCGTCGAACAACATGCTTCATGAAATAGAGTTGCGGCCCCTATATATTCTCAGCGCTTCAAAAGTCGAAAATTCGGTTTTATTATCGATTTTATTGTTTTTCTTATTGATTTCCTGTAAATATCCAATTTCCGATATTGAATTGTAAATGTTATATATCGAATTGTTACTTTCCAATCTATCTGTTTGTTTCATTAAGATTTTTTTTAATCCTTTTTTTTAAATTTTGTTCGTCTTTTTTTTTTCAATATATTTTTTGTGTATTGGAAGCTTGCTTCTAAGCTTAGTTTTCAAGGGAGAGTATCTAGTGCCGCAGTCTATCTTGGTAACACTGTTGAGAACAAATACTGAAATAATAATCAAACAACAACAATAACAATAGCAGCAATAGCACCAACTACAACAACAGCAGCAGCAGCACCAGCAACTACAACAACAACAACAGCAGCAGCAACTACAACAATAACAACAACAGCATCAACAATAACAGCAGCAACAGTAACAACAATAGCAGCATCAACAGTAACAACAACAACATCAATAACAACAACAGCATCAACAATAGCAGCAGCAACAGTAGCATCAACAACAACAACAACAACAACAACAACAACAACAACAACAACGTCAACGACAATAGTACAACAACGTCAACGACAATAGTAACAACAACAACAATAACAACAACAACAAAACCAGCAGCAGCAGCAACAACAACAACATCAACAATAACAACAGCAGCAGCAGCAGCAGCTACAACTACAACAACAATAACAAACACAGCAACAACAACAACTACAACAACAATAACAAACAGCAACAACAACAACAGTAATAACAACAACAACAACAACAACAACAACAGTAATAATAACAACAACAACAGTAATAATAACAACAACAACAACAGTAACAAACAGAGGAAACATAAAACGCCAGATAAATCTATGGCGGACGAAAATTGTTGAAATTAAGAAAAAGAAGAAAAAAATAGAGAAAACTTAGTGAGAGAATATATATATATATATATATATATATATATAACAGAACAAACTACTACTACTACTACTACTACTACTACTACTACTACTACTACTACTACTACCTTAAAACTAAAAGACAAGATGAAGACGATGATCAGAATGTGGTGTTAATGGTAGTAGCGGTGGCGGGGGGGGGGGGGGGGGCGTGATGGCTGTGGTGAAAGATGAAGAAGCAGAAGAAGAAGAAGAAGAAGAAGAAGCAGAAGAAGCAGAAGAAGCAGAAGAAGAAGAAGAAGAAGAAGAAGAAGAGGGCGGGAAGAAGGAGGAGTTAAAAGCAGAGGGGGAAGAAAGAAGGCGCCTTATTATATATTGATAATGTAATCTACCCTACGTTAAGGCTCTGTGGTTTCAGATATGACTGGTAAGGTTTCGTTCTACGTGGAGAGCAAGGACTGAAGCTCTTATTTAATTGGATTGACAATAATAACTAAAGAGCAGCAGCAGGAGAGGAGATAGAGAGAGGGACACTTGGAGATAAGAAACGATTTACTCGTGGACAAATATTACATATTGTTGTTGTTGTTGTTGTTGTTGTTCTTCTTCTTCTTCTTCTTCTTCTTCTTCTTCTTCTTCTTCTTCTTCTTCTTCTTCTTCTTCTTCTTCTTCTTCTTCTTCTTCTTCTTCTTCTTTCGTTCTTTCTTTCTTTTTCTAACATTATCACCATCATCATCATCAACAGCTACAGCAGCATCTTCACCAATAATCACCTTAATCGCCACCATCATCATTAGCGTCGCCACTATCATTACCATCGTTATCATCATCATCATCATCACCACCGCAACCACGAAAACTACCATCACCCCTACCACCACCATCATCATCATCATCAGAAACACCAGCATCACCACAACAATAACCACCATCACACCCTACCATCATCGTCATGATCATCATCATCACCAACATCAACCTCAGCCCCATTATAGCCGTTTCCGTCTGTACAGGTGCATACACATATGTATATAAATATATAGATATGTGTTTGTATATATGTGTGTACGTGTATGCATAATATATATATACATATATATATAAATATATATATATATAGTTAAAAGAATAGAGGTGTATATTATATATATATATATATATATATATATGCTATGGCAGAGTGTATATATATATATATATATATATATATATATATATATATATATATATATATATATATATATATCAAAATGAAAATCCGAAGGCAAGGTAAAATTCCAATCATTTAATCACGACACATGTTTCAATAAAAGATAGATCGATTGTGAAGCCATGATCGATTATCACTGATCTCATCAGGTGAAAATGAATTGTCTTCAAATTCTTGATATGAGGGAGAAAAAATAACGATGTTCTCTCACAGAATTCATTCCCTCATATGAAGACACACCAGTCAGAGACACGGCGACTGCTATTAGCTTCAGTTGAGGTCATAAAAGTTTTCAGATTTCTATCGCTGCAAAAGACGGTGGACATCAATCAAATCTGTAGGGATACAGTCAGTCACAATTAATGTGAGTGGGTACACACGCATTCCACACCCACATACACCGGCTCGAGGTCAAAGAAAAATATATACATATATATATATACATCAACACAGTATTAAACCTGTAGAGTTAGTGTGGGTGGGTTCACACACACTTTCACACACACCGAAGCGATGATGTCCGAGAAAAAACAAATATAAGAAAACAAATATAATAAAACAAATATAAGAATGTACCAACACAGCACTCACCGAAAGTTAGTTCACAAAGCAACAGAAGCTATATTGGTCAAATCTCAATTTGACGATGTAAATTGGAAATATTGGGTTAACCAACGCCCCACATATACACACACACACACACACATCCACGCGCGCGCGCGCGCAATTAAGTTCAGTCCAGTGTTCTGCTATACGTGTATAGATCGAATTGTAACATCCATATCTTCAAGTGTATGTTATGGTATATACACATCCGAATCGTCCAAAAAAGGGTATGTCCGGGTATATACACATCCATGTGAAGAGCAGGCAATCAGCTCATGTCGAACTCAGTGTGTACCGCTGTCCCATTGAGAATCCGAGTCACCAAATCCGTGCGTGCAAGCAACTGCAATGTAGGCCGGCAAAGGGCTCCGTGTAGGGTTGGGTATTGGGTAAATGCGTCCGCAAGTGCGATTTCCCGTCATATGGGCCAATGAGCTTTTAAGATAGTTGTTTGAGTGGTGGAGATGTGTTATCCAACACAGAAGGTGAAGTAAGAAAACACAGGGCAGTAAAATCCAAAGGATGTGTGTAGGCCCATTAATGGTGTGTCAGTATTATTGTTCAATCCGTAACAGTGAGTCCTCCATGGTTAGATGATCACGGATCAAAACCTGGTGTAGTGTTCAGTCGTTAGGAACGTGACAGTCGTAATTGTGGGAGCTCAATGTCTAAAGGAATTGGGTACTGTGTGTAGAGCTATGTATAGAGAGCGTAATCGGTCTTAACTAAGTGTGTAATCAATCTAACTATTTACTAGCTAGGTATTCAGCTGTGAGAACTCCGTGGAAACAGGCCGAGTATCGTTTGTAAGTGCGCAAACTATCTTAGCCGTCTAACTACCTAAGTGTGTGACTGTCCGTTTATTGAGAGAACTCTATGGCTAAAGTAGAGAGGGAGGAGTTAGTGATAGGTTACCTTCCAAATATCCTACGGAAGGTTTTCGAGGTTCTATGTTGGCAGTTGCTGAAAAAATCTGCTCTCATATTAATTAATAGGGGGCCGCCTCTAATAATATTAAAAGTTTCAGCTATACATAAATTGCAGACGCCAGTGCTGCCGTTATAAGGTTGGGCTGAGCAAACTATGGACCAGGATAAGGAGTGCTCTATATTCTGATGTTTAAGCTTCCAGACTAATTCCGAAAGTGTTTTCTTATATTTGTTTTTTCTCGGACATCGCTTCGGTGTGTGTGAAAGTGTGTGTGTACCCACCCACACTAACTCTACAGGTTTAATACTGTGTTGATGTGTGTATATATATATATATGTATATATTTTTCTTTGACCTCGAGCCGGTGTATGTGGGTGTGGAATGTGTGTGTGTACCCACTCACTTTAACTGTGACTGACTGTATCCCTACAGATTTGATTGATGTCC
>OZ024741.1:51333126-51360626 GCA_964016885.1 Eledone cirrhosa
CCATTACCCAACATGGCGTTGCCAAGCATGTATTTCCATAGCAACATGGCTGCTGCAGCTGGTATGGAATGGCCAGGACCGCCTATAGGAAGTTCCCTAGGTCCGCCGCAGACCTCCATGGCTTCATATATGACCACACCAGGAGCTACTTCCAAATGTGACAACAGACTACTGCATACGTCATCAGGTAAGCTATTTTGCTAATTGCTCCCCTTCTGTTGTGATCTGAGGCTGTGTTGTTCAGGCCCATGCATGCTGGACATAAGCGCAGACCAGATATGAAATATAGGCTCCTAATGTTACTCATATGTCAAGACCAGAAGACCAGAAGTAAAATATCTTGACCTATACACCACCTTAAACATAAGGTGGTAATTGGCTCAGGCCGAATGTAAAATGTAGCTAACCCTATAAACTATTAATAGACCTCAAACCCATATGAAATGTAACAAAAGCTAGTAAGAGCTCCAAGACAGATATGAAATGTAAATCCTAAAATCTGGTAAAAGATATACAAAGCGGCTGGTTTAGAAAGCATTGTAGAAATTTGAATCTTGAAAAGTGTGCGCCCTAACGTAAATCATAAAAATAATTGTTTCTACTTAAGGCACAAGGCCAGCAATTACCCAGTGCGTTACTGGTACATTATTTTATCGACCCCGTAAGGATGAAAGGCAAAGTTAACCTCGGCGGGATTTGAACTCAGACTGTAAAGGGACGTAACTATGCTAGAGAGCATGGTGTCTGACTCTCTACCGATTCTGCCAATCTACCACCTCTACTATAGACACAAGGACAGTAATTTAAAGGGAATAGGTAATTCGATCAAATCGACCCCAGTGCATCACAGGTATTATATTTTATCGGCCCCGTAAGGATGAAGGGCAAAACTCACCTCAACGAGATTTGAACTCGAAGGGTCGTCATTATATGATCCTCCTCATCCTCCTTTTTCTTCTGCTTCTTCGCCCACTTATTGCTGAGAGGGTCGTGGGGGCAGAATCCTCAAACACTCCTTCCAGCGGTTCCTGTCAGAACAACCATTTCCAACTGATCCAGCTGGAACCCCAAGCGAAAGCAGCCAAGCCCATAGATGTTATCCAACCATCATGTTCGGGGTCTACCTCCGGGTGAACACGGCTAATCAGGACATTACAAATTCAATATAATAATTAAAATAGTCGCACTTTCACACATACATGCACATATTATATTTTTCCGTAACTCTTGAGGGAATGGTAAGGCGCCGTATTTACATACGGCGTTTCTAGGGAATTTTTAAACCTGGAGAAGCCTGTCTCCTCTCCAAGTCAGAATACAGCAGATTTCTCCGAGAGAATGAGAGAGTAGAGTGAGAGAATGGAAGGATTGAAAGAGATATAGAGGAAGAATCAGCCCCAGTACTAGTCTGGTACTTTATAATTGACCTTAAATAGATGAAAGGCAAAGTTAACTTCTGCAGGATTTGAACTCAGAGAGCAGAGAGCCAAAACGAATACCGTTTCTAAAAACTCTGCCAATTCACCACCTACATACTCATATTACTGGTACTACGTCGGCTACGACGATGAGTATTCCAGTTGGTACGATCAACGTAACATCCAGCTAGTGAAATTAACGTACCCTTAACATAGTTCTCAGAGAGATTCAGTGTGACACACAATGTGACAAGACTGGCCCTTCGAATTACAGGTACAACTCCAGCTGGGTGAAGTGGAGCAACATGAAATAAAGTGTCTTGCTCAAGGACAACGCGCCGCTGAGAAACGAATTCACGACCTTGTGAACTGAAAACCCAAACCACAAAGCCACGTGCCTTCACATGCTCATATAAATACATCATAACCTGTTTGATGTTGTCTAAATTGTAATGGAAGATTTTGATTCTGAGTTGCAAACTGGTTCTTTCTATATTTGGTGAGAAATTTTAAAAGTATAACCAGCAGAGAACCATACTTATATACATTTGTGCGACAACACAAGTATATATGCATCCTTATGTACACAAAAGTACACATGCATGTGTACATACGTATATACATACTTGCATACATACATACCTATATACATACATATATACATACATGACTATTTCCGTACATACGTATGCGGTCGAGTCCCTATATCATTTATACATACATGATATAGATATATATATGTATATGTATATGTATATGTATGTATATATATATATATATATATATGTGTGTGTGTGTGTGTGTGTGTGTGTGTGTGTGTGTGTGTGTGTGTGTGTGAGTATGTATGTATATGTATATGAATATGTATATATATATGTATATACTTACATACATAAATATATATATGTAAATATATATATACACACACACACACACACACACACACACATATATATATATATATATATATATATATATATATGTGTGTGTGTGTGTGTGTGTGTGTGTGTGTGTGTGTGCACCTATAAGAATTATATTATACCTTAGAGGTAAAATAATGAAAGTGCTTTCTAAAAAGTTGAAGTGCGAAGATCTACAACGTGAAACGTTGAGTTTATCATACACATCAAAGGTAGCAGTTCATTTCGTCTTTTTTGCAAATTTTGTAGACTACAAATGGAACGTTGGAAAATAGATATTTTTGATTTGGGTTTTTGAAAATCTTTGATTTTATCTATTTACTTTTCTGAAATAAATTGAAATGTATTTTTCGTTTGTTTCAACACAGCTTAATATATACACACATACTCTCGCTCGCTCGCTCTCAGTCTCTCTCTCTCTCTCTCTCTCTCTCTCTCTCTCTCTCTCTCTCTCTCTCTCTCTCTCTCTCTATCTCACTCTCTCCCTCTCTCGGGTGAGAGAGAGAGAGAGAGAGAGAGAGAGAGAGTGAGAGAAAGGGATATATATATATATATATATATATATATATATATATAGGAGAAAGTATGACCCCGATGGCAGAGCTCAAGCCGTTTCGACGGCTATTTCTGGACTAAACTAATTTTGAGATAGAGTGCTCGGGATTTTTTTAAATTCACGAGCACTCTATCTCAAAATTATTTTTGAAAAGCATAAGAAATGCGCAACAGGTAAAAACTTAGAACTAAAACTGAATACTAACTAATATTTATTACTAATTTATACTTATTCCTAATTAAACTATTTTTCACTGGGAAAAATTTGTCAGCATTTTCTTTTCAATTTTACTATATATATATATATATATATATATATATATATATATATATATATATATATATATATATATATATATATATATAGAGAGAGAGAGAGAGAGAGAGAGAGAGAGAGAGAGAGAGAGAGAGAGATACATGCGGACACGTACATATACATGAATATATCCACATATATCCTTGAGTTAGTGGTACCAACCTCAACCCATGTTGCTCTATGAATAACTGGGACAGGGCTAACCGAATGGATTAAATTGATTCAGTATCAGAGCTATATAATACATTATGAAGAGAGAAGAAACATTAGATATAATTAGTAATAAGATATATCATACCTAAACTGCTTCTATAGTCCCCGACTACGTAGTTTCGTGGCATATTATGCAAAAACACTACATCATAGAGATATAGAGTTTTTGTGAGGTCTGCTGACTTGTCAAGAGGTTACTTCATTAAGGGTTTCAAAACACGTCCGTAAGATGCGAGATAGAATCCCGAAAGGCGGAGGGAGAGTCAATCATGTGATACAGCGGTCAAGAAACATAGCTCAGCCTCTTATAACCCTGAAAAAATACCACGGAGTGTATCTGTGTGTTTCTCTATATATTGTTTATAACTCCCTTTGGTCGAGTAACCTTTGAAGTGTAGTGACTGCTGGAAAACTACCATTACTCATACTTCTTGCCTCCTTAACCACTTCTTCTACGGCCTTGATATAAATACCCCCTCTGCCTCCGTGGTATTTTTTCAGGGTTATAAGAGGCTTAGCTCTGTTTCTTGACCGCTGTATCACGTGATTGACTCCCCCTCCGCCTTTCGGGATTCTATCTCGCATCTTACGGACGTGTTTTGAAACCTTTAATGAGGTATCCTCTTGATAAGTCGGCAGACCTCACAAAAACTCTATATCTCTGTGGTGTAGTGTTTTTGCATAATATGCCACGAAACTACGTAGTCGGGGACTATAGAAGCAGTTTAGGTATGATATATCTTATTACTAATTATATCTAATGTTTCTTCTCTCTTCATAATGTATTATATATATATATATATATTTCTCTATCTATCTATCTCTCTCTCTCACTCTCTCTCTCTCGCTTTCTCTCCTTCACACGCACATATACAAACGTACGCACGCGCGCGCGCGCACTCACAGACACACACACACCACACACACACACATATATATATATTATAAAGAGTCGGGACCTGACGACTGAGCTCTTGTATCAACAGCTAGTTCCAGAGTGTCATATTATATATATGTGTGTATGTGTGTATGTGTCTGTGTGTGTGTTATATAGAAATATATATTAGAGAGAGAGAGAGAGAGAGAGAGAGAGAGAGAGAGAGAGAGAGAGAGAGAGAGAGAGAGAAATATACATACACATATGCATGCATAAAAGGATAGAAAGGAAGAGATATAAATAAAAGTGGGCTGTATATAAGTATACATACAATAGTATGTATATAGTTTACTTACATCTAGTTCTATCTTTCCTGAAGATATATATATATATATATATATATATATATATATATATATATATAAAGTTAGTCCTTCATCAGTGATCTTCCAACCATCATTGGTATTTCATCGCTTTAAAGACCATATACCTCCGGTTGGTGCGAGCAACGGCTAAAGAAAGTCGTTGGGACACGTAAATAAGGGGAACGAGCGAGAATGTAAACAAACAAGATGGTAAAGCAAAATCTGGGACTTGACTCTTTCTTCCTCACTTTTCGTTGCTTTACCATCTTTGTTTGTTTACATTCTCGCTCGTTCCCCTTATTTACGTGTCCCAACGACTTTCTTTAGCCGTTGCTCGCACCAACCGGAGGTATATGGTCTTTAAAGCGATGAAATACCAATGATGGCTGGAAGATCACTGATGAAGGACCACTTTATTCATATGTAACCCATTTGCAACCACGCAGCACGTTTGTTTTCATATTTACACATATATTTTCCCCCGCTGTGACCCGTCTATTTCGTTCTTACTGCTTCCTCTTTCTCTGTATATTTACCCTCTCTAACAGTCACTCTCTCTGTTAGCCTCTTCCTCACCCTTCACTCACTCACTCTCTGCTACTACCTCTCCTACTTCCTCCCGTTTGACCTGTGCGTAATTCTTTTCTCGCGCACGCTTGACCAGGCTGGTTGTTCCTTTTTTCTCTCTTGTCTACGATTTCACAGAACTTATGTTCACCGAATTCAAGGACTAGACTCCTTCTTCCTCCCGTTTGACCTGTGCGGAATTCCTTCCTTGCTCACATTTCGACTAGGTTTGATGGTCTTTATTCTCTCTCGCTCACGATTTCACCGAACTTATATTCATGGAAATCTGGGACTTGACTCTTTCTTCCTCACTTTTCGTTGCTTTACCATCTTTGTTTGTTTACATTCTCGCTCGTTCCCCTTATTTACGTGTCCCAACGACTTTCTTTAGCCGTTGCTCGCACCAACCGGAGGTATATGGTCTTTAAAGCGATGAAATACCAATGATGGTTGGAAGATCACTGATGAAGGACTAACTGTATTCATATGTAACCCATTTGCAACCACGCAGCACGTTTGTTTTCATATTCACACACACACACACACACACACACATATATATATATATATATATATATATATATATATATATATATATATATATATATATATATATATATATATATTGTTAGTATTTAACTCAATATATACTTTTGATAAACTCAGCTCCTAGAATTTTGTCGTGGTTTTCACATGTCGAGTGAACCTGGCTGCTATTTTTAGTAACCTACGTTTTACAACACACGCTAGGATCTGAATACCACGTGCGTTTTTTCTCTCTTAAAACACGCGCTTCATTTAGTCTTCTAAGATTTTTAAGAGTGAGGAGATTACTAATCTGTACATTCACTGAAGAGCAATCGGATTTGTAACTCTCTCCACTTATTTGCAAAACAGTTCTACCAAAGGCTGTCTGGATGCTGATAGTTATCATAATTCGGTTTGTATTTCTTAAATTATTCTTTTAATTGAGTTTGGGCAAACCGTATTGTTCATAGTTAGTATCTTATTCACCCTAGCGGTTTAGGTCCCTTATGATTTGAACGCATATATGTATATATCTGTGTTTGTCTGTCTTTATTAGATTAAATTATATTATAAAGCTCGGTAATTTTTTTCCTTGAGCTATTTTAATTATAAGGGACTATTGTGAGTGTTTAACTCAATATATACTTTTGGTAAATATATATATATATATATATATATATATATATATATATATATATATATATATATATATATATATATATATATATATATGGGAAGTGATATATTTGATATATCTCATATGAAATGATACAGCCAATTTTCCACACAATACAATTAGTTAGCACCCCGAACGTTTAATTAGGAATATACTCAGGTATTTCCTAATGTTTGTTGAGTGAGTTGGAATTTGGCCGGAGTATCGCTATTAGCTTTCTCCGATTATGTATTTATATATTTACTCTTGGAGCAACAGATATGAACTTTCCCGATATAAAGTATGACTGTCTTTGTTTATTTTATATGAATATTGATTGTTTGTTCTTGTATCTCATTCTGTTATTTTGCCCGAGAAAATATCTATATGTGTCATTAAGCGATGCGCACATATGGTTATTTTTTCATATCCAATTGAGTTCTTAGCACGTGGCTTGAATTCTTTTCAGAATTCAATGACCTGCGCATGTATTGTTTTTGGCGGTAATCTCCTTCCTCCTATTTTCGAGACAGTGTGAGATTTTCTTTAGAACTGCTGAACTAACAACCTAGCAGCTCTCTCAAGCACTGATGGTGATTATCGCTAAATATTGATGTTGATTTGGTTATCAATATTAATATTATTGGGCACCCACTGAAGAATTATAAGAGCCGACTTGAATAAGTATCTGTTGATCTTATACAAGCTTCTACATAAATTGGTATAATTTCACCCAACTTGTAGAAATCTTATAATGAAATGAGTCGTCTGGGAAATGATATATTTGATATATCTCATATGAAATGATACAGCCAATTTTCCACACAATACAATTAGTTAGCACCCCGAACGTTTAATTAGGAATATACTCAGGTATTTCCTAATGTTTGTTGAGTGAGTTGGAATTTGGCCGGAGTATCGCTATTAGCTTTCTCCGATTATGTATTTATATATATATATATAAATGCGTGTACATGTGCGCATGTGGGTGTGAATAGATAGATAGATAGATAGATAGATAGATAGATAGATAGATAGATAGATAGATAGATAGATAGATAGATTTCTTTATTTACCATAAAGGCATAAAAAGAAGGGACAAATACAAAGGGGGAGTTTACATATAATCGAGTAAAAAGGGTGTAACATGAAAATAATCGAAAATAACCTCAAAAGGGAGGGGACGTGATGGGGGTTGCACACACCCCCGAAAAAGTGTGCAATCCTTTGCCCGGGGAGCACATGGAGAAGGTGCTCCCCTCTCCATTACTTCTTTACCTACAGGATGGTATACAGAGAAGGCCCATTTACACGAACCATTCTCGCCACTATCACCCACCTTTCATAAAACTGCCTGTGGCCAAGCACCTCTCTCTCCATTCTTATCCTTCTTCCGAAGTGATATCGGAAGAAGTAGACCAGACTATGGCCAGAGAGGAAGTTGCCTGACCTCAGACCTTTCAATCGTGTCCACCAAACAACCTCTTTCAACATGGCTATTACGTACAGAAAAACCGCCTTTGCTTCCTTTGTGAAGAGGGGAGGCGGTTTGATTGTCATCACGGACTCGGCGGTCAATTTAATCGGCGCCACCTGCGACAGCAGTCGTTCGGTGTAGCCCCACAGATCAGCCACGCCCGGACATTGCACCAATGCGTGCGCAACGGTTTCTTCGTGACGTACGCATCTAGGGCAAATCTTTTTTGAGGGATCCCTGCCCGGGCGCCCGTGTCTGTAGAGCCTCTCTCGAACGGGTAGAGCACCCCGGTAGCACTGCCAGGCCAGTGACTTCTGGAAGTTGTCCATTGGTCCTGGGCCGAAAGTCCTACCGAACAGGCTGGCCAGTTCGTCTTCTTCCATGTCCAGCGACTCTCCAAGGGTGTCATCGCCCCTGCTAGCCACCAGCCCTCTATAGAATGATGAGGTGGATTCTCCACCGATGGCCTGGCCCGCTTGCCAGAGAGCCCTGAGCGCCTGAGCACACTCAGTGTGCCAGTCTCCCAGTTTTCCGGATCTTTGCTTGACCCAGGACTGTAGCTCGGTGAGCGAGACGAGTCTCGGAAAGGCTCGTTTCACGAACGGAGCCCACACCGGTTGACCAGTGAGGAATACCTGTAGGTGCCGTAGCCTTAATGCGTGCCTACGCATCATCAACCACGGCATCCCCAGCCCTCCTTTCGAAGGTTGTTGGCAGCAGATGGATCTTCTCACCATAGGAGGGCGCTTCTTCCAAAGAAATTGGAAGAGCATGCGTTCCATGGTGGTGAGTGTTTCCTTAGGGCAAGGCACGACAGTCAGGCGGTAGTAAGTGACGGACGCTATGTAAATGTTCGCCACCTCCGCCCGGCCTTTTAGGGACAGCTTACACTTGGCCCATTTCTGGGTTAGTGCAAACACCTTGTTCGCAACCTCGTTCCAGTTCTTTTCCACCTGGAGGTCCGGTCCAAACCAGACCCCAAGCAACTTTACCGGGCCCTCCGTCCAGTGTCCGACGACACCGTCAGGAGGCATCAGTCTGCCTCTCCACGTTCCGAGTTGCAGCCCGATGGATTTTTCCCGGTTCAGTTTCGCTCCTGACAACCTTTCGTACTCCTCCAGTAAGGTACCGATCGCCTCGATCTCCGAGTCGGTCGATACCATTACTGTTACGTCATCGGCGTAGGCCGACACCGCTTTGCTCAATCCTGGTTCCAGGGGGATACCCTGCAACAACTCCAACTTCCTCAGTAAAGGCTCGAGAGTCAATACGTACAGAAGGGAGGAGAGAGGGCACCCCTGTCGAATGGATCGTGTGATTTCGAACGGCTTCGAAAGGTAGCCGTTCATCTTGATCCTAGAACAGATGTGGTTGCTATGTAGGGCAGTGATCCAGCCTCTGAAAACAGGACCGAACCCAGCCGCCGCTAGCACCGCATCCAGGTAACCATGGTCGACCCTATCGAAGGCCTTAGACTGATCCAAGTTGATCAGGGCCCCACCGAAGCCGGGTTTGTTGCCAACCCTCTCTATGATGTATCGCATGAGGTGGAGGTTATCGTGAATGGACCTGGATGGGATAGCACATGTCTGCGCATCTCCCACCAGGCCACCCACGACAAGCGCCAACCTCTTTGCTAACACCTTGGCCAAAATCTTTAACTCTGTGTTTAGCAGGGTTATGGGCCGAAAATTATTTATACTATCCCCCTTGTTCTCGTCCTTCCTCACCAGCGTGACTACGCCCTTGGCTACAGAACAAGGAATTCTCCCGTTCTGCTGCCAATTGCAGTAGACCGCTTCGAGGAGTTCGGAGAAGAAGACCGGCATTGCTAAATAAAGTTCGTAAGGTATACCATTGAGACCTGGAGATTTGCGTCTGCTGCATTGGCTCAGCGCATCTCCGATCTCATCAGCCGAGATTGGTCCCTCGCAGGACTCTGCCTCTTCGCTCGAGAGACGCGGCAGGCCGTCGAGGTATGGACCGAAATCCACGCCCCCCCCCCCCCCCGGACCCTCTCCTCCCCCGAACAATCGGGCAAAGTGCCTTTGAAAGGCCTCGCACATCTGCTTAGGCTCCCGGATCACCCGTCCATCTTCGTCTTGCAACGACCGGATGGTGGATCGATTTCCACTCTTAGCTTCTGTCACGCGGGCCCATCCAACGGCTTTGGCCCCCTCATTACCTAGAGCACGTATTTTACTTCGAATGACGCAGCCTTCGTGCTTTGCATCGAAAAACTGGTTCAAAGCCGTCCTCGATGCCAGCACTCTGGCCACATCTTCGCTCTTGATTGCCTCTTCTAATTTACCTGTTAATTCTTTCTCGTTTCTATTCCTATCGGCAGCTAACATCTTGCTATAACTTATTGATTCTGTTCTAATCTCTCTTTTGAGAGATGCCCACCATCGGTTGTTGACGATTGCACCCGTCAACCTCTCCTTAACTAATCTGCTAATCCGGTTTCTGTAAGTCTCTTTTGCCGGTAAAGACAAATTAAGTTTCCAGTAACCGGGACCCTGTCTATGTGTTTTCTCGAGATTGACCACGCAGGTCACTAATTTGTGATCCGTGTAGCCAACCGTGCGCATTTCTGGACAGCTTAATATGTCCCTATCCTTACTTCTAACTAAGAATCTATCTAAGTACGATCTAGATTGACCACTGTGGTTTCTCCAAGTCCAGGTAGGCACAGTTGGAAAATCTAGTCGATATCTATCGACCAAGTTAAAACGGTCGAGTAACCCCTTGAGGCTGTTACACCCCCCTCTATTAGGACATGCTCCTGCATAGTCCCAACGTGCATCCAGGATGTCATTCCAATCCCCCGCTAGAAGCAGGGAACGCGACGTTCCCAAAAAAGTCTCCAAACGCTGGAAGAAGTCGGGCCGTTCAGCTCCGAAAGGGGAGTAGACGGCGACCAGTCTCAAGGCCGCACTTTCACTACTGCCAACGTCTAGCACCAACAAACGACCCTCCGGGTCCGAGTGCACAACCTGTACGGCAAGACCCAGGTGTTTTTGCAGCAGTACGACAACCCCACCCCCACCTCCAGGTTGACAGAGAGATGCATGCACCTCAAAGTCATCGAAGGTGGGGGCCAGCTGCCGCACGACGCTGATTCGAGTCTCACAGATAACCATTACATTTATACTACATGACCTGAGGTCATTTAGAAGCTTTGCTTGCTTCCAAGTTGAGCCCAAGCCACGTGCATTCAAACATCCTACTCTTAACACATCCATGTGGGCGGCAGAGCCAAAGGAGAGTGTAGAGACCTACCTTTCCGCTTCCCGAGGTTCGGGTTGCACGACTTCCATGGGGTCGGGGGTGTTGGGTGAAGGGGTGTCTTGTGGTGGTGTGGGGTCGTCAGTGTGTGGTGGGGTTGGGGTGTTTGGAGTTGTGTTGGGGAGGGGAAGGGGAGGGGGAAAGCTTTTTAGTAGGACGCGGTTTATGGGTTTGACAGAGGGTGGTCCTACGTCCTCCTTAAAATCCTTTTTTAGTTTTTGGTAGAGGTTCATTGGGATCTTTATTAGTTTTAAATGTGGGTAGTTTTCTGACGAAACAAAGTTTACACCTTCGGTTTGTACCGAAGGATTATTGTATATGAGTTCATTTAGTTTATTATTGTTTCTGTTGATGTAAGTATAGTGTAATGTCTTTTTTTCCGATGGTGTGAGTGTTTCGAAGAGGGGAGGGGCAGGTTTGGTTTTGTTTGTTGCTGGAGGGGTGTTTTCTGTTTTGTTGGATTGTGTTGAGATTTGGGTGGGGGTTGTTTGTCCTTGTGTGTTTTGCACATGTTTTCTTTTTTTCCTTTTAATCTGTCTCAAGGACTCCGTTTCTTCCTCCGAATTCGTTGGGTTATCTTCAGTGTTGGAGGGAAGAGGTATGTTTGCTGGTAATGTTTCCGTGTTGGTTTTCTTTGTGGGGGAGATGGATGTCACTATGTTAGACTGTGTTGTGTGTTGTGTCTGCGGTGGTTGTGTTGTTTTATTGACTGAGGGGTTGGGTGGGCCTGTATTTTGTTTTGGGGTAATGTGTTGTGACTGTTTGTGTTGTGGTGGTGTTGTGGTTTTACTGAGGGACGGGTTGGGTGGGACTGAGTTTTGTTGTTTGTTTATCTGTTGTGGTGGTGGTGGTGGAGCTGGTGTTGGTAGCAGGGTTTTCTTTTTGTTGAGTTGGGGACAAGCGGCCTTCAGGTGCCCTCTGCCTGCACAGATATGGCAGGACGGCCTTCTCCCCTCCACGCTAATGTTTATATACCCGTGGTCCTCTAATAGGATTCTGTCGGGTATTTGGGCGATGCGTTCAGGCTTCATTTGCACTACCAGCTCTATACCTGTTCCACTGAACCCATTGCCTGTGGTTTTCCCAATGGAAATCACGTTGTCATTCACTGGATCGATGAAACCAGCTATGAGCCAGCAGTAGTCCACATCTGGCATCATTGCATCCAGCCATATGCGTTGAGTTCTTTTCCCCATATAAGATGGATAAAAGGTGAAATTTTTCGAACGAATCGGTGACAAAGCACATTTTTTTGCCGCCGATTCGTTCTTCATGATAATTGCTAGGCTTCCATACAGTCTGTCTTTTCTTATGAAAGTGGTTTCATTAAGTACTTCTGTGAGTACTGTTTTGATATCTGCTTGAGAAGGCTGTTCAGGTTTTTTTGTACTGTTGTTGATGGTCCGAAACTTGACCGTTCGGCTTTCAATGTCTTTCGTGAATTCTTGAGGCATTTTTACCGATAAAATACCATTCTCTCCTTCACTTATGTATTGTTTGGCGTCCGTGATCCTTCGTACCACATCTGAAATGTTTTCCGCTATATAAGTCAAAGATTTCTTTGTTTTCTGTGCAAATGAAATCTTGTCGTCTGCTTTGTTTTCTGATATGGTGTTATTTTCAACTGTTATTTTTGTGTTTGTTGTGTCTTTGTTTGTGTTATTAGTATTGTCATGCAATTTTTCAAATATTTTTTTTTTCGTTGTTGGAATCCAAGTCCAGATTTGTGTTTTCGTCATTTAATTTTTTCTCCGCAGATTCGTCTGTTTTTATTTTAATTTTTCCTTCCTTCTCTATGACGTTAGTTGGGAAGGAAGGGAGGACTAAAGCGTGCGAGCTTACAACTCTTACCGCTGTCCCCCCACCACTATTTTCGTTCGCTGCGTTTAACATTTCTGTTAGACGATTGAAATTTTTTACACAAAATTTTTTAAAACAGGTTTTTCACCTCTAGGAGGGGTAAAGATGAGCTGATCCACCGCCTGACAGTTCAGACGGAGGGTCAAGCTACACAATTGTATCAAAATTAAGTTTGAACTCACAAAATTTCCTCAATAAATTTGAACAAAACTTCTGTGCGAAGTGAATGACATCCACACTGTAGAACAGACGACAGCTAGATTATATATAGATAGATAGATAGATAGGTAGATAGATATACGAGATCCGTCAAAAACGTAACCGACCTTTTTTTCCTACGGTAAATAATGACGTCAGAGATACAAGGTGTGCAAAGTAGAACCGCATATATTTATGCACATTTATAGTTTTCGGCGAACACACTGGATGCTTCAGTTGCTGTCGTGCAGCAAGTGTGTAAGTTGTTGTACTACTCACACGTCGTAGTTTCATTTCGCCCGATGCTGCCCCACAAGGATCTTGAGTTACTAAAGTAGATTACATGTAGGAGTACGTAGACGACCCGAAATGTGGCCCAGTCAGAACAGGAGGACTGTTTCAGTTCCTTTGGGTTTCTTGTTGGTGGTGTATGTGGTGCATCTCAGCAAAATATTTTGATGGTGATAGTGCTGGTGCTGGTGCTGGTGTTTGTGTTGGTGATAGTGGGGATGGTGGTGGTGGTGGTCTGGTGGTGGTGATAGCTGTAGTGGTGATGGTGGTGGGGGGTGGGGGGTGATAGCTGTGGTGGTCGTGGTGGTGGTGGTGATAGCTGTAGTGGTGATGTTGGTGGTCGTCGTCGTCGTCTTGGTGTTGGTGATAACTGTAGTGGTGATGGTGGTGGTGGTGATAGCTGTAGTGATGGTGGTGGTGGTGGTGATAGCTGTAGTGGTGATGGTGGTGGTGGTGGTGGTGGTGGTGGTGGTGGTGGTGGTGGTGGTGGTGGTGATAGCTGTAGTGGTGATGGTGGTGGTGGTCTTGGTGTTGGTGTTGGTGATAACTGTAATGGTGGTGGTGGACTTGGTGTTGGTGATAGCTGTAGTGGTGATGGTGGTGAAGGTGGTGGCGGCAGCAGAGGGTACTGGAGACGATGATAGCTGCAGTTGTTGTGGTGGTGGTGGTAGCAGTGGTGGAAGGTACTGGAGATGGTGGTAGCTGTGCTGGTGTTGGTGATGGTGGAGTGGTGGGGTTTAAAAGGTGAAAAAGTGTACTTCATCAGACAGAAGCCTTATCTGAAATGTCTTGTATATGTATATAATGGTATAATGGAAGTAGCGGGTAATGGGTGGAGGAGAGTGGTGATGTGAATGTCATTCGGTTATTTAAATGAGAAAGATGGCGAACGAAGAGTGCTGAATGATGAGAAATAACAACAACAACAGCAATAATAATAATGGTTTCTATTATAGGCACAGGACCAACACTATTTGGGGAGGGGAAAGTCGATTAAATCGACCCCAGTGCATTACTGGTACTTTATTTTATCGACCCTGTAAGGATGAAAGATAAAGCTAGCCTCGGCGGGATTTGAACTCAGAACTTAAAGGGTCGTAACTTTATGCCGCGAAGTATGTTGTCCAACGCTCTACCGATACTGCCAATTTCTTTATTGGCCACAAGGACCGACATATAGGGGACAATACAATAGACAGGGACAGTGGGGGAGGAGGTTTACAATAAAATCGAGTAAAAAAAATTAACAAATAACAATAAACAAAAGAATTACAACAATGAAAATTTCCCAATAGGGGGGGAGGACCACCCAGGGGCGAGTCAGGAAACCTACCAATCCTTAACCATACAACGCTCCAAGATCACCTTAGGGGGTGCCTCTTTCTTCTCCAAATCAGCCAGCTTACAGGCGCAGGGTTAGAGTTCACCCATTCACACGAGCCATCATTTACCCACCTTTTAGCAAATGTACTATGGGGGGGGGGACACTTTCCTCTCCACCCTCACCTTCCATTCAAAGTGAAACTTGAAAAAGTTGAGAGTTTGGCTAAAGAGTAAAGTGTCTTCAGTCCTTTCAGCCCCGTCCACCACACAACCTTTTTCGCTACCACCAGGCAGAGGAAAACTGCCTGCCGTTCCCGGCCAAAAGAAGGTGGTGGGTTGATCTTCATGGTGGCGTCAATCGATAGCCGGACCCGTCTTACATGCGATAGTAGCTGTTCGATAAAACTCCACAAGTCAGCAATGCTCGGACACTGGACAAGTGCATACATCACTCTACTTGCATCTCGGACAGCACTTCTATGCCTGAAGAGTTTATCTCGAGCTGGCAGTGCCCCGCAGTAGCACTTCCAAGCCAGGGATTTCTAGAAATTGTCCATAGTCACCGGCTATGTTCTATTTTGTCGACACCCAGTTTCTCGGAGAACGTCGTCGCTCTTGCTCACCATTAATCCTCTATAGAAAGCTAGAGTGGAATTTCCACTGACAGCATTGCCTGATTGGCTGAGAGCACCTGACCCCATTTCTGATGCTTGGCACCTCGTCTCGGTCTTAGCTTGACCTTCGACTACAGCTTAGTCAAAAGAGACGAACTGCAGAAAGTCCTGTCTCACAAACTGTTCACCTGTTCACCGTTTAGAAATATCTGGAGTTGCTGTAGCCTCAACGCATGTTTGCGTATCATGATGGACGCGATGTACGCATTTACCACCTCTGCCCGACCTTTCGGGGATATATTTCTCTTTACCGAGTTGTTCCCTTTTTTTGCATTTATTGTGAGTGGGTGCTAAAAATACGGATTTTATCCTAAATGATGATTCTACCTGAGACATAGGTTGAATATACAAGTCTGTGAAGAATGAGATACTCCCTACCACTTCCCATGATTCTTTACTTACAATTAACTGATATTTCATATTTCTTTTCGACAAGCAACGTTAGCAAAAGATGAATTGCTGTTGATGGTATTTTTTGTTAAAGTAATTTCCTAAATTTATGAAACTGGGTCTCTGTTTACAATTAAGTTTGTTTAATTGTCATTTTTGTTCTCTTTGTGGGTTTTTTTTTTTCTTTTTGTGGATCCAAAAATTTGAAGGGTCATATTCACTGCTGTCAACTTTGTAGTTAGCACCTACCCGCAGTAGACCAAAGGTCAAATTTGTAGCTAGCACCTACTCACTCTAGACCAAAGGTCAAATTTGTAGCTAGCACCTAGTCATACTACTCCAAAGGTCATATTCATTGCTGTCAAATTTGTAGTTGGCGCCTAGTCGCGTTCTCCAAAGGTCATATTTGCTGCTACCAAATTTGTACCTAGCACCAACTCTCGGTACTCTAAAGTTGGGAATATTGATACACTGGTTACACAAAGTAAAGTGAATGTTTGCATAAGTATGTGGAGACAATAAAACTAGCTAAGAATGAAAATTATTATGAGTATCTACCTCAAAGCAGTATGGTAAACGTTCAGGTATTCTGACTTTTGGAGAAAAGAACCTAAAAGAAAGTTTCTTTTTTAAGACAATCCTGGAAGAAAATATCTTCTAAGTTTCACTTTGTGAAAACGTGTGCATCCACAACAAACAACAACAACAACAATAACAATAATAATGATGATAATAGCAACAACAACAACAATAATAGTGATAATGATAACCACAACAAAACAACAACAATAATAATATGGTAATGATGATGGTGATGATGGTGATGGTGGTGGTGGTGGTGGTGATGATGATGATGATGTTGCTGATGCTGATGATGATGATTGGGGGGGGGGGGGTAATGATGATGATGGTAATGATGGTGATGGTGGTGGTGGAGGTGGTGGCGGTGATGATGATGATGATGAGTAGTTGAGAAGTTGAGGTGACAACAACATTGAAAGTTGTGATGGACAAGAGTTCGGTAGAGCTCGGCATCAGAATTGGTAAGTGGAAGGTATTTTCTAAGAGATTTCCTAATGGTATTTGAGTGTTTGGTTCACTGCTAGAGTGCCATCATTAACAACATCAACAGTATACTCTCTTCCCGTTCAAGTATCCCTGTATGTATGTATGTATGTATGTATGTATGTATGTATGTATGTACGTATGTATGTATGTATGTATGTACGTATGTATGTATGTACGTATGTACGTATGTATGTATGTACGTATGTATGTATGTATGTATGTACGTATGTATGTATATATGTATATATGTATGTGTGTGTATGTACGTATGTATGTATGTATTATGTATGTATGTACGTATGTATGTATATATGTATGTATATGTATGTATATGTGCATGTATGTATGCATATATATATATATGTGTGTATATATATATATATATACATACATACGTACGCACATACAAACATACATACAAACATACATACATACATACATACATACATACATACATACATACAGACAGACATATATACATACACAAACATACATATATGCATATATATATACGTACACACATATATACATATACACACACACACATATATATATATATATATATATATATATATATATATATATATATATATATATGCATGTATGTATGCATATATATATATATACGGATTAACAAATAATAGTTAAATGCATATATATATATATATATATATATATGTGTGTGTGTGTGTGTGTGTGTGTGCATGTATGTATGCATATATATATATATTTATATATATAAAGAATTAGTATATCTACCAACATATATATACAGATGCATACCTATGCTAGCAAATATATAGGTTTTGTCTTAGTAACTTTGTGGTTCAATGCAAGGGGATGCAGAACAATTATATGAAAGACGTAATGTCACGTGATTGATTCTTTTGAATTTGCCACCGACCAAGTAGGCAGTGATTTTTTCAATGTCTTGGAATTTAGTCCTCGCTTGCTTTTTTCCATCCACTGAATTATTTTTGTATAAGTTCCCTGTGTCCACGCATCGCCTGGGAACTTAGCTGAGAATTGACTTCCTGATGACGAAAGGTATTCTCCATGTTCCATTCGGAAACCATGTTTATTCCCTTTCAGAAACTAATTAGTTGGAGTGAAATTTTAGTAAGTAAGTTAATTTTTATAATTTTCTTATTATTTTACGTCTTTCATATATACATACATATACATATATATATATATATATATATGCATACATACATGCACATATACATACATATACATACATATATATATATGCATACATACATGCACATATACATACATATACATACATATATACATACATACGTACATACATACATATATATATGTGCATGTATGTATGCACATATATATATATGCATACATACATATGTATATGGGTGTGGGTCTTTTATTATCACACAGGGAATATCTCTCAAGGAGTTCCTTCCCAACTCTCATGATCTTATCTGTTTCATGCAGATAGACTTGCTTGGGAGACGGGCTCCTACGCTTGGAGGTTCGTAGATGTTGTCGGAGGGATATGATGCGACATTCAAATGTTGTCTGAACTGATGTTAGGCCTCTGCCTCCCTGCTTACGTTTCAAGTAAAGGAGGTCTATGTCACTGTTGATGTGGAAGTTGCCGGTGTTGTTTAGCATTTTTAGAGTTCTAACATCAATTGCTCGGATTTTGTCTATCGTTCAATTGAGTATAACAAACTTTGGTGTTAGGACAAGCACAGCAAACACATTGTGAGCCACTGTTTTGTTGTGCGCAGAGAGTTTCGATGACCATATTTTTCTTAATCGGGTGTAGTATTCCCTGGTTACGCGTTCCTTATTGCAGATACCATTATAGGATATGTTCTCAGCTATCCCCAGGTATCTGTAGCAGTCCTCATCAGATACCGGTGAAACAGTTAGGTCATTGATGACAATGTTGCTAGATTGGGTTGTTGGTTTTCCCCGCTTTACAGTCATATATGAGCATTTATCTTGGCCTAACTCCATTCCTATATCCTTTAAGAATGTTGTAACCAGGTCAAGATTTTTCTTCATCCCATCTATGTTCTTGGCATAGAGTTTCAGATCATCCACAAAGAAATTATGGGTTAGGTTCGTATTTCTGTCCTCCTGTGAGCCAATGATGTATCCTTCACATTTCTTGAGCAGAAAGGACAAGGGGTTTAATGACAAGATGAATAATATTACAGAGAGACTGTCCCCCTGAAATATACCCCTGCAATATTTTATTTTATCAGTGAAAATAGAGTCCTCCTTCTCTGTCTTTAACTATGTATGTACGTATGTATGTATGTGTTTCGGTGCGTGCGTTTGATATGTATAACTGTTGGCTCTCTGCGAATGTTCAAGAGAACGATATATCCTTTCAACCGTATCTGTGATCTATGTATATATGTGTTATGTGTGTACGGATATGTATAGGTGAATATATATATATATATATATATATATATATATATATATATATATATATATATATATATATATATATATATATATATATATATATATATATATATATATAAAACAAAGAGGGTTTTTGGTAAGATACCAGGTGGACCATAATGCATCAGAGTACTCAATACTGAGGGTTCGGATCTAGTTGTCGAAACGGCCGGAGCTCGGCCATCCGGATCCTGACTCTTTTCTTATATATATGTATATATAGTATATATATATATATTTGTTGAAACAAGTATTGTTGTATTTGGGGAGGGTCATGTTATAATATTGCCAGAAATATATAATAAAAAACACTCACTCTTTGGTTTGGGTTGGTTTTCGCTTCCATATACTCTATATCCTATCCCTATCGTTAATCTAGCTGGCAATCAATGTTTATCATTTATGGACCCCAACAATAAATGAATAAAAAATAGAATAAGTAAACATTACAACACAACGGGAGGAAACATAATAGTATCACTGATGATGTCACAGGTGTGTGATGAAAGAACTCTGAAAGACTATATATATATATATATATATATATATATATATATATATATAACGAAGGAAATGTGGTAAGGAACCAGGTGGACCATAAGCACCAAAGTACTCAATACTTAGGGTAGTAGAGTGGGTAATAGGAACGAGTAGGACCCCGACAGCTGAGCTCAAGCCGTTTCGACGGCTAATTCTGGACCAAGATTAGCCGTCGAAACGGCTTGAGCTCAGCCGTCGGGGTCCTACTCGTTCCTATATATATATATATATATATATATTTAAATGTTAGTGAATCAATGATAAACATTGATTATCAGCTAAATTAACGATAGGGATATAAAATATACGGGAGCGAAAATCAACCCAAACCAAACAGTGAGTGTTTTTTATTATAAATTTCTGGCAATATAACAACATGACCCTCTCCATGTATATATATATATATATATATATACAAGCAAATTATAAATGTAAACATGTAAGTATGTTTTTGAAACGGTGCGCGAGTTTGAAAATTAGAAATTAGAAATTATAAGCTTTCACCGTATTTTAGACTAAAGAAATGTCTAGCCTGATAGTGGGGTTTATAAGCCTCGGAGAAATGGAAAAAGATGAGTGTTGCCGTACATATATATATATATATATATATATATATATATATATATATATATATATATATATATATATATATATATATATATATATATATATATAACAAGCATAGGCGAAGTGTCAAATTTTCAACAAGAGAGGTTGAAAAGTTCATAGGCTGGCTATGAAGGAATGATGTTAGGGCTAGGGCTGTAAAATCTTGCATGCATTAATTTCAACTCATCTTAATAATAACTGCATTGTTTCTTTCCAGGGACTTTGTTATAAAACTAAACCTCATTTGATCATTCCATGAGAGTATCATGATCAGCTTATGAACTTTTCTGCCGACCTTCGTATATATATATATGTGTTTGTGTGTGTGTGTGTGTGTTCGCGCGTGTGTGTGTGAATACCCGCCCATATTACATCTAACACCAATTAACATTACTACTCACCCCATCATACATACCTATGATACCTGCGCATGTATAGAAATGTGATTGCACATCTGCGCGCGCTCTCATCACCAACACTGCCGCCAGCACCATCACAAACAGCATATACACACACACGAACACAGATACATCCGCCGTCCACTCTGTCACCTTAATCACCACCCGCACTATCATCAGACATGTCAACACTCCCCGTCCGACGGGAAGATCTCCCACCCACTTTGGGGTAGGTGAAAGATGTCTTCTCTTGTGAAAATGGGTTTAGCTTTTTACAGTCTGAGTTCAAATCCCGCCGAGGTTAACTTTGCCTTTCATCCTTACGGGGTCGATAAAATAAAGTACCAGTAATGTACTGGGTAATTGCTGGCCTTGTGCCTAAAGTAGAAACAATTATGTAAAATCTCCCCATTTTGCCTTTTTTTCCCCGTTTTGAGGCACTTTTTTTCATGGTACTCCCTGTTTGAGTTTTTAGAGGTTGGCAGGTCTGAATATGGTATGGAAAGAATTAAGGGAAAACACTGGCTGGAATGGTCAGTTAAGGAACAAAAATGTGTGCAGAAAATATACTATGTACTTTTCAGGGCACACAATTCTATCTGACTGAAGCTAATCAAAAATTTGACTACCCACATCCTAGAGGTTGGCAGGTCTGCCTGATCTTCGCCACCTCTACAACCATCACCACAAATACCACCACTGCCACCGCCACACCATTCGTACCATGGACTCTGGCTGCTCCCACTTGGTCACACCGATTCTCTTTCCCACACTCAACACGTTATCTATCAACTCCCTCACCCACCACACACTTCTTCAACTCCCGTCCCCTCCACTCTGATTGCTGACCATAATACATACCCCTCCCCCTAGTACTCCCTTAGAACTCTGCCACCACCATCTCCCCCCACACACGCACTTCCTGTGGCTACCACTACCCACAATTCTTTTCTCTTCCACTTTACGCACGGCTACCATATAAATCGGAGTAACCACTTCGACCCTACTGGATACGAACTCCCAATCGGACCATACCAGTTGCGGAAACCCATCCAAACCCCTCCGTACACACACACACACACACACATACACACACACATACACACATACGCATACACCAATACATGTAACCACACAATACACACCAATAATTACACATCCCTGTTAAACATACATACAAACATACACACGTGCACAAGTGCGCCCACAGGGATACGTGTGTATGTGTGTGTTTTTGTGCGTATTCATTGTGCGCACGCACGTCGACCCATATGTACACACACACACACACACTTCCACCAACAAAACCCTTAACATCCACACATGTAGCATAATAACATATTGTGCTACACATAACTACACACAATCACCAACTACTCGTTTCCGCGCCCCCTCAATCTCCCATCCCCGCACGCCGGACCACTCCCCCGACAATTATAATTCATCCTCCTCCCCTCTCTCCATTTTTATTTTATTTTTTGTTTCATTAATTTTTTCTTTCTTTTCGTTTTTCCTTTTTTATTCTTTCTTTTTCTACACTCTGAACTCTGTTATTTCTGATGGAGGACAAATGCCCGATACGTTTAACTTTCTATTATGCGTGAAACTAATACAACTTTATGTTAATACATCCTCTTGTACGTTCGCTTCTTTTTGTCTTTATACACATACATATATACATACATACACACACACACACACATACACAGATATATCTATATATATATATATACATATATATATATATATATATATATATATATATATATATATATATATATATATATATATATATATATATATATATATATATATACACACCTAGCATACACCCAATGTTAGACAATGTCCCTCCACTCTACCGGGAAAATATACAGGAGACGACATTTTGTGTGTGTGTGTGTATATATATATATATATATATGTATACAAAAAAATGTCGTCCCCTGTATATTTTCCCGGTAGAGTGGAGGGACATTGCCTAACATTAGGTTTATGTTCACATCTACATACCTAATACACAGACAACCATACACATGTATTTACGTATATGTATGTATATGTGTGTGTGCATGTGTGAACGTATGTATATCTTGTGTGTGTGTGCTTGGTGTGTGTTATATGTGTATTTTTTGTGCGTTTATAGGCGACAGAGAAATATGGTCATGGAGAATTTAGCAGGTCTGGTGAGGGGGCATCTTGGGGTGTGGGTTTCCAGTTGGACAGGAGATGGCTTTTCCGATGCAAACAATGTCTAAAAATTTCAGTCTTGAAGTTTAGATACATGTTCGGTAAGTATAATCTTTGCAAAATCCTAAATCTTTCACTGAGACAGAGTCATTTAGTTCCATTATGTATGGCGTGGACTTTTCGAATACTTTCCACCTTATATTATGTGGTACTCCTTTTTCTTTTATCCGCCAGGTTCTTTTTGCAAGCACTGTGTTAGTTTTCGTATCGGGTTACCTGAATGAGGAGAGGTGCAAGTAGAACCTTTGTTTAAATCGATCCTGCACCATACCCACATATTTCTGGCTGGCTGGTGTTTGTATATTTAATCTCTGCTTCTTAAACGATGAACTACAATTTGCATTACAATTTAGTTGTAATGCAAGCGCATTCTGGATTTGCATCTGGTTTGTTCTTGGCGATCAACAAGCTCCTTTAAGGCCCTTTATGGCTTTTGATAAAAGAGAGAGTTTGATACTGTTGTCTTCATTTGTATTTCTTGTATGATTGGTTCATTTGGGATCTTAGACAGTATAACGCCCAGCTATTAGTGTATCTGGTCCTTACTCTGGATTAGAAGAGTGGGACATTTGACACTATGCAGTAGTGTTCAGTTCGGAGAGTGATGTAGCTCTCAATGTCAAATCTTCATGCTGGCTCTTCTAGGAGGTAACAATAGTTACCGAGATGTTGAAAGCATCAGGGATGGGAGGCCGCACCATAACCTCCTATATTGTAAAACAAATAATACAAAATGGTGCTATACTCAATGACTAGCGTAGCAGCAGCATCGTCAATTTCTATAAGGACAAAGGTGATGCACTAGACAGAGGGAACTACCAAGGCATGAAATTGATGGACCAAACATGAAAATTACAGAAAGAGTCATTGTACAATTGATTAGGAATCGAATTAACCTAGATGAGATGCTGTTCAGATTTATGCCAGGTAAAAGTACCACGGATGATCTCTTCCTTGTGAGGCAACTGCAGGAGAAGTATCGAGCTAAAAGTAAACCTCTCTACTAAGCATTTGTTGACCTGGAGAAAGCTTTTGACAGTGTTTCCCGTTCTGTTATTTAGTGAGCACATAGGAAACTAGGGATGGATGAGTGAATTGTGAGAGCAGTGGAAGCCATGTACAGAGGTGCAGTCAGCAAGGTTATGTTAACAATGACTATAGTGAGGAGTTTAGCGTGAAAGTTGAGGTCCACCAGGGTTCCGTCTTAGCCCTCAACTGTTTATTATTGTCCTCCAGGCTATAATCCTAACCCTAAACCTAATCATTTGTCAAGCAAGTACAGCAACTACCACTACAACCTCAACTACAACAACAACAACTACTACTACTACTACTACCAATACTACTACTACTACTAATAATAATAATAATAATAATAATAATAATAATAATAATAATAATAATAATAATAATAATAATAATAATAATAATAATAATAAAGAAGAGGAGAGAGACCTTAAAAAGGCTACAGAAGGAATGATAATGGCTGCGCAAGAGCAGGCCCTCAAAACGAAGTGGCTGAAACACCATATTTACAAGGAGGAGGCTAGCCCACCGTGCAGGATCTGTGGAGAGAGAGGAGACTGTGGCTTACATTGTATCCGAGTGTAAACACCTAGCCCAAACTCACTATAAAGGCTGGAGACATGATGTGATGGGCAGGGTGATCCACTGGCACCTATGCAAAGTAAACAATTAACCACATTCTGAGAAGTGGTATGAGCATAAGCCAGAGTCGGTGATAGAAAACGATCAGGTGAAGGTGCTATGGGATTTTAGGATACAGACGGACAAGAAACTGGAACACAATAGACCTGACCTGGTGGTTTTGGACAAGGAAAAAAGATCGTGCCTGATTGCGGATGTGGCCTGCCCATTCGACACGAGAGTGCAAGAGAAGGCGAGGGAGAAAATTAACCGATACCAGGACTTAAAGTGGGAGGTAAAAAGGATTTGGAACTGCCATGAAGTCAAAGTGGTCCCGATTGTCATAGGCGCACTAGGTACTATCTCAAAAAGTTTCCAGGGATGGTTAAAGAAAATTGGCCCCGCCACGCTTTTTGGAACACTTCAAAAGGCATGCTTGCTGGGAACAGCAAGAACCCTCCGATACGTCCTGAATATCTGAGGCTGCAGGTAGTGGCTTGATATTCATTTCAACAAACTTTCCAGTTAACTAACATCAATGACTGAGACTCAAAGAACAATAATAGAACCACTACTACTACCACTACGACTACTACGACAACTACTACTATTATTACAACCACCACTACTACTACTACAACCACCATTACTACCACTACTGCTGCTACTACTACTACTACTACTACTACTACTACTACTACTACTACTACTACTACTACTACCACTACTACTACCATAAACAATAACATCACACGACAATTGACACGATGTTTCTAATACTTTTTTCAGGTCGAGACGTGGAGGCGTCTGAAAAAGCCTTTTGTGGCTGTTGGTGATGCTGAACGAACTGCTGTGTCACTCTTAAGCCACCTCACTCTCGTACGTACCTCCTACATTAGTGTATTTGATATATACATATATATATGAACATGTATTACATACATACACACACACATACATACATACATACATACATACATACATACATACATACATACATACATACATACATACATACCAGGCCAGCTTCACTCTCGTACATACCTCCTACATCAGTGTATTTCATAAACATGTCATAACACACACACATACATACACACACATACACATACATACACACACACACCGCGCCAGCTTCACTCACGTACCTACCTACATTAGTGTATTTCATATATATAAACATGTCATAACGCACATACATACACACATACAAATACACACACATATGTACATACATACAGACATATATACACACATACATACATACACACCCGCGCGTATACACCACGCCAACATGGTGGCTGACGAGGTAGAGATGTAGGTATCCGTCTTTTGTTTTGTGTACATTTTCTGCTGTTTAATATATCTGCTGTAAGACGAACTATAAATAAATGTGACTATAAACTATAATATATGTACCGACATACTATAAATAAATGTGACTATAAACTATAATATATGTACCGACATACTATTAATAAATGTGACTATAAACTATAAGATATTTACTGACATACTATTAATATATGTGACTATAAACTATAAGATATGTACCGACATACTATTAATATATGTGACTATGAACTATAAGATATATACCGATAATACTATAAATAAATCTGACTATAAACTATAAGATATGTACCGACATACTATTAATATATGTGACTATAAACTATAAGATATGTACCGATAATACTATAAGTAAATGTGGCTATAAACTATAAGATATGTACCGATAATACTATAAATAAATGTGACTATAAACTATAAGATATGTACCGACATACTATAAGTAAATGTGACTATAAACTATAAGATATGTTCCGGCATACTGTTAAATATATGTACCGGCATACTGTTAAATATATGTACCGGCATACTGATAAATATATGTACCGGTATATTGTTAATATATGTACCGGCATGCTGTTAATATATGTACCGGCATACTGTTAATATATGTACCGGCATACTGTTAATATATGTACCGGCATACTGATAAATATATGTACCGGTATATTGTTAATATATGTACCGGCATGCTGTTAATATATGTACCGGTATACTGTTAATATATGTACCGGCATACTGTTAATATATGTACCGGTATACTGTTAATATATGTACCGGCATACTACTGATTTGATAATGATAACAATGATTTCTAACATTGACAGAAAGCTTCAAGTTTGGGTGGAAGGTGAAGGTGATTATATTGACCCCGGTCAGTATACAAATGGTTTCTTTATTTTGACGAGTTTGGGAAGGACAGAAAAGCTAAGTCAACTGTCCCAGAATTTAAACTCAGGGCGAAGTGCCCCAGGACATTTTGTCTGATGTTCTAATAATTGTTATAATAATATTGATAATTCTTTCAAACATTGGCACAAGGTCAACAATTTAGGGGAAAGGAAAAGTTAATTAAATTTAATTAATTGGTACTCGGAAGGATAAAAGGCAGAGTTGACCTCGGTGGGATTTGAACTCAGGATGTAGAGAGCCAGAACAAATACCGCCATGCCATTTTATCTGACGCCCTACCATTGCTGCTAATCGACCAGCCTATAAATAGAGGCCATAACTAAATACGATTCTGCCAAACTTAATTAGCCACACAAC
>OZ024741.1:51373126-51575626 GCA_964016885.1 Eledone cirrhosa
AGTTTGGGGGTAAACATACTTTATTGCTATAATGCGTGAGCCCCTATTTGCTCATAATAGTGAGAGATGGGGAGAACGGGAGAGATGGAGGCAGTGACAGTGGGAGTTTGGTTCCTTTGTATTCGGACCTGGTGTATATATATATATATTTCACGGATACACATTCACTACATGGAACTGAGTTTAAAATTATGCGTTGTTAAAATGCAACTGTCGTAACCATAAATTTACTGAGTCCCACCAAAGCCAGACTGTAGTAAATCTATTCCAATGAGTGACTAGTTCTTTATCAAACTCAGAGTAAAAACGAAACACCACGTCCAGTACCTCTGTGTATTTGGACGACACGTCCACAATAACAGCATCGCCGAGTAACTGACGGAGGAACACCTTACAACAGTGTAGCTTTCTCCCTGAAAGGAAGTTACGCCTTTAGTGGTGGATGCCTCAAGACTGCAAGTCACGCCCACAACAGTAAATGCCTGTGTTCGTAAGCCACGCCTACAACAATAACCACACCCGCTCGTTCAGGGAACTAACCAATACAAGCCCAGAGAACAGCTCCTCTCATAGTCAGCCAATAATAATAAAAAGGTCTCGCAGCCTGACTGACTGTGATCTTTTTAAAAATTTGCAAACGATGCTAAGATGATAATTTTCCTACGTGGAGTCACTTATACCCACACTGCAATAAAAGTAGCACTAATGTTTTTATTGCACTACATGTATTGTTCTAAGAGAAAGTTATGGTAGAGATTAACAGTAAACCTGAGATAACTCGAGATAGGTTATCAAAGTGGCGAAGACGGCAGCCCGCTTGAGGAGGGAGACCCGTGAGGTGATGAGGCTGTTGCAGCGAGTGTCTCTGACTATTCCCCGCGGTAACGCATTTGCCTTTTTGTCCTCGGGGCGGGGCGCGGCTGAGGCACCTCTCAGACTGGGGTACAGTGACTGTCCCTCTCCCTCTTCCTCTTCTTTCGTTGCTTGATTCTTCTTTCTTTTTCTCATTTTCTGTTCCTTTTAATATTGTGTTTTGTTTTTATTAGATACAGCTCAATTATATTTATATAATGTCTATGACCTTTCATGACATTGTGAGATTTTGTATATTGGATAAATTATCCAGTTCCGAAATAATTAGTGAGACGGGCGGCCCAGTAGAGGCAGTTCTGTGACGGGCGGGCCAGTAGAGTCAGTTCTGAAGCGGGTGGCCCATTGTAGGTAGTTCTGTGACGGGCAGCCCAGTAGAGGCATTTATGAGACGGGAGGCCCAGTAGAGGCAGTTCTGAGACGGGAGGCCCAGTAGAGGCAGTTCTGAGACGGGAGGCCCAGTAGAGGCAGTTCTGAGACGGGAGGCCCAGTAGAGGCAGTTCAAACTGAGATTTGATTCGACTCGTCAAATTGTCTCTAAGTTTCTTCGATTATACGAAAACAAATGGGTTGAATTTTATAGAAGTAAATAATCTGTGGTATTTAGCTAATTGGTAAGCTAAGTAGTTGGTTAGCTTGATGAGTGAGGTCTAAGCCTGTCTTGGACTTCTTCATAAAGCTAATTCTCTTTGCTTTATCTGTGTCATTGGTAGATGGGGCTTGATGTTGATTACTTCTCCAAAAACATTACTGACTTCAGTAGAGTGAATGAAAGTCGAAATGGAGAAATGAAACCACATTATCAGACTCACATATCCTCAAAGGCTTACCACGTCTTGTTTTATCCCATAATCTTTTCTGCCCAGCAGTTTTCGATTCAATGTTAGATGAAACCTCCGCTGGTCTGGGGGCTTACCTGTCCACATCGGTGAAGTACAGGCCGGACCACTTGTCCAACTATTCAACAATTCCACCAATCGTCCACCACCACCACCCCTAGCCTTCTACTTTATTAATCGACCCCGACAGGATGAAAGGTAAAGGTGAGTTCGCCGGGATTTCAACCTAGACGGTACAGAGCCATAATACTTTAAAGCATTTCGTCTAACGATCTAACATTTCCACTATCTATCCCCTATCCCCAGTCTGGACTTCTACTTTATTTATCGACCCAGACAGGATGAACGGTAAAGTTGACATTGGTGGTATTTGAACCCAGAGCACAGAAAGTATTTTGGTTGTCTTTCAGCCAGAAACTTTATTTCGCGTTGCTCCAGCTCCCTCAGCTGGCAACAATGAGCTGTGCCTCATCATACATGCTATGTATATATAATATTTATATATATATATGTGTGTGTATGTGGGTGTGTGGGTGTGTCTATTATATTATATCATATTGTATTATATATATATATATATATATATATATATATATATATATATATATAAGCAAAGGAATATTTAATTTGATGGTAATCCAGGTAAAATTTGAACCGTTAAGGTCTCGTTCCTGGATATGTCAATATTTATAAAACAAACTTTGTATTTTATCTGATGAGAGCGTACCAAAGTGTTGGTACCCTTGAAATATATATAATAGAATAAATATGGTTTTTTAAATATAGTTTCCATTTATTAATATCATTGATATATATATATATATATATATATATATATATATATATATATATATATATATATATATATATATATATAGTAATATCCCGTTAAGGGTGAAAGCAGCGATTCTTTGCTTAAACTTTCATCTGTTCTTATGATATATATATATATATATATATATATATATATATATATATATATATAACAAAGAAGGTGTAGTAAGATACCAGGTGGACCATAATGCACCAGAGTACTCAATACTTAGGGTAGTAGAGTAGGTAATAGGGAAAGAGTCAGGACCCCGACGGGTGAGCTTCGGACGTTTCAACAGCTAGATCCGAACTCTCTAGCTGTTGAAACGGCCGGAGTTCAGCCGTCGGATGCTGACTCTTTCTCTTTTCCTAAATATATATATATATATATATATATATATATATTCCCCGCAGTTCCGTTGTCACGGCCCCCTTGGTAGCTTCCACGTCCAAAAAACGGGACCCCTGGATGACCCTCTTGAGCTTGGGGAAAAGGAAAAAAATCACACAGAGCCAGATCGGGTGAGCAGAGAGTTTGCTCAGCACGGCAATGTTCTTCTTGGACAGGAACTGCCGGATGCTTGAGGTGTTGTATCCGGCGAGTTGTCATGGTAAAGCAGCCACGAGTTGTCTTGCCACAACTCTCGTTTCTTCTCGTGCACTGAACAAAGCAAACGTCGCAGGATCTCTTTGTAGACATGTTGGTTGATCGCCTGGCCATGTGGCAAGAACTCTAGTAGACGATGCTCCTCACATCGAAGATGGCGATCAACAGGAGTTTGACTTTGGACGTCGACTGTCTTGCTTTCTTCAGCCTCGGTGACTCCGGGTTCATCCACTGAAGGTTCTGGCGCATAGCCTCCGGGTCGTACTTGAAGATCCATGAGTTATTACCAATGATGACTCTCCCCAGACGTCTGGTTTGGTTTCAACACCTGCATGTACTGCTCCTGGTCATCGTTCAGCAGCTTCGGCATTATCTTTGCACACATCTTCCACATGCCGAAATGTTCGGTGATAACAAACGCTGTTGTGGTTCATGACCAGCTCGATCAATCGAACAGTCAGCTGTCTTTTTAAGTATATAGCTTGGATTACATTATTCATTCTCTTTAAGACAATAAAGTGTGATTTAGTTGTTATTTTTAACCGATTTAGCGACCATGTAGAGTATACATTTTCGTATGTATGTGTGGTAGGAGTGGCTTTGATCAAAGTCATTCTAACCATGACCACCCTGTCGTTAGGAAGTGTACATCGAGGATTACATTATTCGGTGTCTCTTTAAGTCAGTGGTGTGATTTGGCTGCTATTTCTAACAGATTCAGCGAGCATAGAGGATGAGTAGATGTTTGTTTCTCTCCACATATAGAATAATTGTTTCTACTTTTGGCACAAGGCCAGCAATTATCTCAGTGCATTACTGGTACTTTATTTTATCGACCCTGTAAGGATGAAAGACAAAGTTAACCTCGGCAGGATTTGAAATCAGACCGCTAGGAGTCGTAACTCTATGCTGCAAAGTATAGCGTTCGACCCTCTATTGATACTGCCAATCCACATATAAAACAATAAGAGTAAGAATACATAAAAATAGATAGACACTTTTCCAAGTAAGCGACATTGTGTGGCGTGGATTTACGTCTGTGCATAAGCTGTTGTTTAGACATGATCCCGGTTTCGTACATCATTAAACATGATTTGAGGAAAGTCATGATGTCACCTCACACCCGTGAGCAGCTCTACTCCTTTCTCTCTTAACCTTGCTCCTTCTACCTAGCTTTCGACTTCACTTCCACTATCTCCACCACTTCCGCTCACCTCCAGACATCTTTGTCTCTATTGACCCCCTCCCATCGTTCCATCATCACCTTCGCCTTTTCAAACCAGCCGACTCCCACTCCTACCTCGACTTCACCTCCTTACACCCCACTAGTGCCAAACACTCCATGCCCTTCTCCCAATTCCTCCCCCTTCGCCACCTGCAGCTTCGCCATCAACACAAACATCCTCACTGATTCCAACGGCCAGTCTTTCCTAGTTAGGGACTCCTTCCGCTGCACCACTACCAGTCTTATCTACAGGCTCCGTTACACTCTATTGGGGCTGTCTATATTGGACAAACGGGTTGACGACTAGCGAACAGGTTCACCGAGCATTTTCGAGACATCCAGCTCGGCAAGCAGTCTCCGGTTGTCCGACATTTCCGCTCCCTCGGACATTCCCTCACCACCTCACAGTTTTGGGTCTCGCTGCTTGCCACGGATTCAATCCTCAGAAGAGAACAGTACATCATATTTTCTCTTCGGACTTTTACTGGAAACGACCTAAACGCACCGCCTTTCTTCGTTAAGTCAGCTCTTCCCAGCACCCACCACCCATCCACCAACACACATGCACTACCCCCAGCACTGGATGACTACTCACCACTCCCCATTCACACACTCACACATAGACGCAAAGACACACACATCAACACAACAGATGAATTAGTGATGCCATAAACATGTTATACTAACACTACTAATTAACTAAACACCACTAAACAATACTAACTCAACCGACTAATCAATGTGAGCTAATTTTACTAATTAAATAAACCACTAATTAAATAAACACAATTCATCAACTAAACTAACATGATCACACACATACACATACCATCACACACACATACACATACTACCACCACCACTTACACAAGTCCCCACCACCACTGCCACACACACAAGCCACTCCCCATCATCACCACCACACACACAAGTACCCCCACCACCACCACCACATATACACAAGTCCCCACTACCACTATCACCACACACACAAGCCCCCACCATATACACAAGTCCTTCCTGAACCACCACTACCACCACCATCACCACCACACACATATAATAGGGGTGTATATGAAAGCATATACGAATGTGTTTATATATATAATAATATTACAAGACTCTCGCTATGAATATTTTAAACTGTGATCAAGTCACAGCTATCTCAGTACCCATTGAGGTTGTCAAACACACTTCTAGTTCCTTTTTATCCGTCATTGATGACATTTACTCACTCGGAACCGAGACAAGACTAAACTAAAGCATTAATGCGTTTTTACGTATAAAACATCAGAGAACTTGACCAGCCATAATTAATTAATAGTAGCACTAACATAGCATGGTACACTATATATATACATATATGTGTGTGCGTGTGCGTGTGCGTGTGTGTGTGAACATATATATTGTTTCAGGGGGTACCAGAGGATAATTCCCCACCACACACACACTTTTTTCAAACGTCTATCTTTTATTTATTGTTTATTTGATATAATAAATTCTTTTTAAGCTTATTTTTTATATCTGAACTTCATTTGAATACATAAAATTTAATTAGCATAACATTTCACTTATGTGGTAGGGTCCGGGAAAAGCACCATAACCAATACTAACATGCTCCTTCGTTAGAATATAAATATAAATCTAATTTCAAAACGAATAGACTGGAACGTTTTTTTCTCTGAGAGTTCCATATACTCTGACGAAGGGAATTTTGAGTCCCCAATATTAGGACGAAAGAAACAAAACAAAAAAAAACAAAGATTACCGGGTAACTAACTTTTTTCGTTGCATTCATCTTACCGTCCGTTTTGTATTGTTTAGCCTTCTTACATATATCACTTTCCATATTATATATCATATCTCAACTTGTTTCGTAAAGACCGCATTAATCGTCGTGGTGGTGATGGTCTACGTTCGGTCAAATTTTTCGGCAATTCCTTGTTTTGATTTGAACCAATCGCAGCAGGAAGTATTTTTCTGCGATATACGTATGACTATGTCAACACTGCTACTTGGAGTCGTTTACCGTCCCCCAAATTACCATCAGGACACTCAACTTTGTGATATCCTCAGAGTTGCTGCCAGGAAAACAGCCACTTATGTTTTTATTGCAGGGGACTTCAATCACCCTCAGATTGACTGGGAAACCTTTCGTTGGCCGCCAAGTGCAAATGACTTCCTTGAGCTAGTGCTGAACTCGAACTGGTCCCAAGTAGTCACCTCCCCAACAAGAGGTGACAACACTTTGGACCTACTCTTCACCACTACTCCTGAAACGGTCATTAGTGTTACTGCTGAGAAACCTTTAGGTGACTCTGATCATGCTATGATCATTGCCAATCTATCCCTCATGGGCAGTAACAAGAACCACAACCATCTCCAAACTGCTTACTTTGACTGGAATAAGGCAGACTGGAACTGTTACTGCACCGAGTTGCAACGTCCAAACTGGCTTGAGTTCTACGACTCTGGATATGTCAACACTGTACTCCAGAACATCCTGAGCCCAATATGGACAGCATGTGCAGAATCGGTGCCACGTAAGCAGAAAAAACATCCCAAAAGTGCAATTTGGGAGACTGCAGCAGTCCGTCTTGCTAGAAAAGAACGTCGTAATGCTTAACGTGAGTACAAACTGCATAAATCAGATATCAATAGGAAGAAGCGAAATAAATCATCCAACCATCTCAAACAGGTGACAAAAAAGGCAATGCTTCAATTTGAGCAGCGCGTAGCAACCTGCCCTGACAGTAAGGTGTTCTGGAAGTATGTTCACTCAAAGCAGAGGCCTCACTCTCCAGTTGGTCCTCTTCGCAATCCCCACACAAGCCAGGTTACTGACGACCCCAAGGAATGCGCAGAGCTCATTGCTGAATGCTACGCAGACATTTTCACTATTGAAGACCAGAGTGTACCGTCTCCACCACCTCTGACATCGGATTCTATTTCAACTATGGAATTTACACCTGCAATGCTGCGATATCACCTTAAAAATAAATGCAACCATGCCTCTCCTGGTCTTGATGGTGTTACGTATCTGCTTCTCAAACGTGGTGGGTACTTCCTTCTGCACCAGCTATCACACTTCTTCCAATTCTGTCTGAACAACAGTGCTACTCCAGAACAGTGGGAAATTGCCAGTGTACATGTATACATACTAGCCCCGTTAATCTCATATATATATATATATATATATAACAGAAAACCAACCAAACAGTGAGTGTGTTCTGTTATTATTTCTGGCTATATTATTGCAACAATATGACCCTCCCCAAGTATAACAATATATATATATATATATATATATATATATACTGTATACCGGCTATGTTCAAGTCCTGATCATATCAACTTTGCATTTCATCGTTTCGAGGTCGGTAATATAAAGAACCGATAAAAAATAGTGGATTGGATGAACTGTTAAAGCGTCAGTTGAGATGCCTTGCGGTATTTATTTCAACTCTTTGCGTTCAATTCCTACTATGGTCTACTCACCACCATAGGCGCTGAGCTGGCCAGCCGCAGGTGTGAGCCCCGCAAGTTGGAGGCTTTTCCAGCGCGTCTCCCTTGCCATCCTCCGGAGAAACGCCTTCTCCATCCTGTCCGCCGGGGCTGTGTGTGGGGGGGGGGAGGGGGCATCGCGTATCATTCCATATTTAAGTATGGTCAATGAAGAATATGTGCCAATAGCCGGCTGTGGTTGGATTTCAGGTACTATAGCAGTATATATATTGTAGTAGTTTTCCGTGAATAATTATAGCTGCATATTAACTCTTCCCCGTAGTCTATTTGGTTGGTAGATATAATCCATCCTGTGATTTAACACCAACACCTGACGCTTGAATGCCTTTAGCAGAGCCCTCTTTGTTGCTAGCGTTCAAACCTTCTTTCTTCCCTCACAACAGTTGAAATAAATATACAAGATATTGACTTCCATACTCTGAACGCCTTGCTTCCCTGGGCATGGATTCATTGAAGCTCCGACGTCTGGCAATGGACTTGGTTTAATACCCACAAAGTTTTTAACCATCTCGCCAATTGCAACCCTGAGCGCCTCTTTGATCTCCATGTGTCTAACACACGTGGACATGCCTACAAGATCAGAAAACAGCACAGCTCCCATGACTTTCGTAGACATTTTTTCACGCTCAGAGTTGCTGAAGCATGGAACTGATCATTTTACTGATGTTTGTGCATTGCCCTATGTACTGTACATGCACTTTTTTGATGAGTTGTGGTGCACCTGGGCACTGTACACAATATTTCATTATTGTTATTATTATTATATCATGACTCGTACACTGTTCATTTTCCTGACATTTGTACATTATTCTATGTACTATACATGCACCTGAGCACTGTACACAATAATTTCATTATTATTATTATATTATTATACCTCAACATCTGAGCGCCCGGTGTCGAGGTAGCTTTCGTATACAACGAAGCGAAAGGTAATGCTTATTATACCTAAGCATTGTATATGGGTTCATATACCCCGAAATCTGCTCAAATCTACAAATAGCAACATCGCAAGAGGGGAGACAACTACATTCAATTAATAAACCAGATTCAACTTTAAGTTGTAAATAGTTTTACTATGTATTCTTGGGTCCCAAATAATAGAAGGGAGATAAGCGGAAGAGGGTTGGAAAATCGGTAATTTTTCTAGGTTGTCTCCGTTGATTAAAAAAAAAACAAAAAGAAAAACAGAATTAATCGTTTAGTTTACATATTGAGACCCTAACCCATATTTATTTTATAATATATGGGATTTTTTGTAATGTACTTTTTCATGTATAATTTTTTTTAATGTCAAAAGAAAAATTGTCGCAACAATGCTACCACTTAAAATAAAATTTCACCGGCGATAGATTAGCAGAATTTAATAAGTGTGTGGAAATGAATAGAATTTCTCCTGGTAGCCTTGATGTTCAACATTTTCTTTAAGAAGAAATGAACTTTGTGCAATGTTCTTGGTTATTGTTTAGCCCTAGGTGGACCCTGAGCAAAACTATTATCTAAAAGAATGTCTGATATGACCATCACATCTAAGATTATCCACGTAAGACATATCTAGGGAATGGGGTATGATAGATTGTCAAGAAATCACGTGTGTTCCTAAGGAAATGTCGTAATAATTTACTATTTTAGGCACAAGGCCAGCAACTTGAAGGGGAGGGGAAAGTTGATCAAATGGTCCCCGATGCGTTACTAGTACTTTATTTTATCGAGTGGTGATATGACAATATCTACAACGAAACTACTTACACATCAGTGTGTACAGTATTAGTACTTATTTTACACACCTGCTCAATAAATCAGTCTCTTTAAAGAGCTGCTAGAAATAGCAGTCAGATCTTCGTCAAACCTCATTACGTTTTAAATGAAGAATATAGTGGACAATGTAGTCCAAGATACACAATAAGAGAGGATGTTAACATCTAGAACAGTCAGGAAAACTGTGGCCCGTTTGATTTTCTGAATGGCATGCATTATTTCAAAATTACCTTAAATTTTTTAGTAGTGCTGCTTGGCTGATGAAGAGCCACATCCTATGTGGCTCACTGCTCGAAAAGGGTTGCCCAAGTCGGATCTAGAATGACTTTGATCAGAGGAATACTAGAGCTAAACAACATAGGTATACTGAATCAGGTGTGACCTGGTGACATGGTAAAATACACAAAGTAACTTCAGAATGAAGGCAGGGTAAGTAGAAATATAGTGACCTAACTTGAACCAGTTGCCTGGAGCAGGCTTTGAGTTTGGGTAGCTTTAGTCAAGTCTACTCTGCTGCAAGCATGAAGTCAGGTCTACAATTTGAGGACACTTTCCTTCTTGTCCCACTAGTCTGAGGCCATGAAAAAGGGTAATAAGCATTGCTCTCCCCTCCTCAACTAAAAATGTTTAACCCTTTAGCATTTACATTACTCTAATATTCCCATGGTAAACATATTTGATATTATTTATTTTGAGAGCAATACATATCAGTATGAGTGGCCAGTTTGAACAGAAAGGTGACAGAATTCTGGCTGGATACAGCCAGTTTAAATGCTAAAGGGTTAAAAAAAATGTTAAAACCTGATGGCAAACTTTTTTTTAATAACTCACTTGTCTGACTACTCCTGTTTATATGTGCTCTATTGTTCATGTACACTAACATTAGATAACTAGCAAAGCAGAGTCACCTTGTTTCTTCCCAGCTTCCAAACTGGAAATTGGCAGAAACTATCTGAAATGTTGCTGTTGTCTGATTCTTACAGCAGGGTCTTTCTCTCAGTTTATCTGTCTCTATTGATCATACACACTAACATTACATAACCAGCAAAACACGGCCATCATTTTTTCTCCAGTCTTATGGCAGAAACTAAATCTATTTCTCTAAAGTATTGTTGTCTGATTCTTCTTACAGTCGAATCTTTCTGTGTTTATTTCTTCTCTATTGTTTATATACACTAACACTACATACACAGCAAAGCAGAGACACTTTGTTTCTTCCCAGCCTTCGAACAGACAGTTGGCAGAAACTATAAAGCTATTCTCTATCTAAAGTATTATTGTTATTTTGATACTTCTTATAGCCCGAGTCTTTTTCTCAATTTATGTACATACCCAGAAAAAGCAGTGTCACTTTGTTTCTTTCCAGCCTTCGAACAGGTTGGCAGAAATTACCATAAGTATTATTGTTTTCCAACACCAGTCTTTCTCAGTTTATTGCTGCTCTACATTTCATATACACTAACATTACATACCCAGCAAAACTGAGTTACTCAGTTTCTTTCCAGCCTTCAAACAAGGTTAATAGAAACTATATATTTCTCTATCTAAAGTGTTGTTATTGTTATTACAGGAAGATCAGTGTGTGACAGCAATGGACCAATCATGAACACTTCTTGCCTGCAGGCCGGTGGAGCAGATTACAGGACATCAGATATGACCAGTGGTGCAGCTAGTTTGTCACAACTTCGTCTCAAAGCAAAAGAACACTCCCAGTTTTTGGTGCCGTCTCAATGAGATGTCCAGTGCCGCCGCTGCTAGCAGAGTCACCACCACCACCACCACCACCACCACCACCACCACCATGCTAGTTATACACACTATATACATATATATATATAATATATATTGTACTACAGCCATTATTTTATATTTTATTTTCTGGTGTTTTTAACATTATATATTATGATTTTTACATTTTTTTTTTGCCATGTCATGTGTTCTTAGTTCAAGCACAGTTAATGAATAAAAATGATTGCTGTGGGAGAAAAAAAAAAAAATCAAATAAAAGAAATTTTAACTTTTGATTCCAATTTTTGGCTTATAGATATTTTGATCTTCTTCACCCACTTATTCCTGGAAGGGGTCGTGGAGGCAGAGTCCTCAAACACACCTTCCAGTAGATCTTGTCAGAAGCAACTGTCTCCAATTGATACAGCAGACCAGCTGAGTTCATGGATGTTATCCATCTTGTTCAGGTCCAACCTCTAGGTCTCATGCCAGTTGGTTTTGCCCATAAAATCTGTTTAACAATTCTTTCGTCAGACATTCTAAACATGCCTGTAATATCAGAGCTACAATTTCTCAATTCGGAGAAGTAGCAATTCTACCTGGAGCAACTAATTTACAAGCTATGCACTCTCAAGTCATGTTACTCCATTTTAGCCACTTCTATGTACCGTTGGTGGAGTTCGACACCCACATGAAATGATTTTGACTAAGCACCATTTATCCAAACACAAATACCAGGGCATTAAAATAGAAACATTAGGACAACAAGCAGCTGCCCATTGATCCCCTACAGAACCTTTCACAAAAGGTATCGTGGCACGTAGTTGTTCGTATGCTTAAGAAATATAATAATTTTCAGTTTTACATTGGATAAACTTGTGTTGGAGTTCGACTAGCCACTCGCCGCTGTTAAAACTCCACATAAGGTGTGGTCATTTTCTGGAATCTCCAGGTTCCAATTTGGTCAACTAACAAAATTAATTCTTGCAATTTTTAGATTAGAATCTACAAAGGCTATTGGAATACAATACTCTTCATGTCCTAAAGTCTACTATGGAAGCAAGTAGTCTAGTGGTTAGGCTGCTGGACTCATTATCACAAGGTTGTTGATTTAATTCCTGAACTGGATGGTGAATCATATCCAGGAGAAAGATGCTTCTTTTTACATTGCTCCAATCCTCTCAGTTGAATAAAAAAAATTAATACCAACAATATTGGAAGTTAACCCCTGCATCAGGTCAGAGAGGAGTCGTTTCATGAAAGGACTAGGATCCCTATCATAAAAGCTCTCAAGAAACCCGAAATGTAACCCCATAGAAGGCAAGCTAAACATACGAGTTGTAACAAGAATATACATTGGAAAAGATGGAGGAGGGGTATCAAAGGCAGAGCAAAGAATGAAGAAAAAGAATATAAAGAGATAACTTCTAAAGAAGACATGTCTCCTCCTCCCCACTCAAATTGGTTGCTTGACTTGCTAGAAAGAACAGCAAATTAGCATATATGAACAACAGTGAAGCTGAGCGTTTTTGGAGGTTGATGTAATACCTACTATGATGAAGGGGTAGTTCCCCACCCCACATTCAGAGAGCTAACAAAAACAGTAATGTGATGAAGTGGAAATATATATAAAGTTTTATACTATTCTTAGGTATACAAAATAGGTGAACGTGGATCACACAGTAGTTGTAGCTTATCCCAATATTCATGGTAATGGAAGACACCAACTAGTTTCACAGAATATGTTTCTTCCCCACCAAACTGCAAAACTATTTGTGGGTTATTTATATCTATATAATCTGTGTGCGCACGTGTGCATTTTTGCTTACAATGTACGATTAACTGGTTCTGTTTCGTCCCCAAACTGTCAACTATATATCATCACTGTTTAACATCCATTTCCCTGGGTTAGACAGGTTGTCCCGTTGCAAAACAAATTAGATCAGATGACTATCTTGCTCACACAGAACTGTTTCTGGCTTGGTTTCTACAGCTGGATGCCTTTCCTAACACCAACCACATTTAGTGTAGACTGGATACCTTTTATTGTAACACACCTATACATACACACAAAAAATACATACATGACTGATTTATCATATATAGCAAAACCAATTAGTAAGTGCACTAACACCATCAGTAATATCAATAATAATATTATCAATTTAATAATGAAATAGTGGCTTCTAATATTGTATTACAACACCAGTGGTATTAATAATTAGTGGTTAGAATGAATATGGTGGTGGTAAGTGATAAAATGAAGAAAATATAGAAGAGTCTAGAAATGGCTTCTTCAGGAAAGCAGACCGTCAATGTAATATGGTGGTATTTATACATTTTCTGGTGGTAGGGGAAGGTGGTGATTGGAATGGGTGGAAGTCATTGGCTGATGGATTTAAAGAAAAGGGGTTCTTTGAAAGAACTTAGAGGAAAATAGTGATACAGAATGATACAAATGCAGGCACTCCTAATATTCAAGGTTCATTTATTCTAAGCAAACAAAGGGTTTTCATTAAGTGGCTGTATTAACATGATCTGTTAAAGTCTGCAAAATGGTTAGGTATTTACAGTCACACACACACACACATTATAAATGTATATAGGTGGTGGATTGGCAGTATTGGTAGAGGGTCGGACGCCATGCTTTGACGCATAGAGTTACAGCCTTTGCCATTCTGAGTTCAAATCCCGCCGAGGTTAACTTTGCCATTCATCCTTACGGGGTCGATAAAATAAAGTACCAGTAATGCACTGGGTAATTGCTGGCCTTGTGCCAAACGTAGAAACAATTATAAATATATATTAATCAAAATGGCAAGCTGTGTTGTTGCAATTAAGTATAATTAGAAATTAGAAGTTAGGATTATCCATCATCAGTTGTCTAGGCATTTCTTCGCGTTAAAGACAATACCTCAGCCTAGGGAGAAACAATAACTAAAGTAAGTTATTGGGATAAAAAGAAGTGGGTGGAGAAAGAGAAGAACATGTAAAGACACGATGAGTGAGGCAACGTAAAGAGAGGAAAAAAGGAAAAAAATCAAGTCAATAATTCATTTCAAACATAAGAATGGACGAATTTTGACGAGGAGAAAAAGACGTCTTGACTGTGCGAGTGTGAGCGAGAAGACCGCGTACAGTGTTGGACGATGGAGGAAGTGAGAGAGAGAGAGAGTGAGTGAAGGAAAAGGCTAACCAAGGGAGGGTGACTAGCAGAAGATAGCAGCAAGAGAAGAGAAAAAAAAGACAGGTCACAGCAGAGGGGGGAAGCATATATGAATCAAAATGGCGAGCTGTGTTGTTGCAAATATTGAAATATCTACACACATATATATATATATATACACACACATTCTTCTATAGAATCTGTATTTGGTATATATATACATATATGGCTCCTTTCCTCAATGTAAACAAATGTATACATACATCTATACATATACAGAGAGAGAGAGAGAGAGAGAGAAGAGAGAGAGATGAGAGAGAGAGAGAGAGAGAGAGAGAGAGAGAGAGAGAGAGAGAGAGAGAGAGAGAGAGAGAGAGAGAGAGAGAGAGAGAGAGAGAGAGAGAGAGAGAGAGAGAGAGAGAGAGAGAGAGAGAGAGAGAGAGAGAGAGAGAGAGAGAGAGAGAGAGAGAGAGGCACATGGCTTAGTGGTTAGAGCATTGGCCTTACAATCGAAAGGTTGAGTTCAATTCTCGGACCGGGTGATGTGTTGTTTCCTTGTGCAAGACACTTTATTTCACATTGCTCCAGTTTACTCAGCTGTAGAAATGAGATGATAGGGACTGGGGTCCCTATCATTCCAAATGAAATGAATACATACATACACGCAAATGCATACATACTCACATACAAGTAGAAAAGGCAAGTAAAGAGAACTTACAAAACCTCAAAACCGTGAGGCAGACAGAAACAGGGCGCAGGTTGAGGGTAGGGTGGGATGGAGAGGACGAGGGTATTTTGTCGGGTTAGGTCCTTTTTTAAACTATCGTTCTGGGGGCAGAACTGGTTTGTAGGATTTATATCTTGCATAGTTTTTGTGCATGCAGTTTGAGCAGTGTCAGGCAGAAAGTATGTTCAGTGTCGGGCCCTTGGCAAATAGTATTTCATAGTTCTCCGAAATACGAAGGTCTCAACATTTGTGTCCTAAGTATGAGTGCGCTCTCTGGAGTAATTTCCATTTGAGCTTGAAAGGGGTGGAGTTCCTCTTGAGGTCCCAAGACATAGGCAGCAAGTGTTGTTTGGTTGGATTTGTCCAGTCTTCTGAAGATTGGGTATGGGCATACCTCCGGGGCTTAAATTTGATGGATGTCATTCCAATATGTTTTTTTGTTGTCATCAATACCCAAGACAGCATCACATTTATATACGATGTCATTTATTTTTGAGGGGACATGCTTCCTTATCGTGGCAGTTGCACAAGGCTCCCATCCAGGGGTGGGTTTCGGAGGTAGTAGTATATTTAATGTAGCAGTGATGAGGTTGGTTATATTCCTAGATAAGTTAGGTGTAGTGGAGTAGGAGAGTCTTATCGCATTCTTATTAAAAATAGTGTAGTACCTATGTTGTGGTGGGAAGTGCTTATTCATCAATTTGAAGACAGTCCTAACTATTGATGTAACCTCTCAGTTGAAGGAGAGGGGTGTATGAACTAATTTGCCTATGCCTATTTCTCCTAAGTGGTCTTGGGGTGATTTCTAGATAAGTAATCTTTTCTTTAAAGCTACTGTGGGTGAGGGCTTCGTTGTAATAAGGGGAGAGGCACTAAAAAAGGTCTTCATTGGCTGAGAGACCGAAAATTCTAAGTGAGACACTTTTTATCAGTAATATTTTGGGGTGGTTCACTACTAACATCTATGTATCTAAGAGATTCATTAGATTTGTGGTGCAGGTAATACTGGGAAGTACCTAAATATAAAGTGACATCGAAAAAGCTGGCGCTAGTCATATTTGATTCTATGGTTATTCTAAAACCTAGAGTACGAAAGAACGAGCTTCAGTTTTTCCAAAACCCATCAGTGGTTCTGGAGTTTACCTTGTGCAAAGCAAAAAGGCCATTGTTGCGTTATAATCCTCCAATCAGGCCTGTGAAAAGGTTCTTCAGGTGGTATAGGATATACAGACCAACCAGGTCGCTAACTTCTGCTGAGTCACTTGCTCACATACTGACGTCTCAGACTTGTTAATCCATATATATATATATAGAGAGAGAGAAATGAGCAAACCAAACTATACTGAACTCATCCTCTGGGCTCAACGTACTACAGTTATAACCACCCGCTTTTTTACCACTATATGTGTGTGTGTGGGGGGGGGGGGGATATGCATGCATGCATACATACATACATACATGTATGCAAGCAAGCATGCATACATATTTAAACATCATATACAAGCACATACCACAGAATTATGTATGAAAAGGATAATTAAAAAAAGTAATTAATAATAAAGGTATAAACCTTACAAAATATAAAATTAAGATTAACTTAACTAGTGATATTGTAAGGAAGAAACAATGGTAGGTGGTAATATATATATACTCGCACAAACATACACACACTCGTATTAGGAAAGGTATCCAGCTGTAGAAAACTTGTCAAACAAAGGATCAAGGTCTCTTTAATTATGTCAATGACATGAAGCCACGATAATATCAACCCAGTACACTGTGAAATGTGAGATGTGGCCCCTGCTCATCTGATAGATCAATAGCTCAGATTAAGTCTGTGACAACCTCTCCATCCCTTGCTAGGAAGGAAAATGGATGTTAAATGATATATAAATACATACACTCACACATATAGAACAAACAAATAGTACCATTGGCAGAGAAGGCTGACTTCTGGCATGAATGAAAACATTTTAGAGCATTCTAAATAAAACTTGCATAAGTTTTAGAATGATTTTGGCAGATTGTTGACAAAAAAAAATACAGTACAATCATAATATAGATTATGCTCCAGGCTTACAAATGTGTAGGAGCAAGAAGAAACAAGTATGAAGAGAATTCAAGAGGGCCAAGTTCTGGGGCAGAAGGATTGCCTGGACAATATGAGCGACATGAAACAAATGAGTTAAGAGTATGAGTGCAGGTGGTATAAACCTGCCACTTCCAGCAAGTTTGTGAGGACCAAAGTTTGGAGTGTGTTGGTAAGTAACTTCATAGCCAATGTCTGTTTAGCAGTAATAGTAATAGTATCATTTCAGATGGAGAATAATAATAGTATTAGCTCTCACATAAAGAATGGTTTCTGATTTAGACACAAGGCCAGTGTGTTACTGGTACTTTATTTTATCGACCCCGTAGGATGAAAAGTAAAGCTAACCTCAACAGGATTTGAACTTAGACATAAAGGGTCGTAACTGTATGCTAGGAATCATGTCTACCGATACTGCCAAACCACCTATTATCATTCCATCTCACATAAAAAATAATAAACCTATTATTATACCAAGATTTTAATCTAAGGGGAGTTAATAAAAAAAAAAATTTAAAAAACATCAATAGTGAATCCTGCCTTTATGCATTACCTGATAGAATAGTCACAGAAACAAATTATAAAAAAAAGGTTATACATTTTGTGCATGTGAATACACATTCATTATAGCCCACCCTCACACCAGTGTATATATCTCATTGAATATTAAATCAGTCCTGCCCAAAAATAATAGCAATACTGGGAGAGGGAATAACCTGTGGGACAGCAGTTCAAATATGATATAGGGGAGAAAATCTGGCCTGGCCAATTAAGACAGAGGCCAGTCATCTGAGGCTGACAATTGGATAGTAAGATAGAAAAAATAAATAGTTAGGTTTTTTTTTTTGCAACAGTCTTTTACTTGTGTTAAATAATAAGTAGAATATCAACAATGGTTTTATTGGAATCTGTCATTATCATGATGTTATTGCACCAACATTGCAACTGCAACATACACTGAACACTTGCAACTGTCCATCATATTTCCATGCAGATACAAATGGTGTGCAGTTACACACAACATTGATATACATTCACATATATATATATAAATATATATGTATGTATATATATATATGCATACGCACACTCACACATATATACATACACTCATATACATACATATATAGATATATACACATTCATGTATACATATATATATCTATATACATATATATACATGTACACACACATATATATATATTTATATATATATATATATATATACATATTTACACATATTTATACATACACATGTACATGCATCTGTATGTGTGTGTGCAAATATGTTTAAATATGCATATCTATGCTTACATATACTCATGTAATCACAAGTATGATGCACAACCATGTAGACATATGCATGTTGTATGTGCATATGTATGCAATATTTGTGCATAAAATGACCACTGGAAAAGCACTGCGATCTTTGAAAAAAGTTTTTGGTTTGGTTCAGCCTAAATAACAAAAAAAAAATGGTAATTAAAAAAAATTGAAAACTTCCTAAAACGAAGCTTTGGTTATTTATCCAGGCTGGCCATCTTTTCTTGGACATTCTTGGCCAAATATTCCTTGTAAGAGAAAATGTCTTTGTCCCATTTCGTTATTGTCTGGTTTTGACACACCCAAATTTCATGGGCAACCTACAAATACACAAAATTGAGATAAAGAAAGACTGAGAATTTACATCCATCAATACAAAGGAAACTGGTCAAATCTATTAGTCAAGGTTCTTCTAACAAACCATGATCGAAGGTTTTACTAAACCACCTATAAACCATGCACACACTAAGTGTAGAGTGTGTACATTTGTGACTGAAGAGGAATATGTGGATGAAGTAACTAAGCATGAATGAGAGAGAAAAGGAGAATGTGTGAGTGAGTTTTGTTGTTACAGCTCACACCTATGTAGGTTTAGCTGGCCTCCTACAAGGATGTACCTCATAGGAAGTTTCTTGGGTGTTTTAATGATAGGGACTCCAGTCCTCTCATATGGGAGTAAGTAGAGGTATATGAATGAGAATGCAGGAGTGAGTGGAAGTATATGAAAATGCTGTTAAAGCAGTAACTTACCTGAGAAATGAGTCTGAAGTCGTGACTCACAAGAACCATGCCCCCATCAAAATCGTTGATAGCTTCAGCAAGGGCATCAATAGTTTCAATATCTAAATGATTGGTAGGTTCGTCCAATAGAAGCATATGAGGACTCTGCCAAGCCAACCAGGCAAAGATCACACGGCACCGTTGACCATCGGACAGATTCTTAATTGGACACACCTTGAAATACAAACAGCAACAGCAATAAAGACAATTCCTCCTTTGTGGTTGAGTAACCCACATACACACACCTCTCATTACAGAATTGGAATAATCAAACCAATGTTGAGCAAAATAAAGCAAATAAAAACCAAAAAATTCTCTACATATGTCATCAGTATTTGAAAATTTCCTGTAATAAGTATTATACCTACATATGTATTCAGTGTTTCAATGTATTTTATACTGCTAACTATTAACCCTTTAACATTTACATTACTCTATACTTACTAATGTATTTTCACGGTAAAGGCTTTACCTCACATAATATCAAATCTGAGATTTTGATGTTATTTATTTTGAGAACAATACCTTAACATCAGTATGAGTGGCCAGTTTGAACAGAAAGAGGTGAGAGAATTCTGATTGAATATGGCTGGTTTAAATGCTGGGTTAGAGTGGTGGAATGGTAAAATTGGTAAAGTATCAGATAAAATGCCATTGCAGTATTCGTCCTGGCCCTTTACATACTAAATTTAAATCCTCCTGGGGGCGATAAAATAAAGTACTATTCACATCATTGTTTAGTGTCTATTTTCCATGCTAGCATGGGTTTAGATGAGTTGTCCCATTTGAGGCATGTCACATGACACGTCTTGCTCATATAGAACTGTTTCTGGCTTGGTTTCTACAGCTGGATGCCCTTCCTAACACCAACCGCATTTACAAAGTGGGCTGAGTGCTTTTGATCATGATACCTACATGACCACTGTACAGTGTGAACTGAGCGCTTTTTATTGTGGCACATACACGACCACTTTACAGTGTGTACTAGGCGCTTTTTATTGTGGCACCGCAACAATCACAGGGATGTAATTGATTTTTTTTCCCCTCCCGCAAAATTGCTGGCATCGTGCTTGTTAGAAATAATTATTAAGAGAAGGTACATGGTTAAGCAGTTAGGGAGTCATGACTCACGAGCATAAAGTCGTGAGTCCTATTCCCAGACCAGGTAGCATGTTGTATGTTGTATCCTTGAGCTAGACACTTTATGACATGCTGCTCCAGTTCACTTCGCAATCAAAAACGATTTGTACCTGTAATTCAAGAGACCAGCATTGTTAGACATGGTGTCATGCTGAATCTCCTTGTGACTAAGAGCTATGTTAGTAGTGCATGTGTTTGTGGAATGCTCAGGCACTTAGACGTTAATTTCATGACCAAATCAACTTGAACACTTATTATAGGAACGATGAAGGTACAACAATACAAAAAACACACAAATATATCTAAATCTGTGATCAGTATTTCAATGTATTTTGTACTACTAACTATTATACCTACATGTGATTAGAGTGTAAATGTATTTCGTACTAACTATTGTATCTACATATGTAGATCTAGTGGTGCTTATTATGGACAGGTGAACTGAGGCAATGAAGGCAAAATAAAGTGCTCAGCTCAAAGACATTACAGTCCATAGACTTGAACTCCCAGCCATTGAATATGTGGCCTCAATACTTTAACTATTCAGCTCACTGTAGTATACTCCCACTCCACTATGCTGAACAGATAAACTTATGGCTAACTTCCAAAGAGGCCAGAGAGTGCCTCCTAATCCCAAGATAGATAGTTAAGTTAAGTAACAATCACAAGACAGTCATTTCAGATGGCCCACTGCACAAAGACGTCAAACATTAGCCACATATGTGACCTCTGCTTCCTCTGACACCACATGTGACAGGGAGTTTAGGCAGCATTCATCACTAATAAACCAGTCAAGTGAATTGTTCCGTTATAGATTGTGTAAGTTAGATAGGTCTGTAGAGCAGGTGACCTGTGGGTTAGATAGGTCTGTAGAGCAGGTGACCTGTGGGCTAGATAGGTCTGTAGAGCAGGTGACCTGTGGGTTAGATAGGTTTGTAGAGCAGGAGACCTGTTTTACAAAAAGAGGAAAAGATGAGATACAGGTAGAATATTAATGAAAAAAGTAGAAGTTGTGCGTATGGAGAGACCAGTCTTGTTCCAAAATGGTCAGCTAGAAGGAACACCCTAGAGAATGGTCAGCTAGATGGGAGATATACTAGAGAATGGACAGCAGAGTAAATAAAGAGGACAATATGTGGACATAAATGTTGGTGGAGGGATGGTTAATGTGGTGAGATATCTGGACATACCTGCTGTTGTCCTGACAATCCATAACGACCAATAATTTTCCTCATTTCTTCCTTCTCACGAATATCTGGGTAACACTTCATCATCCAGTCGAGGGCACTCATTTCTAGGTCTAAGATCTCTCTGAGATGCTGCACGGAAAAAGATTTTAATAGAACATTAACAATACAAACAACTGCTGACATGTTATGCTTGCTGATCAACCATTCAACAGACTGATGCCCATCAGATATCACACCACACTGCAAGTCAGGGGACACCAAGCCACCCTGCAATGACCAGGGGATGACAGGTCACATCATTAGGGTCAGGGAATGCCAAACCACACTGCAACAACCAGAATGTCACCCCATATCATTTTAGGACAATTTTATTCTAAGTTTATAATGGTAGAATGAGTCTTCTCCAATATAGTTGTACTGAACTAGTTGCAGTTCTTTATCTCCTGTGAGGTTCTTGAGACCAGTAATCACTAAATTTCATGTCTTCTTTTTAAAAAGACTGCTTCATACTTCTTTAACCAACTGTTATCCTCCATACTTTTCCCCCTATCTGTATTAGCTCAAGTCTTCTACCTTGCATGCTACACCCACTTCCTCTTATAACCAGTCCTTTTCAACCCATTTGTCCTCTGCTATCCATGCAAACTAACATTAAATATCCAGCTCTCACAAATCTTCCACATGAAAGCATAATATAGGTGATAGGAAGGGCATCCAACCATAGAAATCTTGCCAAACAAAGGGTCAGGAGGATCCTTAGTTGTGTCAAGGGCATGACCTCTCCTGAGCACTCGAAAGAACGCAAGACCATACACAAGCACACAGGTCCCTAGCCTGCCTGGGAAATCAGAGGCTCTGCTTCAGTACTGACTTGGTCTATGTAGACCTGTCCAACTCTAGCTAGCAGGGAAGGCGGATGTTAAAACAATAATGATGATGATTATACACACAATGCATAATAGCTGAATCATCATGTCAGCTTTTCCATGCTTGGGTCTTTTCTAACATGCCACCCTCAACTTGTACTCCATCTCTGTAAGTATCAGTTTTTTTAGATCAGCTCTCACTCTCACAACTTCTGCCCAGGTCTTCCTTGGTTTCCCTCTACTGCTGTTTTCTTCCACATCACACTCTTCTCTACATTTGATACCTCTTAGACCCAGCTTTTCTATCAGCTCATCCATGCTTTGTCGTTCATGCATATTAACATTACACATTCATCAAAGCATGCTCACTTTTGCATATCCCCAGCATTCAGTACCATGAAACATTGCATATCATGCACATATAACTGGTTTTTCATTCATAGAATGATGATATATATGTATTTTAAGTGCATATAATATACATACATATATACATGATATATATGCATATCTAATATATAATACACATAAATACATACAATGTATAATAGATGATAAATATATAACACGTGTGTGTGTGTATAGGGTGTCCCCCCAAAATGTATACACACTTTGATTACCTGTTTAGGCAATATTTATTAGAACACAATTGAAGAGTGTATACGTTTTTGGGGACACTATATATATATACATACTTACATACAATATAAATAAATAAATAAACCATTTGTTTACCTGGTGATAACGACCAATCTTTAAGTGGGAATGTCGCCGAATTAATCCCTGAGTTGGTACAAGCTGAGAATGAAAAGAGAAAAGAAAATGTAGAAATTTATAGACTTTATAGACATTAAAACTGTAGCACATTTAACTGGTTCCTTCTTCATTTGGAATTGCAGCTGCCAGCTGATTACACCAATTACAAACACCATTATTAGAGAGGAGTGCCCTCCTAGGGTGCTCTTGGAGATGAGGGTGGGTTGAGATTTGTGGGATTCCTAATTTCACCCCTGGGTGGTATTCCCCCATTGGAGAATTCTGTTGTTATTTTGTTTTTTGTTTATTTGTTTTATTAATTTTTTACTCAACTGCGTGTAAATCCTCACTGTCCCCTATGTTCAGCCCTTGTGGCCAATAATAAATAAATCATTATTATTGTCTCCATTAGTATATAAGCCATTACTTTACAGACAAAATATTGGGTTTCTTCAGTAAACAAGAGATTTGGATTCAGAATACAGAACTAGCACAAATACTGTAAGGTATCTTGTCAGAAGCTCTAAAAATTATGCCCAGTACTTTGAACCCAGAGAGATGAAAGGCAAATTTGACCCTAAAAGGACATGAACTCAGAAAGAAGGGAGCCAGAATAAATCTTGTAGGGTAATTTTGTCTAACATGAATATTTCTTAGAATTCATTGCCTTCAGAGTAAATCTAACAACACTAAACACACAAATATATATACCCCCACTGAGGACATGATAAAATACACCAAGTACACTCTGCAAAGTGATTAGTGATAGAAGGGAATCCAGCCATAGAAAACTTGCCAATCAAAGGCTCAAGTAGCATTAAAGGCATAACAACCTACCTAGTGCTGGTGCCATGATAAAACACCAAATGCACCCCGTTGAGTACAAGAACATATGCAAGCGAGATACAGCCCCTGGCCTATCTGATAGAGCATAAATTCCAAGTACTGACTTGGTCTGTGACAGCACATCCAACCCTTACTTGCAGGGAAAATGGACTTAAATGATGACAAATACATGTATGCATACATATATAAATACACATATATATGCAATCATCATCATCAGCACTGTTTAAAGTCCATTTTTCCAAGCTAACATGGATTAGACAAGTCAGATCAGGTGACTATGTCTTGCTCATTCAGAACTGATTTTGATTTAGTTTCTATGGCAAGATGCCCTTCCTAACACCAATCACATTTACTATGTGGACTGGATATTTTTTATTGTGGCACCTAAATCATTTTACAGGGTGGACTGGACACTTTTCGCCACCATCACAATCACTTTACAGTATGAATTAGAAAACTTATGGCTAACTTTCAAAGAGGCTAGAGAGCTACGTTAGTAGTGCTTGTGTATGTGGAATGCTCAGGCATTTGGACGTTAATTTCATGAGCAGGTTGTTACTTTGACTGAATCAACTTGAACACTCATTGTCAATGATGGAGTACAATAATACAAAAACACAAATATATCTAAATCTCAGTCAGTATTTCAATATATTTTCTATTACACCATCATGTGATCAGTATTTCAATGTATTTTGTACTACTAACTATTATACCTACATGTGATTAGAGTGTAAATGTATTTCGTACTAACTATTGTATCTACATATGTAGATCTAGTGGTGCTTATTATGGACAGGTGAATTGAGGCAATGAAGGCAAAATAAAGTGCTCAGCTCAGAGACATTACAGACCATAGACTTGAACTCCCAGCCATTGAATATGTGGCCTCAATACTTTAACTATTCAGCTCACTGTAGTATACTCCCACTCCACTATGCTGAACAGATAAACTTATGGCTAACTTCCAAAGAGGCCAGAGAGTGCCTCCTAATCCCAAGATAGATAGTTAAGTTAAGTAACAATCACAAGACAGTCATTTCAGATGGCCCACTGCACAAAGACGTCAAACATTAGCCACATATGTGACCTCTGCTTCCTCTGACACCACATGTGACAGGGAGTTTAGGCAGCATTCATCACTAATAAACCAGTCAAGTGAATTGTTCCGTTATAGATTGTGTGGGTTAGATATGTCTGTAGAGCAGGTGACCTGTAGGTTAGATAGGTTTGTAGAGCAGGAGACCTGTTAGATAGGTCTGTAGAACAGGAGACCTGTTAGATAGGTCTGTAGAACAGGAGACCCGATCTACAGAAAGAGGAAAAGATGAGATACAGGTAGAATATTAATGAATGTGAATTGTTCTGTTAAAGATGGTGTGGGTTAGATAGGTCTGTAGATATATCTGCAATCATCACTATTAGCACCGTTTAAAGTCCATTTTCCCAAGCTAACATGGGTTAGTTGAGTAGTACCATTGTTAGACAAGTCAGAACAGATGACTGTGTCTTGCTCATATAGAACTGATTTTGGCTTAGGTTCTATGGCAAGATGCCCTTCCTAACGCCAATCACATTTACTGTGTGGACTAGGTGCTTTTTATCATGGCACCAAAACAACCACTTTACAGTGTGGACTGGGTGCTTTTTGATGTGGCACCTAAATCATTTTACAGGGTGGACTGGATGCTTTTTGTCACTATCACAACCACTTTACAGTATTGATCAGGTGGTATACATATATATCTGACATTTAACTTACCTCACCACATAACAGTTTCAACAACGTTGATTTCCCAGCTCCGTTCGGTCCCACCAAGGCAACTCTGGTGTCAAGATCAATACCAAAATCCAAATTTTTGTAGATATAAGGCTACAGACAGACAAATTGAAAAATACAATCAGAAAATCAAAGACGTTAAATAGAAAACTACAAACTACCTATATAATGTAACAAGTGTATATATGAGGATAGGCTGACTATGAAATCTTGCATGGATTAATTTCAACTCTTATTAATAACTGCATTGTTTCTTCCCAGGAACTATGAAAAATAAACCTCATTTGGTCATTCAATGAGAGTAACTTGGTCAGCCTATGAACTATTCAGCCAGAAACAATATGAAAGAATACATATTCAGCAAACATAGAGAGAGTAAAAAATACTGTCAAGGGACATAACTCACCTTCTCTGGTTCGTAGCGAAAGTAGACATGTTGCACCATGACAATAGGAGGTGGCAAAGTGCCACATGATGGAAAATAAAATGTCAGTGTCTGAAAGAGAAAACAGAAGATTCAAATCTCAAGCTTTGCCAATATTTCAGCCTTTATAATATAAACGTTAGGCCAATATAACAGCACCGTCTCTCCTACATGAAATGGTGAGTCAACAAAGCCTGCATACAGATGTAAGACAGACCTGTCTACAAGCCAATAATTCTTAAAAGACACCTTACAACAAACACACAAGATATTTCCAATTTTCACTTTCAGATAAATTGACAAAATAAACAGTTTCTATGTTAATGGTAACTAAACCAATGACAGAACTGCTATATGGTCACTTGGCCAAATAGTCAAATCTCCCTCTGATCACACCATATCTGCTTAAAAGGGAAGGATATTTAGAACATAGTCCTATAACTGTAAAACGTATGCCGAGTCAAAGGCTAAACAACAACCATAACAAGAGACTCATAAAATGCTGTTTACAAGAAATACTAAGAGGTTAGTTCTTAATGATAAGGAAACTTTACCTTGTCAGAAATTACTTTCTCTGTTAAACCACTATCAACCATCTTCTTCAAAGTTTTTTCCTTGCTCTGAGCTTGCCGAGCTAACTTGGCACTGCCATGACCAAAACGGGCAATGTAGTTCTAAATTGAAAATTAGAAGAAAACAGTTTACAGTGTGTAGGACAGGTTACATAGGTACAATCTAAAATTTCAAGTGGGTCACAATGCATTAATGTTGTTGTTACTTTATAAACCTTCAACGATGAAAACACAAGCTAAATATAACAAAGATGATTAGTATTATAAATAATTGTTTCTACTTTTGGCACAAGGCGAGCAATTACCCCAAAGCACCAGTAATGCACTAGGGTAATTACTGGCCTTGTGCCAAAAGTAGAAACAATTATTATATTTAAATTTTGTGGGATATAGCAATAGAAACCTAGGAGAATTATTACAAGACTGCTACCCTCCCATCTTTATTCACCAGTCTTCAATATATACACCAACACTTTCAAATATATATTTCTCTCCAAATGAATGTGCATGTGGGGGATTTTTCCCCCCTCAATTTTGTTTTCCATTCCTTCCTCTTCTCACTCTTTATTTTTCTATTTCATCTTTTATTTCTTATTCTAGGTCCTGATGAAGGACTAGTGTCCGAAATATTAAGACTATTTTTCTGTAATTTCAAGTGTTAAACTAATATATTTCTTCATTGTACTGTGCCAATGCTTTGTTATTTGGTTAATTTTCACACACACACATTATATATATATATACATATGTGTGTGTGTGTGTGTGTAGTCTGTGGTGCTGAGACAGAGGAGGCCACTAATCATGGGAGTACTCAACGCATGGGGATTGAAAAGGCTTGCTGAAAACACAAGCCGAAACCACTTGGTACCACGGTCATGATTTTACATATCTATATACATATAAATTAGCAGTAGCTAATGCTAATGCATCCTAGATGGTCAAGTTCACACTATTTGTAAATGAGCATCACCAGCCATGTGTATGTTTCATACACAAAAAAGTTTATTAACTATAACCCTATTGTCTTGGTAAGACGTGATTAAATGTCCCCACTAAAAATCCAGAAATACACGTCTGACATTCTCATATGGCTACTGACAGCTGAGACATGATCACAGCGGTCTCTTGTGTATTATACACAAACATATTGTATATGCCCTCACATACACCCTTATGCTTTACTAACAATCTACCTGTTGGTGACTTTGTATAAGATATATATATATATACCCCCCCCCCCCCCATCCCAAAATCACTATGTACACCCAAGTCTTCCACAAGTACTCACATCAACCAAGTCTTCAACACGTACCCACAACAATTGAAATCTCTAATATATGTAGCCCGAACATGAACAAGTGTTAATATATGTAAACCCCAACATCAGCATTCAATATGACCAGCAAACAGCACAGCATAAACCACATAAAGGGGCCAGTGTGTGTTATACAAACCTTCATATGAGCTATCTGGTCTTGTTCCCATTTATATTTCTTCATTTGGTTCTCTTCAATTTCATTCCTTGTTTGAACATAAGCATCAAAATTGCCCTGCAATATAAAAAACTAGGGTGGTCAGTACTACTGATGGGAGAGGGTCGGGGTAGTTAAGATAAGGCGAAGGTTTACATAGTAAAGCACAACTATGTTGTTAAAGGGATTAGCTCACTATCAAAGTCACACACAAAGTCATTTTCTATCTATCTCTACATGTAGAAGTAGTTTGAATCAATGGTTTAATCTTTTAGCAAATAAACTGGCCGTATCTGGCCAGAATTCTCTCACTTCTTTCTGTTCAAACCAGCCACTTATGCTGATGTTAAAGTATTGTTCTCAAAGTAAATAGCAAAATCTCATAGAATCGATATTATATGAGATAAAACCTTTACCACAAAAATACATAGCATTTTAAACAAACCTCATCTGATTACTACTACTACTACACAATGACCAGCCTGATAATGCTATAGAACTGATGTAAGAGAATAAGTTAATATTAAGGATATTTCAAAGGCGGTGTATTGGCAGAAATCATTAGGGCATTTTGCTCTTCTTCACTCATACATATAAACAGAATTAATCTGGCTTCAGTCAATTGTGTTATCATGCTGACCACCAACAGCAAGGTGTAATGAGGTGTAATGAAGGGTGAATGATAAAGAGACACAGCAATGGAAGAAGAGAAAAGGGGACAGCAAATTTATGTTGAGTATGACAGATGGGAGTGAGGGACAAAGATAGGATAAACCTAGTGTAAGAGTATTGGAGAAAATAATAAAAGGTGCAGAAGAAAAATGGAATAATAAAAAAAAAAGATTGTTGGTCTAGCGTTCCTTAATACTAATAGCAGCTGTGTATTATTAGTACCTGGGACAATGAGACTCTTTAATATATACACTATTACAGGGAACGTAAAAATATATCTTTTAAAACATTTACTTCATTGGAAAATAGATAGTGTGCGTGTTAATTCAACTTGCTATGGTGGAATGTCAGACCTTTTACATAAAACATCATTAGCCAGTTCTCAGGATTGAACCCTCTTCACTCCAGATATTAGAGCAGTTCAGCTAAAAGCCTTCTAATACAGAGTAGGTACTTCTTGATCTTATAGTTGTTGAACTATAACAGTTATTCGGGTTAATTAAAATATTAACAGCCAAAACTTCAGAATCAAGCTTTAATATTTTATTTATTTACTTTTTTAAATGGGAAGAATGGGAGGGGGGGGGGGGGGCAATGGCCCTTTTCAAAACAAAAACTGATAAAAAGGAGCAAGGAAAGTATCCTCAATTTAGAGATCTGGATTAAATTCTTACAACAAAGTGAATTCTGTTAAAAGCATTCAAAGATGAGATAGTGACAGGTTAACCCTTTAGTTACCAACCTGGCCAAAACCAACTCTGGTTCTATGAAATAAAACTACCCATTTTGAAAGTTTCCAATTTAAATTAAAATCTACCAACATAATTTTATATAAGAACCTTACCTTAAGTTGCTATCTTAATAATTTTAGCAAATCATTCGATATTCTTCACTAATTAATTGAAATAGAATGTATTTAATTAAAAATTCAGTCATGACAGGGTTAAACCTCCCAATGAAGTAGACCACAGCAAGATTTGAAATCAAAATATACACTGCAAAGCATTTCATCCTACACTAACAACTCTGCCAATTTGCTGTCTTATATATTGTATCCAAACAAGTAGTAAGAGACTCTCTCTCAAGAGAGCTAAATAAGCAAAAGGTCTTCAGAGAAGAAACCCCTCTTAAGCAAGTGTTTCAGCTCTATCTTTTTAAACTAATGTAAATGCACACTAAAATTATGCAAAATAAAACAAAAAAGGAATGGAACTAGTGTTTCCCAAATGATATATTATGGTTGCTATGGCACCAGTCTTAATAGTAGTCAAATAAGCCAGTTTTCTAACTATATGCCCAAATTGAGAGTTAACCCTAGCCAAACAGTGGGAACCCTAGGTTTGTTACCATCACACTGACTTCAACATCACTACATCACAGTCAACAACAAGCAGTAACACCATAGTAGTTTTAACATCCCTGCTAGTAAGGGTTGGGTTAGGGTTTCCTTCAGTTAGTTCACAGACACATACACACACTAACTTATAGACATGTTAAATTTAACCAAACCAAACAAATATTTATTTTGATAACTAATCTAAATAAATTTTAATCTCAGCTTCCTGTTTCTAAAATTAATTTATTCTCACATTAACAGTATTGTGCCTGCTAAAAATAGCTAAATCTCCCTTAAATCACACCCTACCGTCTAAAAGGATGGACAAATTGGAATAAGAAGTCCTTAGACACTGCCTAAAGGACCATAAAAGGAGTTGAGATGCTGTAAGACCTTACAAATCCATGTTAGCATCGAAACTACACTGAATTTTTATAATTTACGGTTTTTTTTTGTATGAAGCAGTTACTAATATAGAAAAACAAAACAAAAAATTCAAAAGCTTCTAAACAAAACATTCCCATAGAATTCCATTTTTAATAAGCAACAATAGGCAGTTCCTGGCAAGAGTAAATAAGGAGTTTCTGAAGAAAACATGAAGTGACTCACACCATAGTAAACCAATTTACGAAGATGCATGTGAATGATATTGGTACAAACACCATTGAGAAAGTCCTGCGAGTGTGAAATTATAACCAATATTCTCTTGTAGCTGAAACAAACAGAAAATCATGTCAGATGTGAAGAAGTTCAGTTTTCACAGTGGAAGCAATTTGGAATTTCATAAAGTAAAGAAATTTAAATTCATATATATATATATAGATATAAATACATACATTTATGTATATATTTGATAACCAAATGAATAACGAACAATGAAGATAAAATGGAAATAATATGGTGCAAGTGTTTCTATTGGTAATATTGTCAACATAACCATCCCCAAATATATATATATAAATACATATATTGAACAATGAAAATAAAACAAAAGTCAGAGATAGGTAGCTAATTAGTTCATTGTTTTACGATCCTTTCGGAGAATTGATTGATCATGGTAGATCAATATATTGACTAGCAGGTAGTGGTTACATCACTACCTATTTCTAGTCTCGAAATCCCTGATCAATCTGACCGTCTTCATCAGAATACATACAGTGTGTGTGTGTATATATTAAGGCGGTAAGGAAGAGCATCCAGCCGTTAAAACCAAGAGCCAGAAACAGTTCTGTATGAACAAGACAAGGTCACCTGACCCAACTTTCCTCAAACGAGACAACCTATCTAACCCATGCTAGCATGGAAAATAGATGTTAAATGATAATGACGATTATATATATATATATACATATATAATGTGTGTATATATATATATCATCATCGTTTAAAGTCCATCTTCCACGCTAGCATGGGTTTGGATGGGAATTTTCCCACTTGAGGCAAGATTGGTTGTCTTGCTCGTATAGGACTGTCTGGCAGGTTTTCTACGGCTGGATGCCCCTCCTAACACCAACCACGTTTACAGTGTGAACTGGGAGGTTTTGTCGTGACACCTACACGGCCACATTACAGCGTCGTGACACCTACATGCCCTCATTTGTTTCGGACTGGATGCTGTGGTACCAACATAACTTTACATTGGAAGGGGTGGGGTAGTGGGGCCCGGGTGTATTTTGTTAGAGGTGCCTACTGACTGTAGGTTTCGCTTTGTACTTAGGCAAGGCGGGTCTTCTGTATTACTGTGTATCGCCAAAGATCTCGGTCCAGTGAGATTGTCTTGGAGAGGTGTAAATGTGTGGTCGGAATTTATCAAGTCATCCCAGGTTTTTCTGGGTCTGCCTACTCCGTGGCTACCGTCTATTTTTAACGCCCTGCACTTTTTTATACAGCTGTCGTCTTTCATGCGCATCACATGACCGTACCAACGTAGTCTTCTCTCGAGTAAACAGCATCTGATCCCTCTTATTCCTAATTTCTCCCTTAGTTCGTTTATGCTTTGCCGTTCACGTATATTACTATTACACATCCAGCGGAGCATGCAAGCTTCGTTCCTCTCCAGTCTGTGTATATCCTCTGCACACAATGCCCAGGTCTCACTGCCATGCAACATTGCTGTTCGTATGCAGGCATCATACAACCTGCCTTTCATTTTTAGTGAGAACCCTTTAGCGGCTAATAGTGGTATAAGCTCTCTGAACTTTTTCCATCCCGTTCTGACTCTAGCTACTGTACTTTCAGAGCACCCTCCACCACTGCTGATTTTGTCACCCAGGTAACGGAAGGTGTCCACTATTTCTATAGAACCATCTGTGCAATGGAATGAGCTAGTATTCTGTGGGCACTTGCTGCTACTTATTGCACCGGCCACATATAAAATCTATATTCTTAGTTAGCTTACCTGTGAAGAGCCCTGATGAACACCAACCTTTACGCTCAACTCTTCACGATATTCGTTAATTCTAACCTTGCTGACCGTTTCTTTATACATGGCTTGTATAGCTCTCACAAGCCATTCATCAACACCTAGTTTTCTAAGAGCCCACCAGATAATGGAGCAGGGGACTCTGTCAAAGGCTTTCTCCAAGTCAACAAAAGCTAAGTATAGGGGTTTACTTTTAGCTAGGTACTTCTGTAGTTGTCGTACAATGAAAAGAGCGTCTGTGGTACTTTTACCCGACACAAACCCGAACTGCATTTCATCTAGATCAATTTGTTCTCTGATTAGTTGCGCTATCATGACCTGGTCAATTAATTTAATGCCTTTATAGTTACCCCTATCTAGGGCATCTCCTTGGAGCAGTTAATGATGCTGCTGCTACGCCAGTCCTTCGGAACGACCCCATTCTGTATGACTTGGTTTACTCTCCGGGTGACCATAGTGTCCCACCGTTCCAGATGCTTCCAGCATTTCAGCAACTATTTCCGAAGGCCCAGCCACCTTACCCGTCTTCATAACTTTGATTGCCTTACTTATTATACTACCTTCAACTAGCACTGCTGGTCCCTCGATTGGATCGATGTGGGGGAGACTGTCTTTCTCCGATTTATTCTCATTTAGTAGCCTTTCGTAGTGACACTTCCATCTTCATTAAGGACACACTTCTCCCCGACAATATCAGTTTTCCTTGACACATTGCCTAGCAATCCTGAACACCTCACGTTTTTGGTCCTCGCGTTGTAGAACATGCTTGAACTTTCTTTCCTCTGCTTCCCTTCTTGCGAAGTACATTTGTCTCCTAGCTTCCCCCATCCCACCATACTTTCCAAAGCCTGCTTTTTGGCCTTAATCGACTCCTCCACCACCACGTTACTCTCCTTCTGCCTATAGGCCTGCTCCAGCCACAGACATCATCTGCCGCCTTCAGCAGGTTAGCTTTCAGGAATTCCCACTGTTCCTCTATACTGTACAACTCTAATTGCTCTTCCTTACTGTCAAAAGCATCAAGTAATATGCTTTTAAATTTATTACTGGCTGTGGGGTCCTTTAGATTCCATATTTTTCTCCCGAGGATAGTCCTCCTCTATCACGTCTTCTGGTAAGGATATAATCTATCTGACTGGCGTGTTCCCCTGATCTATAGGTGATCAAGTGATTGTCTCGTTTTTTGAAGTTAGTATATATATATATATATACACACACACACTACCAGCTCCAATTCTAATAACATGTTAACTTACTTGCGAAGTTCTTCTTCCAACCAGACACAAGCATCCAAATCAAGATGGTTTGTAGGTTCATCCAACATCAACAAGGCTGGTTTGATGTACAAAGCCCTGGCAAGAGCAATTCTCATACGCCATCCTCCAGAGAAGTCCTTTACTTTTTTGCTTTGCATCTCTTTGGTGAAACCGAGACCATGTAAGATGTAGCCAGCCCGGGCATCAGCTTTATCAGCATCCATGTAATCCAGTCGATCATACACATCCAATAGGCGATCATGAGATTCTTTTAAAAAAAAGTTACGCAAATGAGATCGCCATTGTTTGGCAAATGAAGTGAGAGTTAGTTGAAACTGAAGCAATTACTGTATAGACTTGAATATAAGCCAAGGAATATGACCCATGCACAAAAAAAAAAATCGATATATTCGGGGTGGGGGTCAATATTTTGATGATTTTCACCAACTTCAGATTCTATGTAAATATGGTTTGGATTTTAGCCCATTTCTCAGGCATAAAATAGTGGGGTCAGCTTATATTCGAGTATATATATAGTACATCATACAATTATAGCAATTTAAAAAACAAAAAAAAACTTATTCATTTTTCATATATTTTGTGAATAAAAGGTAAATCTATCAGTTTTTGTATGTTTTAAATGATTAAACTGTGATATAATTGCTAGGCCAGTGATAATCTATTAACCTTTAACCTTTCAAATCACATTAGAACTTGGGAGTTTTTAGTAGAATATATCCCAACACCAAACTACAGCTAAATATCTTTATATTCATTTTGACAGTATCAAGTTTTTCAAATTTATTTTAGTGTAACCGTTTTATAACTATTGTAAATGTGGTTGGTGTTAGGAAGGGCATCCAGCTGTAGAAAACCCGCCAGACAACCACTCTTGCCTCAAGTGGGAAAACCTCCGCCAAAACCCATGCAAGCGTGGAACAGGGACGTTAAACGATGATGATGATGATATATTTCTTATGAAATATACTGCGCCTGGATTATATTTAGATTTAAATTTCAGTTAAAATCTCAGTTACCTACAAGAGCCAAATCATTAATGCCATAAACAAGCTTATTTTATTAAACCCAGCCCAATTCTTAAGTGAAAATGAATTGAAACCCATAGATATTAGAATATGATAATCACAAATGGGTTATCAATAACCTAACACATCTGCAAAAAGATATGGGATGAACCAGATGTGGGAGAGAAATCATTAATACCCAAAATTTAAAGAAATCTCAACTTACCTAAGTCATCCATAGCTGCTAAGGTTTCTGCTTCTTTCTCTAGTCTGAAACGTTCTGTATCAACCTCAATGACGCATTCAAGAGCTGACTTGTCACTCGGTGGCATTTCTCGACACAATAGGAATGTGTCGATATGTTTGGGAATTGGAAACTCTCGCAGCTGGATAGCTGACAACAGAGAGGTCTTACCTGAAATAAAAGAAGACATTATCAGACCAGCTTTTCACAAAATGGATTCCAAACAACACTCAGGGCCATGAAAAAATTCAAGGATTCTACATAAGGTGTCTTAACAAAGTTTAATAAACGTTAGCCATAGAAACCAAGCCAAAATCGGTCCAGTGTGAGCTGGAGACTCATCTGCTCTGGCCTGGCTCACATCTGGACAACTTGTCTAACCCATCCTAGCATGGAAAAATGGACATTAAAAAATGAAGATGGAAATTTGTTGTTTTGCTAAAATAAATTCTCTCTAAAACAATTTTTAATTCATTTAATGTCTTATTTAAATTAGGGTGGTGGAGACTAAAATATAGATATGGGGGGTTCTGATTTGAAATATCATAAGTGTTCAACAAAATAAGTTTGGCAAGCACAGCTCTAGATAATTACCTAAAATATGATGCATGCCAAACATCTTATAGCTAAAATTAGACAAGTAACATGGCTGAGTGGTTAAGAGGTTTGCTTCACAACCACATGGTTTGGGGTTCAACCCCATAGTGCAGAACCTTGGGAAAATGTCTTTTACTACAACTTCAAGCCAACCAATGCCTCAAGCGTGAAGTTGGGAGAAACTGTGTGAATATATATGTATATAGATACATATATACATTTGTATATGTAGATATGTACATGTGTGTGTGTGTGTGTGTGTGTGTGTGTGTGTGTGTGTGTGTGTGTGTGTGTGTGTGTGTGTGTGTGTGTGTGTATATGTGTGTGCTTCAGTTTGTCCTTATATCAACACTGTTTAAAAATAAACAGTGTTTATGCCCCAGTTTTGGTTCAATGAAGGCTAGCAATACATCCAATATTTAGATATAGTATGGTTTGGCATAAAAAAAGGTGTATTTGACCATTAAAAAATGCTGCAACAAGCAAGAAAACTAGAACACTGATGAAGACTTACCACAGCCATTTAATCCAATCATACCATAACGTCTGCCAACATTAAGCTCTAGTTTTGTGTCAGTCAGTAACTCTGCTCCATGGAATGTGATGGACAGATTGTCAATGTGAACATCCCGACTGTCTGGATGGGAAGTAAGGACACCAGTACAAGAGCGATGCTGAGAGATTAGTTCTAGCTCATCCAGTTGCTTACTGATGTTATCAACTGAAACAAGAAAAAAACATTTCAATAGAAACAATAACACAAAACACAACTGGAATGGATGGATACATGTGGTTACTCTTATGAGGGAAAAACAGTTATTTCAGCAGAAGGCCAGAAATCTGGGGCAAGGGAGCAACAGTTGATTTATCAGTACAAGAACGTCACTGGTGAGTAATTATTATGATGATGATTGGAGAGGGCAGTGGATTAGCTACAACTATTTGAGATAAAAACTGGACAGAAGAGGAAGATTTGTTCCTGCTTTTTATATTGGAAGTTAAAATTTGCCCTTCATCCTTGCGGGTCCAATAAAATAAAGTACCAGTCAAATACTGGGATTGATACAATTGACTTTCCCTTCTACACAAATTGCAGGCTTTGTGCCTGGATTAGAAATCATTATTATTATTATTATTGAAATGTTGGAGTCAGAGATATAGAAATATCGCTTCAAGGTTTCTGAGCACCGTGGAAATTCAATTCCTAGAAGGAAGAACTCACCACTCTACCTCGGCCTTTTATGTCATCATTCTCCAAACATCAAAAACAAGCAAAGCTAACGAGCTATGACAACATGTAAACAAGAACAGCTGGTTAACTACCCCATACTAGGAAAGCTGAGCAACTAAGAAAAGAACAGCTGGCTAACTACCCCATACTAGGAAAGCTGAGCAACTACAACAAAAACAGCTGGCTGGAAAGCTGGGAGACTGAGTTATCATGGAACCAAGGATAGCTGACCAGTTGTGTTCTTGTTCTTGAGCAAGACATTCATTTCATGTTAGGATGAAGTCCTCTATCATTAAAATATCCAACAACCCTCCTAAGATGCAACCACGAGGGTTTGAGGTCCCCTATCATTAAAATACCCAAGAAATCTACTAAGATGCAACCTACAAGAGCATGAGCTGTGGATTTCAAGTTACATTTTACTTCAAACAACATAAGCTGCAGGCAAAACCTGTTTCTATTACTTGGTCACAGTTGTACAGTTTAACATCAGCTAGTTAAACCAAAGTACATTCAATGGCCACATATCATCATTGTTTAACGTCTATCTTCCATGCTAGCATGGGTTTAGACATTTAGCTATTTGGATATTAGAGACTTCCACATGGAGATTTTGTTGACGCGATACAGCTGGAATTCCTCTCCATTGCCTGTGATATGGGAGATAACTGTAAAATCTAGGAGCAACTAACTCTAGCTTATTGAAGAAAGTGAAATTGAAAAATTTATTTTTATTTTATTTGCTGGTTATTGCAATTTTTCCTACCTACAGATTAGTCTTTTACGAGTTCCAACTGACAGGCAGAGGCCATGCTGGAGCACTGTCATTGTACATTTAAAAACAGATCCACAAATTCAAAATGTAATAACTGTGCTGAAAAGTTCAGCCATTAAAATAATATATCTAAACAAAGCAGGGAAAATCTTTTTTATGGGGGGGGGGGGGTTAAAAGGTTAGGAAAGGCCAGCATAGAATGGACAAACAAGCTTTTATCTTCACACTTGAACCAATAATAAACCATTCCTACCAAGTTTGTCACCAGATTCTTTTGAAGATGGACCATTCTGAGTCTTCTTTTTATTGCTGGACTTATTGGCCGCTGCCTTCTTTTGTGCATCACGTCTCTTTTTCGCATCTGAAGGCATCACAAAATTTATTCCTGTTTGAAGAAAAAAAATGTTTATAAATAGTTACAATAGCAAAAGAAGAAAAGAAGACCACTTATTTTCTATAAGTTCTTTCACTTTTCTTGTTGTAGTTAATAAAATAGAGTAAAAGTCCAGGGCAAGAGAATTGACTGAACATCAGACAAGATGTCTAGCGGTATTTGTTCCTGCTCTCTCAGTACTTGGGTGGCAGACTTAATCCAGTGCCTGGCTAAACACTAGCACCACCTCGGCCTTGAGTTGCCTTTAATTTAACCCTTTAGCATTTAAACCAGCTGTATCCAACCAGAATTCTCTCACCCTTTTCTGTTTGAACAGGCAGTAACTTGCTACTCATACTGACGTTAAGGTATTGTTCTCAAAATAAATAAACATCAAAATTTCATAGATTCGATATTATGTATGTAAGATAAAGCCTTTACTATAAAAATACAATAGTATATATAGAGTAATGTAAATGCTAAAGGGTTATGTTGCAAACATTTAGAACAGATCTCCAGTTTAAAATTGATTTCTTTCCTCCCATCAATCTCAGATTCCCTGAAAGAAAATGTATTTTAAGTGCTGCCTCTGCCTCCCTGACTAAATGCCAGCAAACAAACAAAAAAAGTCAGTTTGCCATCTACTTCTATCAACACAGCTAACCATTAATAGATGAACAAGCTGTGATGTGATCACTAGACCTGTTAGAAGTAGCAGTCAAATCTAGAAATTACATCCTACCTTCTTTAAAAAAATAAAAAAGGACACTAGATAACTATCACTCAAAACATGACTGAATAGTCATGTTTGGAACGTCTGCTCAATCAAGGCTGACCAGGGGTTAACTCTGAACATCCTGTAATGATTTAGCCAAAAATATCTAACAGGTTTGTTAATTCAAATATTTATAGTATCTTTACTAGTGGACAGATATTTGTGAAAATTCGGCAGTTCCTTGTGATACAGGACATCAAAAGTAACAACAGGAATGAAAACACTAAGTTCATGAATTGAAATGTTTCCTTCTATCTACTTCTCATTCACCCATTGACTAAGACATAGACATCTCACAAATGTACACACTATGGCATGAATCAACAAGTAACAAAAGGGGGCAGGTGAAAAGCTTAGATAGGCAGTGAGCTCTGTCACTCTGAAATCAATACAAGATTAAGAGATAGAGAACACAGCAGCTGAACAAACTGGTTCTTCACTAAGGTTTCAGTTAATTTTCTTCTCTGCACCAAATACTATTTACTATGTGACCTGTTTCATAAATCTACCCTCCATACAAACGACCTCACCAGCATCTCACCTTCAATCCCAATATCTCATTCGCATGCTAACATCATTTGCCCTCAGTCATGCACATAACCTGTCAGCAATTCCATATGCCACATCTTTCAAACACAAATATAAAAAATCCCTTCACAATATATCTGCTACCACTTATTTTTCTTGGAAACCTCATATATCTATTTTAAACACCATCATTCCTTCGAAACCAACAGGCTCTCCATTGAAAACCATGAAGCTGTGTTCTCTAACTACTTTAATAGACCTTTCTCTACAACCCACCATCTTAACATGTACTTCATTCTGAGCGCAATGGATCGTCAATTTTACAACCACTTTTCCATGCTTGCATGAGTTGGATGGGTTCCTTCTATGAGCTTCAATGATTTCAGCTCTCACCACATTAACCCAAATCATCCTTGGTTTTCCTCTACTGCAGCTTGCTTCCACCAGGATTTTTTGACACTTCAACCAGCAATCATCATCTATGGAGACGTAATCCATTCTAATGAGGTATGTCTATTGTAAGCTTAACAAACATAGGAGTTTATTTTAAGTACAACAGACCTACAAGTTCACTACAACTTTCAAGACCAACTATATCAACTTTATCCACCAGAGACTCTTTATGATCCCCTATCTGATTAGAAATACAAACTACAAGATAAACAATTTAGAGAGGACATGTAAAAACTGAAAACTAGTGGACCATCATCATTACCGTTTAATGTCCTCTTTCCATGCTAGCATGGGAAGGACATTTATACTCAGTAGCAACAACCTATGGTTTGGTTAGTAAGGAACCCTCTATGCAGTCACTTAACCTATTAGAAATAGCAACAAAATCTCTCCTGTCTTTAAAAAAATAAAGCATTGGCTAATGTAGAGGCAGATACATTGTTTAAAAGAGCATAATTCTATTGAATCAAGGCTGACCTAGGGCTCCACATGGGTATGTTATCTAGAATAGTCCTAGATGCACCATGTCTGTATAAAAGATGGGATATTCATGACTGGAGAGCAATGATAGGACAGGCCTGAGGTTAGACAGTAACATCAACACACTATAGTCTAACAAAAGAACACCAGTGAAATGACAGTAAGAGACAGTGACACAACTGTTGGTGTTAATGTGATTCTTGACTAATTAAATATTTACATAGCTGATGTGTGTAGTGAATCAGATTCAGTAGACGATCTAGAAGTGACACGATTCAACCATTTATCTGCATCTCATGCATCTGTATATATATATATATATTTAATTCTATTAGTGGTTTCAGTTATTTGACTGAAGGCATGCTAAGGCACTGTTGAAGGGATTTAGTCAATCACATCAACCACAGTACATTTTTTCTTTAAGTCTGGTACATTTTATCAATCTCTTTGTTGAACCACTAAGTTACAGGACATAAATACAGATACATTCACACACAATATATATATATAATGGGCTCTAGCAATTTCTCTCTACCAAATTTTACTCACAAAGCATTGGTCAACCCAAGAGTAATACTTGTCCAAGGTGCCATGCAGCAGAACTGAACCCCAAATCCTCTTTATATTATAAACATTTAAGCATCTTCAAATTAGTCATCAGTCATTTACTATTACTAGTATTCATCATCACCGTTTAATGTCCATTTTTCCAAGCTAGCATGGGATAGACAAGTTGTCCTGTAGTGAGACAAGTCAGAACAGATGGCTTTTGCTCATACAAAACTTTCTGGCTCGGTTTTTATGGCTGGATGCCCTCCCTAATGCCAACCACATTTACAGTATAGACTGGGTGTTTTTTACAGTGTGGACAAAAGCTGGGGCGAGGAATTATTCTAAATGCACTGAAGTGACAGAAAGTATGGGAATAATTTATATGTAATAATTACGTGACTTAATGAACCAAATTAAAATCCTATCAAAATCTGCAATGACCTTTAATCCCTTGAGGGACAGTAAAGCAAATACCTGAATATATACGGAACTAAATCTTATCTTCCCATTTCTTAATGATTTTTCTAAATAATCTACCAACCCATGTAGGTTAGCTCATCTATTTAGCCTTTCTTTAAAGCCTATCCCCAACCCAGAGGCTCGTCAGACAGTTTATATCCGTTTTATTGGAATTGCGAGTACGTCGCAATCTTAACGCCTAGCCGTTGTTGCTACCTATTTTTTCGGCTGAATAGAAAGTCTCTCTCTTCCTCTCTCTCTGTATTAGATTGGTGGAAATGCTAGAAAGTCAGACACAGTGTTCTGCAGTATCTGATTCGGCTCTGTGCCTTTTAAATCCAAATCTCGCTTCTTTCTGTTGGGAGTTGTGACCGGCAGACAGTATCAACAATTGAAAACTACTGACGATCGGCTCCTTTTCCTTTGTACACACACACAATATGCGTGTGTGTGTGAAGAGGACAAAAAAGGACGAGAACAGTTATAACGTCAGTTTAAAACAGTAAACATAACATTTTTAAAAGGCACTTCGTTGACAAAATATATGCACAAAAATATTTATTAACAATGAGTGAAAGGTGAAAATAATTACACCGAATAGAAAGAGAAGATATCTGACATTTGGAGATTAAACCCTTCATCAAAATACAGTAAGAAAATAAAATAAGAAACAAAGTGTAGCAACGATAGGAAATAAATGACTAGAAGCGTGTAATGTATTATCTACTTTTGTAAGCCGGTGGCCAGACCTGATCCAGTGAAGTCTATCATCAAAGACGTTTCAGCTGTGATCATAGCTACTTTTTTTTTCAGACATAGTATATCTAAAATCACAATACCCAATGTATCCTTACTTTTTTTAAAGTAATACTATAGTTTTATTCAAGAGAAATTCGACTGTAATTTCTAACAGGTCCCAAGTTACCGGTAAAGATATTTATTCTTTCTTCGATAAAGTATAGCACACAGCTGTCACGTGGAGTATGTGAAATGGCGGTAGATATGTGAGTGGGAAAAGAGATAAGCAGATTTACTCACACCATCTGTGGCGGGAGAGAAATAGATAGACAGATAGAGTAAGGGGAGTAAAAAGACGATTTCCTGAAGACAGAAAGAGAAAGTACACATCACCTATACCAGCCGAAATCTCGACCGGTTTGCTGGAAATAGCAGCCAAATTTCCCTCAAATCACATCCTACTATCAAGACACTGAACAATGTTATAATCACTGACATACAATTGGACAGGATGGTCAAAGCTGGCACGTCTGGCCAATCAGAAATAATTAGTAATACCATTTCAATGAAATCGTAGCCGGTCAATAATTAAAATGACCCGAAGTACCTAAGCCGATGTAGAAACATTCTAATATTTATTATTAGCCTTTCCCTTCTCCAATGATAAATGATATTCTTTATTTTGTCCACTTCATCACGCGACAATGTGTGAAAGGTTTATTTTATATAAAAAAAATATCAGTTCCAGCACTTCGGGCAGAAAAGACTAATCGCTCATCGCCATACATCAACTTAAATTACCATATACATATCAATGGTTTCCTCGTTAGTTTTCTACACACACAAATGAGTAATGTATCAACTGGAATGTGTCCATAATCTATGAGACGTAAAAGTAACAAATACCGCCATTTCACTTTATGTATAAAGGTATGGGAATATGGCACAAGTTCAATCCGGTTGTCTATAGTAGATCTTAACTTTCATTTAAAAAAATAAATTAAGACAATTATGACTTATACTCACTGACTTAATCAACAGCTGCTAGCAAAAGAATTAATTATATAATTAGCAGGCACGAATTTTTTTTCCATTCAAGGAGATGGCTGCTCGTTTTTTAGCCGTATCTAGTTGGGTTTTTCTTTACAGGCCGACTTCAAATTGTACCGAGGTAAACTTTTGTCAGCCATATCTCCGAAGACTGATAGAATAAAATATCCGTCATCCAGACATCGATTTCAATCAATTACGCCGCTCCTTTATATATTTTTAATTATCCTGATGTTGCCCAAGATTGGGTCTTTCGATTTACTAGGGTCACATTCCAAGCAAATGTTCGTTCTCTCCGAGCTATTCTAACCGTGGTTGGTGTTTAGTTAAAAATGGATGTTTCTTTCTCTGCCTGAATACGAAGACATTACTAAGGAGTGCCGTAAATCACCATTATATAATATCATTAGTTATATGCACGTAATAATTAAAAATTGTCAATTTTTCTCAGGATACCAACAAGAATGTCCAACAACACTGTCCCAGGTGCCACATTAGGCAGGATATGGGATTCTCCCCTAAATCTAAAAAACTACAGGTGGGAACAGCAACACGGTATCAAATTCTACTCAGAGCTTCTCCTTAATATCCGCCACATAAAATCTCGTAGTTTTTCTCCGTAATACTTGGTGATCATTACAAATTCCCATTCACCTTTCTATATTTTATTGGACAAACCAGAGATCGGCCGTTGATTTGTAAGAAATATAGAGAATGGCGAAAGAAGACGAGTTGAATAGCATGGGAACCATACTTTATATGGCGGCATTCGGCTCTTCTCACTCTCTTTTCCTAAGTCTTATATTCCCCAATCTCATATCCATTCTCTCAAATTCCTTTCTCGTCCCTAAAATCTTCAGTTTCTCGAATATTCTTCCTCTAATTTTATTACTCATTCCCTTTAATCCCCCACATATTCTGTACTAATATCTCATTCAATATCATTGACTTTCCTCTTCTTTATTTCTCTATAATAGCGCTTTCTTCTTTCTATCCCCTCTACACCATCTCTCTCCATATATACACACACAATATATATATATGAATTATATACATATATACACACACAATATATATATATGAATTACATACATCTGACATTCTTCACCCGTCTCTACCTCAATATATCTCCCTCCCTCTCTGATTCATTCATTAACTTCCTCCCTCGCTAACTTTCTCCCTTTCACTACCCCTCAGTTCATCACTAATTAACTCTCCCGCCACTTTAAAATGTTATATAAAACATTCAATCCAGCCGGCTGGGTTGAATAACAAAAACGATGACAATAAAATATAGTAAAAATACTATGGCGTAGAATATAAACTTAAACAAAAAAAAAAATCAATGAAATATGAGACCATTAGACTTACCGGCTTTTTTTTTTTTTTTTGTTTTTGAAGACGACAGGAAAAGAAATATCAGGAGGTTTTTTTTTATTCAGACTTGAGGTATGCAGCGTATTCGTTATATATAGATATATCTACAATTCTCTGTATAAATATATGTCTGCCTATGTCCGTCTAGAAAGTTCCTGCTACCGACACAGACTGCTACCGGTGAGTATGTCTGTGTCTACACGAAGAGATGGACAAAGCCGCACTTAATGTTACTTCGACTGGCGAGTGGGTGGAAATTCCTATACCAGCGAGTAGACATTGAGACGGCGAAAAAAAAAATATAATTCAATGTTGATGAGAGAGTACAATGAAGAAAAAACTTGCTGCGAGTAAAAATAAAATATTAGTATTAAACTTGTATTTTATTTATTAATATTTTCCTATGTGACTGTCATTTTCGGCGTCTCAGTTGGCGGTGATTTGTTTGAATGGCCGGTTCTAGTCATGTGATACAAGACACGCAGCAAAGCACGCAATAGCCTTTCGCTATGTACATTGCGTAATAAAATTATTGCGCATTTAAGATATTCTAATTGTTTGAACACGGCTATGATCCCTCTTGCTATATAATAATATTTCGTATGTGTCTTAAAGGGAAATCTAAGTTATAAAACCTAAATATGTAATATATATATTATGATGATGGATCCTCCGTCGCTTTCGACTATGAGCATTCTGTTGTTCGATTAATTGAACAGCTTTCACATTAAATCAATGAGCAGGTTGCTATGTATTCCACAGACACGTGTACCCGATAACGTAATTCCAAAGCCGAAACAGCGTGATACAATATGTAACAAGACTGAACCTTTGTATTAAAAGTCCATCCGACGAGCTTCCACTGGGATTTCTCGGCACTTTTTAATCCTACGATCATTATTCATATGCATCACATGTCCATACCAGGGCAGTCTTCTCTCTTGCACTCTACATCTGATTCCTCTTATACCCATCTTTTCTCTCGGTTCATCCATGCTTTGTCTTGCATGCATCAAAGCATGCTCACTTCATTCCTCTCCAGTCTTTACATATCCTTTCCATTCATTACCCATGTCTCACTACCATGCAACATCACACACAGACATCATACAGCCAGCCTTTCATTCATAGAGAGAAACCTTTTGTTGTCAACAGAGGTACAAGCACCCCAAACTTCTTCCAACCTGTTCTAGCTACTATTCTTTTAGAACAAACTTCTCTACTGCTAATCAACCACTTCTATGAATTCTTCCTGGGATTGGAGAATGTTTATTTCACTGATGGTCTTACTACCAACTATCCCTGTGCATCTGCTACTTATAAAATCTACCTTTTATTTTAGTCTACTATCTCATTACACCTCTTGTGTACCCAAGACATTGTGTAAATCGTGTAGAGTTTCTACTAACACCTTTTTGACATATCGAAGAGGGCCAATTTCCTGAAGGGATCAGAGTCCTGTCTCCTTTCCTACTTGTTAAAACTTTAGTTTTTCCTAAGTTTACTCTATGCTCTTTTTTATTCTACTTTCTATTTCCAAAGCTAGGATTTCTTCTCTAACTTTTGTCTTAGCAGATATGGCATATGATACAAAAATAGGCTGTACTTTCCTACCATAGCAAATTTAATCTGAAAGTCACTCTAGATAGAGCCACTACTTCTCCAAATTAATAGATCAGAACTGTTATACTATAGACATGTGGTTAGAATATCTCAGGAGTCAACCCCGAGCAAGATGGTTGGATAACATGCATGAGCTTGGCTGGTCTCACTTAGGGATCCAGCCAAATCAGTTAGAGACAGTTGCTTCTGACTGGACCCACTGGAAGCAGTGTTTCAGGACTCTGCCCTCACGACCATCTCAGGAATAAGTGAGCAAACTCTTCTCCAAACTATAATAAACAGGAGGGAGCTGAAGACTAAGCCCTGCTGAACACATACCTGCACATTTAATTCCTTACTAAACTCATTACCTACTTTCACTTTACTGACAGCTCTTCTGTACATGAATAACACAGCTCTCACAAACTTTCTTCTATACCCTGTTTCTTTAAAGACCACCAGATGACAGATCATGGTACTTTGTCATAGGCCTTCTCCAGATCAACAAAAGCTAGATATAGTGACTTACACTTAGCTAAGAACTTCTCTTATAGTTGCCTCACTAAGAAGAGGGCATCTGTTGTGCTCCTCTCTTACACAAAACATCTCATCTAATTTGACTCTTTCTCTAATTAGTTGCACTAAATCTCTTTCTGTCACTTTCATAACTTGGACCATTAATCTTATGCCTCTGTAGTTGCACCTTTCTAGAGCATCATCCTTTCCCTTGTAACAATTAATGAGTATACTACTACACCAGTCATTGGGTATAATCTTATGTATTACCTGATTATATAGGTAACTAATTTAACTCCTACTTCTTCAGATTTCAGTATCTCAGCAACTATCTCTCATGGAGCAACAACTTTTTCATATCCTTGATTTCTTCTTTGACCCTATAACTGTTAATTTCAATAGTTGGTCCCTTTGTTGGGTCAGTTGAGGGTAGTCTCTTTTTCTCCCACTCATTCTCCACATTCATAAAGCTCTTGTAATTGCATTTCCAGACTTCTTTCCCCAACAACATTCCTGACTCTCTGCTTTGTGAAGCAGAACACCTCACATCATAAGATATTGGCAAACCTACTTTCAGCTTCTTTGTGTGCTAAGTATACTAATCATCTAGTGTCTCTCTTAGCTACTTGGCTTCCATACTACCTTTCTCCACATATTCCTACATTTACTTGTGCCTATTCTGATGTCACTAATAACTAACTTATGTTGTGTGATGTATTCTTCTCCAGGGAAGACTTAGCATTTATAACAATCTGCCTATCCTGTTTTCTAACAAGTAAGAAGTCAAAAGTAGCTTGTGTGTTTACCTGTTTGGTAGGTGATAAGGTGGCTGACCAGCTTCCTGTAGTTAGTGCTGCAAATAGTTAGCTCATTTGCTATCCCAGAATTCTAGGAGCTGCACTCCCTCTTCATTTTTTTGTATCATAACTACATCTGCTGTGTACTCCAGTGTAACCATTTTCATGCTGCCCAATATGTTTACTGATGTCACCATCTAGGTTGATAAGGTCTTTGTTGTTCATATTTAAAGTTGTTTGTATGGGTTCCTCGAAAAAACAGCCCTTTTGTTCATTATTCAGTCCTGATTATGGGGCATATCTAGAGATAACTGTTATCATTCTGTTGCCTGTAACTATTCTGTCATTCTAACCACCTCAGTTATCTATCCACTTCTCAGCTAATAGAATGCCAACTCCACCTGCCCCTTCTTCATTTCCTACCCAGAAAAGCTTATATCTATGCTGTCTATCTGTGAGTAGTCATGCTAAGGCACCTCTTCATCTCATATCTTGAATGCAGCACATATCCACTACACACCTCAAGCATCTCCACAATATCCCCAGACATACTTTTCCATGTGGACCCCATTATGAGTGGTCCCATCCTGAGATGTCTTACCTGACTGCCGTACCAGTCAGCTGAGTCCTTTTATAATAGCTTTCTGTACCTGAAAGGGAAAGTGGTTGTGTAATTGCTTGATAATGATTGCTGGGTTTTCACACATGTCTACATTAACCAACACAGTACTAAGATGACTAATGTTGGACCTGTATACAAAATTAGTATGAATCTTGTATGTTGTGTTTTCCATAGTTTTTGGCAGGGTCAATATAATAAGTAACACATGATAGGGAAAACTCTTTAGTCCTGTCAGATACATTTTCTAGTGCTCAGGGTCTGTTCCTGGGTCTCCTGCTGGTTGGGTTTTGCCCGTAAAATCTGTCCAACAATTCTTTCCTGTGACATTCTAACCACATGCTCATATTATCGAAGCTGTGATCTCTCAATTCAGAGAAGTATTGGCTCTACTTGGAGTGATTCTCTCATCTCCAAGCTACAGTGAATGCCATTAACAAAAATTTTTCACAAGTATATTTTAGTTTCCATGCTTTTTAGTTTCATTGCTCTACCTCTCCAAATCATCCTGCATTTCTGATTTTATCTGATTCTTATTTTGATGCTACTAACAACTACAGTATATACTCAAATGTAAGCCAATCCAAGTATAAGTCGACCTCCATATTTTATGTCTGTTTATAAGCCAAGGCAGCTAATCAACACATTGTTTAGAGGCATGTATAAGCCGACTCCCTCATTGTACTATCGATTTTTTTGGTCACTTATTCCTTCGCTTATATTCAAGTATATGCAGTAATTTGTATTTGGTTGTGTATTCCTCACCAGGAAAAGCCTTAGTATTCATAACCATTTGTCTATCCCATTTTTAACTAACATAAAGTCCATCTTGCTTGTAAGGTTGTCTGATTGATAGGTGATTAAGTGTTTCATCATTGATTCCTCTTCATTTCTGGAGTCATATCCATAGACCTGGTGTACTCCAGTGTAGCCAACTTGTTGATGTCCAACATGACTATGTAAGTCAACCACCTGAATAATGAGGTCTCTAATATGTTAACTTGTTTGGGGGTTCAATATAATCCTGTTATATAATTCCGCAAATAACACCTGATGAAATCGTCAAGTCTTACATCATAACTGGATGATAGAGCTGGGTCATCGAAATATGTACAGTGCTTTCACAGAATTAAAATTCTAAAGTAAATTTTCCAGTCTGGCCTTCTGTTGTTGTTTAAATGAATACTTAACTCTGTTCCTGCTCCAGTCACTGGATACCACATCTATGATTTGTATAACATTGAGTGCTTTAAGTAATTTGTTGCATCATTGTTTACCAGCCACGAACCACCAAGTCTACCTATTAATAAACAGCCTAACATAAATGTTTTATATACAGTATATATATAACACAACAAAAGTGCCCAGCCCATACTGTAAAGTGGTCATGGGGTGTCATGACAAAAAGCACCCAGTCCACACTGTAAATGAGGTTGGTGTTAGAAAGGGCATCCAGCTGTAGAAACCAAGCCAAAATCAGTTTTGTATGCGCAAGACATGGTTATCTGACTCAGTTTGTCTTACAGCAGGACAACTCATCTAACCCATGGTAGCTTGGAAAAATGGACGTTAAATGCTGCTGCTGATGATGAATGATATATATATATAATCATCATTATCATCTGTTTTCCATGCTTGCATGGGTTAGATGGGTGGTCATGTTATGAAACAAGTCAGGTCAAGTGACCACGTCTTGATCATACAGATTTGTATTTTGGCTTGGTTTCTATGGCTGGATGCCCTCCCTAATGCCAACCATATTATAATGTGGACCAAAACGATCATCTAACAGGGTAGACTGGGTGCATTTTGTGGTGTCACCAGCATGACCACCTTTCAGAGTGGACTGGTGCTTTGTTTTTGTCATGTCACCAGCATGAGCACCTTGCAGGATGGACTAAATGTATTTTTTTGGTTTGAGTGTATATATATATATACCATTATATATACTCTGCCTGTGCATAGAGTGCTTGATTTGGTACCAACAGCAGTAATTCACTGTACTACCCACACTATATATATATATATATATATATATAGCAAGAGTTGCCTCCCTTGTTATGACGATCACATCACCAGTAGCGCTCTCTAGGCAGGAAGTAGCTGGAGTTACTTCCCGTTGAGGTGGCAGAACCTTCTTTGTCACTTCCGTCCAGGGACCCTATAAAGGAGAAAGCTGAAAGCAATATGTCTCTCTTTTAACCTGCCTGGCCCTTCGGCCACGCGTCTTCCGCCGAGGGTATACTCTCTGGCAACCTGAACATGGTAATGAAAAAAACCTCTTGGTCTCTTGCGAGCTGACTTCAAAAAGGGTAAACAACTAATTTTAATTCATCCTTTCATCTCTCTTGGCATGTCAACTATTCTGCTCTACATAGCTCAACCTTGTTAAATAAATATTGTACATACAACCGAGTGTCTTGTTATATTCATACAACCTCAGTGTCCCTGTTATAATTGGTGACCCCGATGTAGAAAAACCGATTAGCAACCATCAACATTCCCAAACCAAGGAGCAATCAGCCCAACCGAGCATGAAGGGCACAACAAATTTCAAAAATACATATTAAAAAAGCATGCAAGAACGTAAAAGAAAAAAAACAAAAAAAAAACAATGTCATGAGATGTAAATACAATTTCCTAAAAGTTCCAAAAGTCACTACAGGATTAAAGCACCGCACAATAGCAGTTTAAAAATATACCGTGCTACACAGTTTTTGGGGGCCAATGAACCCTCCGACCGGAACGGGTCGTAGTCTTATATGGGGGGGGGGGGGGGGGGCGAAGAAGCAGCTGTGTATGCGAAAGAAAAAGCCGGGGGCTTTTGTGGCTCAGTGGTGATAGCATCTGTATCCAAATGTGCTCGTTTGAGTCTATCAATCGAAACCGTCTCTCTGGAACCCTTAATGTCTTCAGTGAAATGTTTCTCTGAACGAGCTAACACACGGTAGGGTCCAGAGTATGGTTGTGTGAGAGGTGGTTTAACAGCATCGTTTCTCACAAACACATGGGTCCACGAAGCAATATCCCTCGGGACTGCAAATTGTACAGTTTGCTTCCTCATATCCATCGGCGGCAGGTCCTGAAAATAAGAACGCAGATGGGATACGTAGGAAAGCGGATCTTGTTCAGCAAAATCGACAGGGGCAAGCATTTGCCCAGGTAACGCTAGAGGAGCACCATATAACAATTCGGCTAGGGAGAACCCAAGGTCCTCCTTTATTGTTGACTGAATCCCAACAACACAATAGGGAGGTACTCACTCCAGCGCGTAGAGTCAGGAGAAGTCCGTATAGCGGCTTTCAGTTGTCGGTGGAAGCGCTCCACCATTCCATTAGAGGCAGGATGATATGCTGTAGTTCGGATGCGTTTAGCGCCGATGATCTTCGTCAACTCATGGAAGAGGTTCGATTCAAACTGTCTTCCACGGTCCGTTGTAATCGTAGTTGGCACTCCATATCGAGCGATCCATCCAGACACAAGGACACGCGCTGTGGTCTCAGCAGTGATATCCCTCAAGGGGATGGCTTCAGGCCATCGCGATAAACGATCGATTACAGTCAATAAGTAATTGTAACCACTGCTGATGGTCCAAGGTCCCACGATGTCCACATGGATGTGGCGAAACCGGGCGTCCGGGTTACTAAAAGTACCAAGGGGAGTCTTAATATGTCTATGAACTTTCGATTTCTGGCAAGCAACACAGGAACGGCACCAGACAGTAATTTCACATCTCATATTTGGCCAGAAGAATCTAGCCGTTATGAGTTTTACTGTGGCAGAAGATCCAGGATGTGAAATGCCGTGCAAAACAAGAAACAGATCCGTCCGTCTGCGGTCGGTAAAGGTAGGTATTTCATCCTGCAATTCACAAATTCAGGTGATGTACCATCCAACGATTCGAGGGTAGGCTGATCGGCTGCCAAGTGATTCAAATCTATGTCATCGGGCGACGAGATTGAAGTAATCTGTAAACGAGACAGGGCGTCGGCCGCTGTATTCATAGAACCCGGAATATGTTGAATGTCATTCGTAAACTGAGAGATGAGGTCAAGATGTCTAGTTTCTCTAGGTGAGTATTTGTCTGCCTTAGCTTGCAAGGTGAATGTCAACGGGTTATGGTCCGTGAAGATAGTAAACGTTCTTCTCTCAAGCATGTGCGAAAAATGTTTCACCGATAAATATATTGCTAGCAACTCCCGTCCAAAGGTGCTGTAGCGGGTTTCGGCAGGTTTCAGCTTCCTGGAGAAAAATTCCAACGGTTGCTGTTGATCGTTTCTACTTTGCTGCAAAATCGCGCCCACGGCAGTATCCGACGCATCAACACAAAGCGAAAGCTTAGCGTTGGACACTGGGTGAGCCAGCAAAGATGGATTGGCTAGAACAATTTTCGCAAAATCCTGGAGCTGAGTTTCATTCAAAGAGTTTCTTTCGACAATTTTTCAAAATTTCCGTCAAGGAGAAAAGTAGCTTAGCACAATTAGGCACAAACTGCCTATAAAAATTAATCAGCCCCAAGAATTGGCGCAACTGACGGAGTGAGGTTGGTGGAGGCAAATCCTCTATAGCTTTAACTCTCTCAAGAATAGGTCGAATACCGTCAGAGTCAATGACGTGGCCCAAAAAATTCAAAGATTCGGAACCAAAAACACATTTTGACGGATTAATCCGAACATTGTAATTCTTTAAACGACAAAATAGTAGTTCCAGATGGCGCAAATGCTGCTCTGGGGAAGAGCTCGCAACAAGAAGGTCATCAATGTAGGTGTATACAAAGTCGAGGCCGCGAGTGACCTCATCCATAAAACGCTGGAAGGTGCTAGCAGCATTCCTTAACCCGAAAGGCATGGTGAGAAATTCGAAAGATCCAAATGACGTAGTTATAGCCGTTTTCGGGATGTCGTCTCTATTGACAGGAATTTGGTTATCGGCTCGTATCAAATCGAGCTTCGAAAAAATGTTGCAACCTTGCAACGAGGATGAAAAATCCTGTAAATGAGCGATAGGATACCGATCCGGAACGGTCATCGAGTTCAATCTTCTATAATCTCCAGTGGGTCTCCAATCACCAGAAGATTTTGGCACCATATGTAATGGAGATGCCCACCGGCTCGTGGAAGGACGAATAATTACGAGCTGTAGCATATGATCGAACTCGGACCGTGCTGCTTTCAATTTGTCCGCTGGCAATTGGCGGGGACGCGAAAAAACCGGAGCGCCAGTTGTAGTAATAAAATGTTCCGTAGCGTGGCCTGGATCAGTGACTCTAAACATTTCATGAGTCAGTTGCGGGAACGATTTCAACAGTCCATGATATAAGTTTCCAGAGTTAGCAATAAAGAAAGTCGGGCTAATTGTAGAAAATCCCGCCGTCCTGCCACACAACGAACACTCAAAAAGACTTGGACTCTTGTATTCCTACATTCAACTAAGCCTTTTTCGCTACTTTTTCATCACTTTAAAAAAAAAAAAGTTGAACTCTCGCCATATATATCTTTTTCATCATATTATCACGTTCACACACACATTTTTCAAAATGGCTGCCAACGACTTGTTGCACTATCATTTTCTCGCGCAATAGAAATATTTTTTTTAAAAACTTGACTTTAACCTTGTTTCGGAACGTGTGGGGGCACACGTTTCGACTCACTGAGATAACACACGCCATATATAATGTTTCTTGCCAATTCTCCAGCCTTAAGCTATATTCTCCTATTTGCCGGTTTAAAAATTTACCACCTAAATTTGCTGTTGAAAACTGCGCATTTATTCAGAATGCTTATTTCTTTAGTCGCTGGCCTCTTGACCCTTCCAGGTCAACGCATTCTCAACATCGACCATCAACTTTGGCTGTTATTTCTAGCACTTTGCGCAACTCATTTTTTTCTGGGAAACCTTTTACTGTGAACGGAAACAACATCGAATAGGCTCACTCCGCGAGACAACAACAACAAAGCTTCATCTTTGTTTTATCAACAACCAAAAACACAGAGAATTTATTTTTGCAGCACTCTTCCTGTGAGAAAATCCCACCAGCCTTCGGAGGTTGGGAATTTCACGTTGTACCACAGTCCAGAAACCATCTGCATACATTCTCTGGAGGACACACTTTCTTTCCTGCTGTCATGTGATTGCATGCTCACCTGTGAACTGTATTTTGAACATTTGAACCCTTTTTTTTAATAACTATGTTCGAGCACGTTTCTTTGCTCCGTTGACCTCTTCTTTTGATTACATTTTATCTTTGTGTGATGGATAGATAGATGTCCAGTCGTTCTCTGGCCAAGAGCGGTTGGCTACCTTGATATCTATCATTAATTTTTGCATGCTTATACTTTGCTGTTTTGCTTTTATTGCAAACATTATTTTTTTGTAATTTTCATGCCTGGACTTTGGTGTTACATGCTCGCCATCTTACTTCATACATGGTTTATTCGATTTTTATGTTTTAAAGATCTGGCGGGGGATAATGTAGCAAGAGTTGCCTCCCTTGTTATGACGATTATATCACCAGTAGCGCTCTCTAGACAGGAAGAAGCTGGAGTTACTTCCCGTTGAGGTGGCAGAACCTTCTTTGTCACTTCCGTCCAGGGACCCTATAAAGGAGAAAGCTGAAAGCAATCTCTCTCTCTTTTAACCTGCCTGGCCGAAGGGCCAGGCATCTTCCGCCGAGGGTATACTCTTTGGCAACCTGAACATGGTAATGAAAAGACCTCTTGGTCTCTTGCGAGCTGACTTCAAAAAGGGTAAACACCTAACTTTAATTCATCCTTCCATCTCTCTTGGCATGTCAACTATTCTGCTCTACATAGTTCAACCTTGTTAAATAAATATTGTACATACAACCGAGTGTCTTGTTATATTCATACAACCTCAGTGTCCCTGTTATATATATATATATATATATATATATATATATATATATATATATATATATATATATATGTTTATATATATTTCACTAAATCATATACACTGTATATATATATATATATATATCATCATCATCATCTTCATCATCATCATTTTACGTTCGCTTTTCCCTGCTTGCAAGGGTGGGACAGGAACTGATTCTGGCTTGATTTCTACAGCTGGATACCCTTCCTAACACCAACCTCATTTACAGTGAGTGTTTTGTGCTTTTTTGCCGTGGCACCTCCACGACCACTTTGCAGTTCCTATCATCTCATTTCTACAGCTGAGTAAACTGGAGCAATGTGAAATAAAGTGTCTTGCTCAAGGAAACAACACATCACCCGGTCTGAGAATTGAACTCACAACCTTTCGATTGCAAAGCCAATGCTCTAACCACTAAGCCATGTGCCTCCATATATATATGTATATTATCATCATCGTTTAACATCAATCTTCCACGCTAGCATGAGTTAGTGGGATCTCAGGAAGCTTAAGTAAGAATGTAGGCTTCACATGTAGCAGCTGTGCTGGGACAGCAAGCAGCAAACAGCCACAGGAAACAAGTACCACCAATCTCTGGGAGGGCTCTGTAGAAACAGTAGACAGCTGCTGCTACCTAGGTGACCGAATTAGCAGCGACGATGGGTGTTCGGAAAGTACAATAACTAGAGTAAGAACGGGATGGAAGAAGTTTAGGGAGCTACTGCCACTACTAGCTGCAAAAGGCTTTTCCCTCAAAATGTAAGGCAGACTGTATGATGTGTGTATACGAACAGCAATGTTACATGATAGTGAGACCTGGGCGCTGTCTGTAGAAGACTTGTGTAGATTAGAAAGAAACGAAGCCTGCATGCTCCGATGATGTGTAATAGTAATATAAGCGAACGGCAAAGCATAAATGAATTGAGAGAGAGACTGAGCACAAGAGGAATCAAATGCTGTGTGCAGGAGAGGCGGTTGCGCTGGTATGGACATGTGATGCGTATGAAGTATGACAGCTGCATAAAAAGGTGCAGAGCACTAGAAGTTGATGGAAACCGTGGAGTGGGGAGACCCAAGAAGACCTAGGATGAGGTGATAAAAGCTGACCTTACCCAATTACACCTCTCAAAGACGATGACACACGACCGTGACCTCTGGTGTCACGCAGTAATATCCCCCCCCCCCCACCACGGGTACAAGCCGAAGCTGAAGCATATAGACAATATGCCCCCACACCCTCCCACTGCAAAGTGGTCGTGGAGGTGCCACGGCCAAAAAGCACCCAGCTCACACTGTAAAGTGGACGTGTAGGCGCCACAGAAAAAAAGCACCCAGCACTCACTGTAAATGAGGTTGGTGTTAGGAAGGGCATCCAGCTGTAGAAATCAAGCCAGAACCAGTTCCCGTATGAGCAAGACAAGGTCAGCTGACCGGACACTGCCCACAACAGGACAACCTGTCTAACCCATGCTAGCGTGGAAGAACGGACGTAAAACGGCTATGAAGATGATAATGATGATATATATATAATTCACTAAATCATATACACTGTGTATATATATATATATATATATATATATATATATATATATCATCATCATCGTTTAACGTCCATCTTCCACGCTTGCATGGGTTAGACGGTTTTGTTCCATTTGTTGCGGGAATGGTCAAGAGACCGTGTCTCGCTCGTACGGAAGTGTGTCTGGCAGGTTTTTTTACAGCTGGATGCCCTTCCTAACACCAACCATATTTACAGTGTGGACTGGGAGCCTTTTTGAAGTGTCTCCTACACGACCACCTTACAGTGTGGACTGTTGTGTCATTGACACAGTGGACGGAACGGGAAAGGGAGGGTGTGTGAGGTTATGTGTGTATGTGACGTGTAAACTGTGTTAAAAATTCTATGTATCAGCCATTACGGTTCTCACTTCCACCACATTCGGTATACATGTCTGACGCTGTATGATAACCACTCCCTCGTGAATATATCATAGAAAAGACAAGGGGCGGACAGAGGTTCCGTAAGCCTTAATGCAGGCAACTCGTCTAGGAGAGCTACCACTCCGAATAAATAGGTGCGGGTTAGAGAAGTCCCCTAAGTCCAGTAAGACAACTTCTCTAGTGCTGGTGGCACGAATAAAAGCACCCAGTCCATGCTGTAAAAATGGAAGGGTGGTTAGGGCCCCTGAGTCCAGTAAGATAACCTCTCTAGTGCTGGTGGTACGAATAAAAGTACCTAGTCCATGCTGTAAAATGGAGGGGTAGAGAGGGCTCCTGAATCCAGTAAGACACCCTCTCTAGTGCTGGTGGCACAAATAAAAGCACCCAGTCCATGCTGTAAAGTGGTGCTGGTGTTAGGAAGGGCATCCAACCAGTATAATAAATGCCAAAATTATGAGCACAACAAATAAGAATTGCAACAACTGCGTCAACACAATAACACCAACCATGTTAGGGCTGCACACAGTAGAGGGGTAGCTGGTGCGGCCATGTGCGAGAACTCCCCGACCGTCATCAAGCAATCGCACTACAGGAACAGGAAAAGGAACAAGAATATGAAGACGTCACATCGCAGAGTTGCAACACTTAATGTTGGCACTCTCACAGGTAGATCTGCTGAAATAGCGGAGATGCTGGAGAGAAGGCATATGGATGTGGGCTGCGTGTAAGAGGTGAGATGGAGAGGTGCCTCTGCAAGACTAATCGCAGGCAAACATTTTACTTATAAGCTCACTTTCTGGGTGAGTAATGATGATGGGTTAGGGGGAGTAGGCATTTTCCTGGCTGAGAGATGGATCGATAAGGCAATAGAGGTAGTTAGAGTTAGTAATAGAATAATTAAGCTTAGATTAGTTGTAGGCAAGAGACTACTGACAATCATCTCTGCCTATGCTCCCCAGGCAGGCCTAGGTAAAGAAGAGAAAGACTGCTTTTACGAGCAACTTTTACAAACAGCCGCAATGACAGAGGACGGAGACATCGTTATGCTAGCAGGAGACTTCAATGGACATGTTGGACAGGTCCAGGATGGTTACACTGGGGTACATGGTGGGTATGGTTACGGCTCAAGAAATGAAGAAGGAGTGAGACTTCTTGAATTTTGTGATGCAAGTGCACTGACTATTTGCAACACTATCTTCCAGAAACCTGCCAATCACCTAATAACCTACAAATCAGGCGAGCACATAAGCCAGATTGACTTCTTGCTAGTTAGGCAGCGGGACAGAAAGATGGTGTCAAATACCAAGGCATACCCCAGGGAAGAATGTACCCCCACAGCATAGGTTAGTCGTTAGTGATATCGCAGTAAGCAAGACACGGAATGAGACATACAGGAAGGTGTGGAGAAGAAAAGTCTGGAAGTTAAAAGACTTTTCACTAAAATACAAATTTAGGAAAGCCCTTCAAGATGTGTATGACGAAAAAAAAGACGATTTAGAGTCGTATGACATAGATGATAGCTGGAATTCTTACGTGACAACTTACTGCAGGCTACTGAAGAAACTTGTGGCTGGAAAGAGCTCCAACCAGACAGAGAGTGACTTGGTGGTGGAGCAGCACGGTAGATAGGGCCATTAGAGACAAAAGATTGGAAAAATGCTTGGAAAAATACTTGGAAAAATGGTGGGAGTAGAGAAGGATATACAGCCGCTAAGAGAGAAGCTAGACATCAAGTGTACTTAGCACGCAGGGAGGCTGAGAGTAGGAGGTTTGCCAATGTTCTGCGACGGGAAGATCAGAGACGTATGGTGTTCCGCATTACAAGGCAGTGTGTCAGTGCAAATCAGGATGTTGTTGGAGATAAGTGTGTCCGGAATTATGCCGGTGTACTTAGTGTCACGAATGATCAGAAAAAGGAGGCCTGGAAATGTCATTATGACAGACTGATGAATGTGGAGAACGAATGGGAGAGAGAGAAATTACCTCCAGTATATCCGACAGAGGGACCAGCTATTGAGATTGACGAATATAGGGTCCAAGAGGCGATTAAGGAAATGAAAAATGGTAAGGCTGCTGGACCGTCGGGGATAGTTGCTGAGATGCTGAAGGTATCAAGGGACGTAGGCACTAAACTGGTTGCACGCATCATCAATCAGGCTATATACGGTGGTGTCATACCCAAAGACTGGTGCAGCAGTATTCTCATAAATTGCTACAAAGGTAAAGGGGATGCTCTGGAGAGGAGCAATTATAGGGGCATAAAACTAATGGATCAGGTCATGAAAGTAGCAGAAAGGATATTAGCGCAACTAATTAGAGAAAGGTTCAAACTAGATGAGATCCAGTTTGGTTTTGTGCCTGGGAAAAGTACAACGGATGCCCTTTTCTTAGTGAGACAATTACACGAGAGGTTCTTAGAGAAGAATAAGCCACTATACTTAGCTTTTGTTGACTTAGAGAAGGCCTTTGATAGGGTACCCTGATCTGTCATCTGGTGGTCCCTAAGGAAGCTGGGTGTTGAGAATGGCTTGTGAGGACAGTGCAAGCTTTGTACAGAGGTGCTGTCAGTAAAGTGAGGGTAGGAATGGAGTTTAGTGAGAAATTCCAGATACAAGTAGGAGTACATCAGGGTTTGGTCCTCAGCCCACTCGTGTTCATTATAGTCCTCCAAGCCATAACAGAGGAATTTAAGACTGGCTGTCCATGGGAACTTCTCTATGCTGACGATCTGGTTCTTATAGCAGAATCAGTAGAGGAGATGGAGAATAAATTCTGGCTATGGAAACAGCAGTTGGAATCAAAAGGATTGAGAGTGAACCTAGCTAAGACAAAAGTGTTGATGAGTAGAAAAGAGGACAAAACTCTGATTCCGCCAAGGAAATGGCCATGTTCGATATGCAAAAAAGAAACTGGCATAAATTCTATAAAATGTACACAATGCAGATCTTGGGTATACAAGAGATGTAGTGGGATAGCAGGCAAACTAACAGGTAGGGAGAAATACGTATGCAGTAGATGTACAGGGAAATTTGACAGTAGAAGTCGCATTGATAATGCAGGTGGGTGCTATAGAAGTGGTTGATAGCTTCCGATACCTAGGTGATCATATTAGCATGGGAGGGGGGGGGGTTCCAAGGCCATAGTATATAGAATAAGGACAGGTTGGAAGAAGTTTAGGGAACTGCTTCCTCTGGTGACGAAGAAGGGTTTCTCCCTGTGTATGAAAGGCCGGTTATATGATGCCTGTGTGAGGAGCGCGATGCTGCATGGTAGTGAGACATGGGCAGCAACTGCAGAGGATATGCAACGGCTGGAGAGAAATGAGGCAAGCATGCTCCGTTGGATGTGCAATGTCAATGTGTGTGAACGGCTGAGCATGGATGTGTTGAGAGAGAAACTGTGTCTGAGAGGGATAAATTGTTGTGTGTGGGAGAGGAGACTGCGAGGGTATGGAGATGTGATGCGCATGGAGGATGACCGATGGGTGAAGAAGTGCCAAGAAATGCCAGTTGAAGGAAGACGTAGTAGAGGAAGACCACAAAAAACATGGGCGGAGGTGGTGAGAACATACCTCAGATCGCTGAAGCTCACGGTGGAGATGACAAAAGACCGTGACAAGTGGAGAGATGCTGTGCTGAATAGGACCTGTCCCACCCTTGCAAGCAGGGAAAAACGGATGTAAAATGATGATGATGATGATGACATAGATATGTTTCTTTATTAGCCACAGGGGCACAAAAGAAGGGGACAAATACAAAGGGGGAAGTTTACATACAATAAAAACGTGTAAAATATTATCACAAATGCAATTTAAAAATGAATCGATTTTCCCCAATAGGGGGAGACATTACATATGGGTAACACATACCCCCGAAAAAAAAATGTGCAACCCTCATCTCCAGGAGTACGAAGAGTTTGTACCGCTTTCCTCTCCTCCTCTTTTTCCTCAACCTACAGGCTGATATAGAGAGAAGGCCCATTCACTCGGGCCATTCTCGCCACTTTCACCCACCTTTCATAAAACTTGCTGGGGTACAGCACCTCTCTCTCCATCCTGCTTCTTCTTCCAAAGTGGTATTTGAAAAAAAGAATCAGTTGTTGGCCGGAGAGAAAGGTGTCTGACCTCAGCCCTTTCAACCTTGTCCACCATACAACCTCTTTCGCCATAGCTATCACACAAAGGAAAACCGCCTCTCCTTCGTTTTTGAAGGAGGGTGGCGGTTTGATCATGCCAATGGACTCGGTGGTCAACCGGATTGGTCCCACCCGCGACTATTAGTCGTTCTACATAGCCCCACAGGTCGGTGACGCCCAGGCAGTGTATTAATGCGTGTGCGACGGTTTCTTCGTCTCGCACGCACCTCGGACAGATCTTTTTTGCAGGGTCCCTGCTCGGGCGCCCATGTCTGTAGAGCTTGTCTCGAACTGGTAGAGCTCCTCGGTAGCACTGCCAGGCCAGGGACTTTTGGAAGTTGTCCATCGGTCCCGAGCGGAAGGTTCTACCGAACAGACTGGCCAGTTCGTCTTCCCCTACGCCCAGAGTTTCACCGAGCACGTCGTCGCACTTGCTGCGAATCAACCCTCTATAGAATGACGAAGTGGAGTCTCCACTGATCGCCGGGTCCGTTTGCCAGAGGGCTGTGAGCGCCTGAGCACATTCGATGTGCCAGTCGCCCATTTTCCTCGGTCTTTGCTTGACCCAGGACTGCAGCTCGGTCAGCGAGACGAGTCGTGGGAAGGCTCGCCTCACGAACGGGGCCCACACTGGTTGTCCGGTGAGGAATACGTAGAGATGCCGCAGCCTGAGCGCGTGTTTGCGCATCGTCAGCCACGGCATCCCCAGCCCTCCGTTGGAAGGGCGTTGGCAGCAGATGGATCTTCTCACCAAAGGAGCCCGCCTCTTCCAAAGGAATTGGAAGAGCGCGCGCTCCATTTTGGCGAGCGTTTTGGCTGGACAAGGCACGACGGTCAAGCGGTAGTAGATGGCGGATGCTATAAAAGTGTTCGCCACCTCCGCTCGACCTTTCAAGGATAGTTTGCACTCCGCCCACTTCTGGGTGAGTGCAAATACCTTGGCCGACACCTCGTTCCAGTTCTTCTCCACCTGGAGGTCCGGACCAAACCAGACCCCGAGCAGCTTTACTGGTCCTTCCGTCCAGCGTCCGACGACGCCATCGGAAGGCATCGGTCTGCCTCTCCACGATCCGAGTTGCAAACCGATGGACTTGTCCCGGTTCAGCTTCGCTCCTGTGAACCTTTCGTATTCCTTCAGTAAGGTGCCGACTTCCTCAATTTGCGAGGCGCTCGACACCATTACTGTCACGTCGTCGGCGTAGGCCGACGCCGCTTTCCGCAGTCCCGGTTCCAGAGGGATGCCCTGCAAAAGCTCCAACTTCCGCAGTAGTGGCTCGAGAGTCAATACGTACAGAAGGGAGGAGAGAGGGCATCCCTGTCGAATGGGTCGCGTGATATGGAACGGCTCCGAGAGGTAGCCGTTCACCTTAACCCTTGAGCAGATGTTGCTGTTATGAATTGCAGCAATCCAGCCCCTGAACACGGGTCCGAAGCACACATCTGCTTCGGCTCACGTATCACGCGTCCGTTTTGTTCCTTCAAAGACAGAATCGTGGACTTGTTGCCACTTTTTGCCTCCGTCACTCGGGCCCAGCTAACAGCTTTGGTACCCTCGTTTCCCAGAGCACGTATTTTGCTTCTGACAACGCAGCCCTCATGCTTTGCGTCGAAGAACTGGTCCAAGGCCATTCTCGTTGCTAGCACGCTGGCTACGTTGCCACTTCTAATTGCCTCTTCTACTTTATCTACCAGTTCTTTCTCGGTTCTATTTCTATCTAACGCTAATTCTTTACTAAAAACTAACGAGTCTAATCTAACTGCCCTCTTGAGAGAGTACCACCATCTGTTGTTGACAATGGCCCCTGTCAAATGCTGTTTAACTAAAGTGCTAATCCGTCTACTGTAGGCTTTGCATGTCGGTAACGACAAGTTCAGCTTCCAGTAGCCGGGTCCTTGTCTATGGGTTCTATCAAAGTTGACCATGCAGGTCATTAGTTTGTGATCTGAATAGGCAACCATGAACATTTGTGGACAGCTTAACATGTCCCTATCCTTATTTCTAGCAAGAACCCTATCTAGGTACGATCTAGATGTTCCGCTACGATTAGTCAACGTCCACAGTGGCACAGTCGGAAAATCTAGTCGATATCTATCGGCCAGGTCAAATCGGCCGATTAACTGTTTGAGGATGTTACACCCCCCCCTTTATCGGGACATGCTCCCACATAGTCCCAACGTGCATCTAGGATTCCATTCCAGTCCCCCACTAAAAGCAAGGAGCGGGACGTTCCCAGAAAAGTCTCTAGACGTTTGAAGAAGTCTGGCCGCGGTGTCCCGGATGGGGCATATGCGGCCACCATCCTGAAAGCTCCACCTTCACTACCGTCAACGTCTAGGACCACCAGTCGACCCCCCGGGTCCAGATGTACCGTCTGTGTTACGAGGCCCAGGTGTTTCCGCAGCAAAACGGCAACTCCGCCCTCACCCCCTGGCTGACAGAGAGATGCGTAGATCTCAAAGTCATCGAAGATGGGGGCCAGCTGTCGCTCGCTGTGGATCCTGGACTCGCAAATGGCTACTACATCCATACTGTGCGACCTGAGGTCGTTTAAGAGTTTGCCCTGTTTCCAGGGCATCCCCAGGCCGCGTACATTCACACACCCAACTCTTATCTTGGCCATGTTGGTTCTGAAAAATTAAAAGAGAAGAAAACACTCACCTCTTCGTCTCCCGGGGATCAGGCCGCACGATTTCCATGAAGGGTCTTAGAGGAGTTGTCTGGGTGGATGGTGGTTTCCGGCGGGGTGGGGATGGAGATGTTTGGTGGAGTGGGGGTGTCTGGGGTGGGGGTGTCTTGGGTGGGGGTGTCTGGGGTGAGGGTGGGGAAACATTTTAAAAGGACGCGGTTAATGGGTTTAACACAAGGATTACCCACGTCCTTAGGAAAGTTTTCCTTTAAAGACTTATAGGTGTCCGTAGGGACCCTAATCATATTTAAATTAGGTTTGTCTACACAGTTTGAAAAAGTTTTCCCTTCGGTTTTCACCGAAGGGTCGTTAGAGATGACCTCCATTAAAGTTTTGTTTTTACTGTTTATGTATGTGTAATGTTCTTGTTGTGTTGCGGTGGTTTTTGTCTGTTGTTCTTGTGGGAGCTTTCGTTTTGTTGTAGGTGTTTGTGTTTGGAGTGATGTCGTGGTTTTGTTTTCGGGACGGGGGGTTTTTGTTTGTAATGTTTGTGTTGTTTGTGTTGGTGGTTGTATGTTTGTAGTGATGTTTGTTGTTTTTTTGTTCTTGTGGTGTCTGTTCTTTTTTCTTTTCGAACGGAGAGGCTCTCCCTCATCATCACTTGGTGATGATGTGGGGGCCTCGTCCGTTGTGGTGTCTGTGTTATTTGGAAGGGGTATGTTTTGGGGAGCTGTTGTGTTTGTGGGTGTTTTTGCAGTGGTTTTAGGTGGAGTGGGGTTGGGTGGGACTGTGCTTGCAGGTTGGTTTGTTGTTCTTGTTTTGGTTGTGTTTGCGTGTTGTTGTTGTTGTGGTGGTGGTGGTGGTGGTTGTGTTGTTGTTTTGGGTGTTGGCAGTAGTGCCTCTTTTTTTTTTAGTTAACTAAGGACAGTAAGCCTTCAGGTGACCACTGCTTAAACAGTGGTAACATGAAGGCCGCCTACCCTCAACAGAAATGTTTATGTGTGAAATTCCATCCAGAAGCACACGTTGGGGTATTTTAGCTATCCGTTCTGGCCTCATTTGGACCAGAACTTCCATGCTTGTACCATTGAATGTGCCTCTGGAGGACTTTCCCACCGAAATGATGGTGTCTTCGTCGAAATCGATGAAGTCAGTTAAAATCCACCAGACGTTTACATTTGGTGCAATGTTCAAAATTTTTATTTTTTGAGTTCTTTTTCCCATATATGTGGGGAAAAAGGTGTAAAGGGGACACACAATCGGCGATACAGAATATTTTTGTGCTGTCAATTGGTCTTTCAACAACACCGAAATGCTTCCAAAAAGTTTCCCTTTTTGGATGAAGGCAATATCCTTCATGGAATTCTTCAGAACCAGTTCAATATCGTTTTGGGATAACTGAACTGGTTTTTTCGACACATTTGAAGCAGTCCTAAAAATTACTGTTTTTAGAACAGTTTCTCTGCGTAACTGTTGAGGAGAAGTGATGCTGAAAGCACCACTCTCACCAAAAGTTACGTACTGTTTTGCATCGCTTAACATTTCCCTAGCATTGGAAATGTCAAGGTATGTGAACAGTTCCGTCTTTTGGACGGTTTGAGCAAAAGAAATCTTTTCCTTGTTCGTGGAGTTGTACGTGTTGCTGCTGTTGGTGGTGGTGGTGGTGTTGTTATCATTGTTGTTGTTGTTGGTGGTGGTGTTGTTGTTATCATTGTTGCTGTTGTTGTTCTTGTTGTCATTCTTGTTGTTGTTGTTGTTGTTGTTGTTGTTCTGGTTGGTGTTGTTTATATTTTGCATGTTATTGGTGTTTGTGTTAGTGTTGATGTTACAATCAACGTCCAACATCGTGTTTTCAAAACTGACGACATTTTCGATGTAGATAGATAGATAGAGATAGATTTCTTTATTTACCATAAAGGCATAAAAAGAAGGGACAAATACAAAGGGGGAGTTTACATATAATCGAGTAAAAAGAGTGTAACATGAAAATAATCGAAAATAGCCCCAAAAGGGAGGGGCGTGATGGGGGTTGCACCCCCCCCCCCGAAAAAGTGTGCAATCCTTTGCCCGGGGAGCACATGGAGAAGGTGCTCCCCTCTCCTTTACTTCTTTACCTACAGGATGGTATACAGAGAAGGCCCATTTACACGAGCCATTCTCACCACTATCACCCACCTTTCATAAAACTGCCTGTGACCAAGCACCTCTCTCTCCATTCTTATCCTTCTTCCGAAGTGATATCGGAAGAAGTAGACCAGATTATGGCCAGAGAGGAAGTTGCCTGACCTCAGACCTTTCAATCGTGTCCACCAAACAACCTCTTTCAACATGGCTATTACGCACAGAAAAACCGCCTTTGCTTCCTTTGTGAAGAGGGGAGGCGGTTTGATTGTCATCACGGACTCGGCGGTCAATTTAATCGGCGCCACCCGCGACAGCAGTCGTTCGGCGTAGCCCCACAGATCAGCCACGCCCGGACATTGCACCAATGCGTGCGCAACGGTTTCTTCGTGACGCACGCATCTAGGGCAAATCTTTTTTGAGGGATCCCTGCCCGGGCGCCCGTGTCTGTAGAGCCTCTCTCGAACGGGTAGAGCCCCCCGGTAGCACTGCCAGGCCAGTGACTTCTGGAAGTTGTCCATTGGTCCTGGGCCGAAAGTCCTACCGAACAGGCTGGCCAGTTCGTCTTCTTCCATGTCCAGCGACTCTCCAAGGGTGTCATCGCCCCTGCTAGCCACCAGCCCTCTATAGAATGATGAGGTGGATTCTCCACCGATGGCCTGGCCCGCTTGCCAGAGAGCCCTGAGCGCCTGAGCACACTCAGTGTGCCAGTCTCCTAGTTTTCCGGATCTTTGCTTGACCCAGGACTGTAGCTCGGTGAGCGAGACGAGTCTCGGAAAGGCTCGTTTCACGAACGGAGCCCACACCGGTTGACCAGTGAGGAATACCTGTAGGTGCCGTAGCCTTAATGCGTGCCTACGCATCATCAACCACAGCATCCCCAGCCCTCCTTTCGAAGGTTGTTGGCAGCAGATGGATCTTCTCACCATAGGAGGGCGCTTCTTCCAAAGAAATTGGAAGAGCATGCGTTCCATGGTGGTGAGTGTTTCCTTAGGGCAAGGAACGACAGTCAGGCGGTAGTAAGTGACGGACGCTATGTAAATGTTTGCCACCTCCGCCCGGCCTTTTAGGGACAGCTTACACTTGGCCCATTTCTGGGTTAGTGCAAACACCTTGTTCGTAACCTCGTTCCAGTTCTTTTCCACCTGGAGGTCCGGTCCAAACCAGACCCCAAGCAACTTTACCGGGCCCTCCGTCCAGTGTCCGACGACACCGTCAGGAGGCATCGGTCTGCCTCTCCACGTTCCGAGTTGCAGCCCGATGGATTTTTCCCGGTTCAGTTTCGCTCCTGACAACCTTTCGTACTCCTCCAGTAAGGTACCGATCGCCTCGATCTCCGAGTCGGTCGATACCATTACTGTTACGTCATCGGCGTAGGCCGACACCGCTTTGCTCAATCCTGGTTCCAGGGGGATACCCTGCAACAACTCCAACTTCCTCAGTAAAGGCTCGAGAGTCAATACGTACAGAAGGGAGGAGAGAGGGCACCCCTGTCGAATGGATCGTGTGATTTCGAACGGCTTCGAAAGGTAGCCGTTCACCTTGATCCTAGAACAGATGTGGTTGCTATGTAAGGCAGTTATCCAGCCTCTGAAAACAGGACCGAACCCAGCCGCCGCTAGCACCGCATCCAGGTAGCCATGGTCGATCCTATCGAAGGCCTTAGACTGATCCAAGTTGATCAGGGCCCCACCGAAGCCGGGTTTGTTGCCAACCCTCTCTATGATGTATCGCATGAGGTGGAGGTTATCGTGAATGGACCTGGATGGGATAGCACATGTCTGCGCATCTCCCACCAGGCCACCCACGACAAGCGCCAACCTCTTTGCTAACACCTTGGCCAAAATCTTTAACTCTGTGTTTAGCAGGGTTATGGGCCGAAAATTATTTATACTATCTCCCTTGATCTCGTCCTTCCTCACCAGCGTGACTACGCCCTTGGCTACAGAACAAGGAATTCTCCCGTTCTGCTGCCAATTGCAGTAGACCGCTTCGAGGAGTTCGGAGAAGAAGACCGGCATTGCTAAATAAAGTTCGTAAGGTATACTATTGAGACCTGGAGATTTGCGTCTGCTGCATTGGCTCAGCGCATCTCCGATCTCATCAGCCGAGATTGGTCCCTCGCAGGACTCTGCCTCTTCGCTCGAGAGACGCGGTAGGCCGTCGAGGTATGGACCGAAATCCACGCCCCCGCCCGGACCCCCGCCTCCCCCGAACAATCGGGCAAAGTGTCTTTGAAAGGCCTCGCACATCTGCTTAGGCTCCCGGATCACCCGTCCATCTTCGTCTTGCAACGACCGGATGGTGGATCGATTTCCACTCTTAGCTTCTGTCACGCGGGCCCAGCCAACGGCTTTGGCCCCCTCATTACCTAGAGCACGTATTTTACTTCGAATGACGCAGCCTTCGTGCTTTGCATCGAAAAACTGGTTCAAGGCCGTCCTCGATGCCAGCACTCTGGCCACATCTTCGCTCTTGATTGCCTCTTCTAATTTACCTGTTAATTCTTTCTCGTTTCTATTCCTATCGGCAGCTAACATCTTGCTATAACTTATTGATTCTGTTCTAATCTCTCTTTTGAGAGATGCCCACCATTGGTTGTTGACGATTGCACCCGTCAACCTCTCCTTAACTAATCTGCTAATCCGGTTTCTGTAAGTCTCTTTTGCCGGTAAAGACAAATTAAGTTTCCAGTAACCGGGACCCTGTCTATGTGTTTTCTCGAGATTGACTACGCAGGTCACTAATTTGTGATCCGTGTAGCCAACCGTGCGCATTTCTGGACAGCTTAATATGTCCCTATCCTTACTTCTAACTAAGAATCTATCTAAGTACAATCTAGATTGACCACTGTGGTTTCTCCAAGTCCAGGTAGGGACAGTTGGAAAATCTAGTCGATATCTATCGACCAAGTTAAAACGGTCGAGTAACCCCTTGAGGCTGTTACACCCCCCTCTATTAGGTCATGCTCCTGCATAGTCCCAACGTGCATCTAGGATGTCATTCCAATCCCCCGCTAGAAGCAGGGAACGCGACGTTCCCAGAAAAGTCTCCAAACGCTGGAAGAAGTCGGGCCGTTCAGCTCCGAAAGGGGAGTAGACGGCGACCAGTCTCAAGGCCGCACTTTCACTACTGCCAACGTCTAGCACCAACAAACGACTCTCCGGGTCCGAGTGCACAACCTGTACGGCAAGACCCAGGTGTTTTTGCAGCAGTACGACAACCCCACCCCCACCTCCAGGTTGACAGAGAGATGCATGCACCTCAAAGTCATCGAAGGTGGGGGGGGCCAGCTGCCGCACGACGCTGATTCGAGTCTCACAGATAACCATTACATTTATACTACATGACCTGAGGTCATTTAGAAGCTTTGCTTGCTTCCAAGTTGAGCCCAGGCCACGTGCATTCAAACATCCTACTCTTAACACATCCATGTGGGCGGCAGAGCCAAAGGAGAGTGTAGAGACCTACCTTTCCGCTTCCCGGGGTTCGGGTTGCACGACTTCCATGGGGTCGGGGGTGTTGGGTGAAGGGGTGTCTTGTGGTGGTGTGGGGTCGTCAGTGTGTGGTGGGGTTGGGGTGTTTGGAGTTGTGTTGGGGAGGGGAAGGGGAGGGGGAAAGCTTTTTAGTAGGACGCGGTTTATGGGTTTGACAGAGGGTGGTCCTACGTCCTCCTTAAAATCCTTTTTTAGTTTTTGGTAGAGGTTCATTGGGATCTTTATTAATTTTAAATGTGGGTAGTTTTCTGAAAAAACAAAGTTTACACCTTCGGTTTGTACCGAAGGATTATTGTATATGAGTTCATTTAATTTATTATTGTTTCTGTTGATGTAAGTATAGTGTAATGTCTTTTTTTTGGATGGTGTGAGTGTTTCGAAGATGGGAGGGGCAGGTTTGGTTTTGTTTGTTGCTGGAGGGGTGTTTTCTGTTTTGTTGGATTGTGTTGAGATTTGGGTGGGGGTTGTTTGGCCTTGTGTGTTTTGCACATGTTTTCTTTTTTTCCTTTTAATCTGTCTGAAGGACTCCGTTTCTTCCTCCGAATTCGTTGGGTTATCTTCACTGTTGGAGGGAAGAGGTATGTTTGCTGGTAATGTTTCCGTGTTGGTTTTCTTTGTGGGGGAGATGGATGTCACTATGTTAGACTGTGTTGTGTGTTGTATCTGCGGTGGTTGTGTTGTTTTATTGAGTGAGAGGTTGGGTGGGCCTGTATTTTGTTTTGGGGTAATGTGTTGTGACTGTTTGTGTTGTGGTGGTGGTGTGGTTTTACTGAGGGACGGGTTGGGTGGGACTGAGTTTTGTTGTTTGTTTATCTGTTGTGGTAGTGGTGGTGGAGCTGGTGTTGGTAGCAGGGTTTTCTTTTTGTTGAGTTGGGGACAAGCGGCCTTCAGGTGCCCTCTTCCTGCACAGATATGGCAGGACGGCCTTCTCCCCTCCACGCTAATGTTTATATACCCGTGGTCCTCTAATAGGATTCTGTCGGGTATTTGGGCGATGCGTTCAGGCTTCATTTGCACTACCAGCTCTATACCTGTTCCACTGAACGCATTGCCTGTGGTTTTTCCCAATGGAAATCACGTTGTCATTCACTGGATCGATGAAGCCAGCTATGAGCCAGCAGTAGTCCACATCTGGCATCATTGCATCCAGCCATATGCGTTGAGTTCTTTTCCCCATATAAGATGGATAAAAGGTAAAATTTTTCGAACGAATCGGTGACAAAGCACATTTTTTTGCCGCCGATTCGTTCTTCATGATAATTGCTAGGCTTCCATACAGTCTGTCTTTTCTTATGAAAGTGGTTTCATTAAGTACTTCTGTGAGTACTGTTTTGATATCTGCTTGAGAAGGCTGTTCAGGTTTTTTTGTACTGTTGTTGATGGTCCGAAACTTGACCGTTCGGCTTTCAATGTCTTTGGTGAATTCTTGAGGCATTTTTACAGATAAAATACCATTCTCTCCTTCACTTATGTATTGTTTGGCGTCTGTGATCCTTCGTGCCACATCTGAAATATTTTCCGGTATATAAGTCAAAGATTTCTTTGTTTTCTGTGCAAATGAAATCTTGTCGTCTGCTTTGCTTTCTGTTATGGTGTTATTTTCAAATGTTATTTTTGTGTTTGTTGTGTCTTTGTTTGTGTTATTAGTATTGTCATGCAATTTTTCAAATTTTTTTTTTTCGTTGTTGGAATCCATGTCCAGATTTGTGTTTTCGTCATTTTTTTTCTCCGCAGATTCGTCTGTTTTTATTTTAATTTTTCCTTCCTTCTCCATGACGTTAGTTGGGAAGGAAGGGGGGGACTAAAGCGTGCGAGCTTACAACTCTTACCGCTGTCCCCCCACCACTATTTTCGTTCGCTGCGTTTAACATTTCTGTTAGACGATTGAAATTTTTTTGCCACAAAATTTTTTAAAACAGGTTTTTCACCTCTAGGAGGGGTAAAGATGAGCTGACCCACCGCCTGACAGTTCAGACGAGGGGTCAAGCTACACAATTGTATCAAAATTAAGTTTGAACTCACAAAATTTCCTCAATAAATTTGAACAAAACTTCTGCGCGAAGTGAATTACATCCACACTGTAGAACAGACGACAGCTAGATTAATAGATAGATAGAGATAGATAGATAGATAGATAGAGAGAGGTGGAAATATTTTGGTTTAAATTTACTCATCTGATGAGCAGATTGATACTGAAGTCAGGTCTATTGTATTGATTAAAACCTTGAGCCGATCATCTGTGAAACATATGTCATGTGAGATATAGAAAAGCATTTTCAAGTGAAATTTTGTTATCTCATACATAATATATACATATATATGTAAATACAATCTGACCCTCACTTCATACATGCCCTCCTCCCAGTATCACTTCTTAGCTATTCCTTCTCTTCTTCCCTCTAAAGTCCTTAGACATCCTCTCTATTGAACCCTAGTAGTTACTCCCTCCACCCCTGTGCACCTCACTCTGTCAGTGCCCTTTCTGCTACCACTTCTTAGCTATTCTGTCGATTAGAGATGATTATAGCAATCGATGGGACATGCGAAAAGGGCAAACCTGGGAAGACATCGGATGAAGTTGTGAAGATTAACCTTAAGAAACTGATGAAAGATTAACGAATCTTGAAACAGCACTGTCTGGCATTCTCGACTGTTACTGACATATCTGTAGCGTCTTCATAAAACAAAAGAGAGGAAAAATTTTTTTTTATAACGAAACAATATTTTTTCTTTGATAGAGAGACTCTCATATGATAAGTTTAATGTATATAAACATATAGGCTTTCATATAAAACCCCATTATGCTTAACGCTATCTTAGTGATACTGCCAATCTATATATATAAAACTGTGGTTGTCTGTCTGTCTATCGATTTTTGGCACACATCTCCTCTTAGAATCTCTCACGGAATTGCACCGAAATTGCTATACTTGTACATTGAGCCCTAGCGAAGACATCGGAAAAAAAATATTTCAAATTGACCCACCCTATGTGACGAAATCGAATATAATGTATCGATTTTTGAGCGTAAGTTATCAGTTATTTCCCTTTGTTCTGTTTACATTGAGCGTCTTACGTAAAAAATTACGCTGGCTTTCTCAGCTTTTAAAATGACATTAACACAATACACGAACAGTTGTCGAGCCAGCAAAATATTGACCTGCAAAATTCATCAGTTCGAACATTAAGCTTCCGTTTTGCTTCATTTCCATTTAAAAGCATTTTAAAACAATATTTTTACTTGAAAACAAGTCTATTTAAAGACTACGTAAAACAAGCAAATATTTCGTCGTTAGGCGTGCAGACAGATAGTCGTGCAGAGAGGTGATATACGCGTGCAGACAGATAGTCGTGCAGAGAGGTGATATAGGCGTGCAGACAGATAGTCGTGCAGAGAGGTGATATAGGCGTGCAGACAGATAGTCGTGCAGAGAGGTGATATAGGCGTGCAGACAGATAGTCGTGCAGAGAGGTGATATAGGCGTGCAGACAGACATAACTGATAATTTGGTTACGCTAATGTTTTTCTCTGCGTTGCAGTGTTTACATTTTCGATCTTTGTTAATAAATAACCAGTGCAGTTTCTATCCCCAGCATCCTCTTTTGTTATAACATTCGGGTTATCGTTATGTTTTCTTAACTTCATAAGGCATATTGTTGGTTGAGGGAATATTAATCAAAAACACCACATGCAAGTCTGCACAGTAGACACTACAGTTTTTAAGCCAAGAAAGAAACTTAACATTGTAACTTTAACACAGCTACTGAGCGACCCCGAGCAACGCCGGGCTTTACTGCTAGTATATATATAGAGAGATTCCCCTTCGATCACGAATGACCAAAGTTCCCCTCCGATGTACAAGTCCAGGCAAAGTTGTTTGTGGAAGACTAGTAGTCGCCCATACACACTAGTCTCCTCTCTCCACGCCACCGATGTTGTTCAAGGGAAAGGCAATAGCTGATAGAGCAGAAAATAAAGTGTCTTGCTCAAAGATACAAACACCACCCGGTCCGAGAATCGAACTCACAATTGCAAGCCCAACGCTCTAACCACTGAGCCTTACACACATACAGACAAATATTTCAGTCTTGTGTTTTAACTTTAATCTAAGGAGCTTCCGATTTTTTTTTTCTTTATTCTTGAAGTATGCAAAGAATAAAAATACTGAAGCTGGAAAGAAGACTTTGATAGGTCATTCTCGATTTTTTCTGCGGACCTGCTAATGCTGCAAAACATTACTTCCGGCTCCTTGCCTAAGCAAAAGATGGCGTCTTCAGATGCAAAAGTAAATATCTGTTCACGTTGGCCTGCCTTTCACCCTTTCCCCCCCTGCAGCGGTTTCGTATATACTTTCCGCTTGGGTCCTCACCGGCTTTTATGACCCAACGAGCCCGGCTAGATACGCCAAAGGCCTCTTAATTGTTGACGTTGACCATATATACACAACATATTGTATATATATAATATATATATATAAACTCACACACACACATACATATGCATATATGTATATATATATACATAACATTGTTGGTATATATACATACATATATATATAATAATAATAATTTATATATATAATACGCTTTAATACTTTTTTTAAAGTATAAATTAACTAAACTGAGTTCGATCTCCTCTCCTAATCAACCACTATACTTAAAAGAAAAGAAATAACGTTTGTTTATAATTCTCTTCTAACTCGGAGTTTACTTCGGACGCCGAAATTAACGCAACCATGTTTGGAAACTTATTCGAGGAAGACAATTACCAACAAACACAGACCTTTAACCAAATAACATCTTGCTCAGTTGCTGCAGTTTCGGGTGATATCGAACTCAAGGCTCCAGCAGTAACTTCACCACCACCTTTAGCACGGCCACAATGTCGTCTGGCTGGACTTGGTAACCAAGGAGCCACCTGCTATCTCAATTCTCTCTTGCAGACTTTGTTTCTCACGCCGGAATTTAGAGGTAATACATCTACTGCTCTCTCCCTCTCTCTCTCCCCGCTGTCGAAAAGGCAAGAGCTCAGCCGTCGGGCCCTGACTCTCTACTAATATTTACACTCTACCTCCCAAGTATCGAGTACTCTGCTGAAAAATGGTCTTACTAGTTTAAAACTGGTATATTCCTGATATATATATATATATATGTATGCACTTATACACACACAGGGTGTCCCCCAAAAATGTATATACACATTTATTAGAATGCTGTTGAAGTGTGTATACATTTTTTGGAGACACCCTGTATATATATCTATAATCATACGGATTTTTCCATAGGGTTGTATAGGTAGACTACGTCATACTAAATGTTCATATCGTGTTAATTTGCGTTTTATTTCACTTTCTATAACCACGAATCTATGTGTGAATGTGTAGATATATTACACAAATTCTCAGAAATATATCGCTCTATTATCTAAATTTTTTGTCATTCTATTTGCGTTAATTACCTCAGTTTATTTTTACTATACACACATACACCCAAATATGAATCAACCGAGCTAAAACTTCGATGTCACTGCTACTTTTTTCTACTTAGATAATATAATATACACTCTGCTGTTTGTTACATGCTCTCGGTCTCATGAGTCAGTCCGCATAGCGAAATGAGGAAAAGCCGGGTATGTGTTATCCCCCTTCATACATAAACATATATTTTTTTTCTACGTACATATGATGGTCTGCTGAATAGTTCATAGACTGACCAAGTTACTCTCATGGAATGACCAAATGAAGTTTATTATTCAACATAGTCCCTGGAAAGAATCAAGGCAGTTATTAGTGAGAGTTAAGATTAATGCATGCAAGATTTCACAGCTCTAACATCACTCTTTCATATGGTGATCAAGATACTCTCATGGAATGACCAAATGAGGTTTATTTTTCAACGTAGTCTCTGGAAAGAAACAATGCAGTTATTAATAAGAAGAATTGAAATTAAGGCATGCAAGATTTCACAGCTCTATCATCATTCATTCATAGTCAATCTAAAATTATTTCAGCCTACCCTCTTATTTACATACACCCATGTTCAAGCTATCCCTCTCAGATCCACCATTAACCGGTGTCAAAGAAAATATAAATAGAACCCCCTTATGCTAACACAGATATGTTATCAAACGATTGTCAACATTAGTGGACCCTAAACACGATCATGGTATTTTTTAAATGTTTTCTGCTTAATGTAATCAACTGGTTACTGTTGTATATAATAAGTCAGTCACAAAGTGATCACAATAAGTGTTCAATTCCTCAATCCACGAGGCCCTCGCTTATACAGACATTTTTCTAAAAAACGTAGAAAACCAAACCATTGAGGACTAAAACCGGACGTAACTGATTCCAGTTGTTATTGGTACATTGAAAGTGAAAGTCAATTGACGACTGAAAATATTTTGTATTTTGCGCTGTTCAAATTATTCGATTGACCGTGAGATGGAAACATTTTAACAACATAAATTACAAAATACTTTATTATACATATATTATTGTAATACCGCAAAATCTGTTATGTTAAACTATATAATATACACTTGACCGAATTAAATAAATTACTCTAATTTTAATGTCAGAATGTAGAAAATACAATCCATTTTTATTTTCAGCGTAACAATGACATTAATAAAACATTTCCTTTTTTAAGGATATATATAATATATATATATATACACGTATGTGGTTGACGACTGGGAGAAAAGTGTACTCAATACCGAAGTATAATTTTAATTATATTAAGGCTAAATAGTGACTCTTGTTACTCTGGAGTTTCGCCTTGTTTATCACAGGGTCATCTTGTCTGATGACACTGTGATAAACAAAGTGAAACTCCAGTAACAAGAGTCACTATTTAGTTTTAATATGATGAATATATATATATAATCACAGTTTAACGTCGATTTTTCCATAAGCCGTAACTTGCTCAGACGGAACTAATTTGGCTGGGATTTTTGCAGCTGGATACCCTTCCTAATACCAACCACGTTTACAGTGTTGTGTGTGTCATCATCATCATCATCATCATCAGGTTTAGCGTCCGTGTTCCACGCTTGCATGGGTTTGGACGGGGGTTTTCCCACTTGAGGCAAGAGTGGTTGTCTTGCTCGCATAGGACTGTCTGGCGGGTTTTCTACAGTTGGATGCCCTTCCTAACACCAACCACATTTACAGTGTGGGGCTGGGAGGTTTTTACCGTGTTGCCTACACGGCCACATTACAGCGTGGACTGTCTGGCGGGTTTTCTACAGCTGGATGCCCTTCCTAACACCAACCACATTTACAGTGTGGGGCTGGGAGGTTTTTACCGTGTTGCCTACACGGCCACATTTACAGCGTGGACTGTGTGTTTTTTTGTCGTGACACCTACACGATCTCATTTGTTTCGGCCTGGATGTTGTGGGACCAACATAACTGTATATATTTTCACCAGGTTAATTTTAAGGCCTTTTGATTCTAGGCCGTGCTTCCATGTTTGGAATTTCTTCTCTAGTTCGGTCATTGATTCAGCTATGAGCGTTAGATCATCTGCGTATAGGAGTTCCCATGGGCAGCCGGTCTTGAACTCCTCTGTTATAGCCTGAAGGGCAATAATAAATAGTAGGGGGCTAAGAACAGAGCCCTGATGGACACCAACTTTTACGCTAAACTCTTCACTATATTCGTTGTTAATTCTAACCTTACTGACTGTTTCTTTATACATGGCTTGTATAGCTCTCACAAGCCATTCGTCAACACCTAGTTTTCTAAGAGACCACCATTTTCCGAATATATATATATATTCATCATTATCGTTTAATGTCCATTTTGCCTGTTAGCAGGGGTTGGACATGTTACAGACCGATCAGTACTCAAGCCGGGGCTCTGACTTCCAGGTAGCTCTTGGGGCCTGACGTACGATTCCACATTCTATCCAGTGCATTTTATCGTGGCACCCACACTAGGGAAGTTGTCATGTATTTGGCATAGGTAAAGAGTTTTCCTGGCCCTTAGTTTGGAATGTTTTCTATGGTTGGACAGCCTACCTATCATCAACCACTTTACAGAATATTCTGGGTGCATTTATTGTGTAGTTCACCAACACTAAAAAGGTTGTCACGTAGACGGATTTTCACCAGCACAACATGTTGCTGAAATCCTTTGACATTTTTTGCGAGGCTCAGCTTCTTAAGGCCAGCCTTTATTACCTCATCACATATTTTAATGGGTCTGGAGTTCCCTCCACAGAGATTTATGCATTTCTTTATACAGCTATCATCTCCATATGCATCACATGTCCATATCGCAGTCTTCTCATGTACACTACATCTAATTCCTCTTATGCCAAGTTTTTCTCTCAGCTCACTCATGCTACATCAGTCATTACACATCCATTGGAGCATACTTGATTCATTTCTTCTTAGCCTTCTGCAGTCAAGGCCCATGTTTCACAGCCATGTAGCATTGCTGTTCGCATGCAGGCGTCATAGTCTATCCTTCACAGTGAGAGAGGGTTTTGTTGTCAGCAGGAGTACCATCTCTCTAAACTTCCAGTCTGTTCCTACCCTGACTATTACACTTTCAGGGCACTGCTGATTATGTAACTTGGGTAACAAAACCTTTCAACAACTTCTAAGGAGCCTCATTTGCAATTGTGGGTAATCCTGTTAGTATTAGCTTCCTACTTATCAGAACTTTAGTCTTTAAGTTTACTTTCAGGCCTTTTGTTTCTAGGTTTTTCTTCCCTGCCTAGAATTTTATCTAATACCCGCACAGATTCAGCTATAAGGATTAGATTATCAGCATACAAAAGTTTCCATTGTGTACCAATTTCATACTCCTCCATAATAGCTTGAAGGACAATGATAAACAGAAATGGGCTCATGACTGACCTCTGGGGCACCCCCACATTCATTGCCAGTTCTCACTTTGCTGGTTGTACCCTTATGCATGGCCTTCACGAGCTAACCTTGTGTTCTTGTAGCGGTGTATATACACAATCTAATTATATTACTTTGTGTGTGTGTGTGTGTGTGTGTATATATATATATATATATTTATATATATAATGTCAAGTATCGTCATTACCAACTGCTATTCAGTCAAAGATACTCTAGAAAGAAGCAACTACAGAGGCACCAAAGCAATGGATTATGTTATGAACTAACTGTTTATATTTTCATTCCACAATAGCATCTCTTCCTCACAACCGTATCATGTTTATATTTATACTCCACAACACTCACTATCTCACCTTTCTCTTCATATTTTCACCTCACAATAACATTGCTGATAGTTCAGCTTCATAAATTATAACTATGGTGCAAAACAATGGCTTTTATTATTATTATTTATGTTTAGAATTCAAATCTATTGTTGGTGAACTTTGCCGTGTTTGATAGTGGTGTGTCAATAAAACATTTAGCAGTAGGGTTGCTTTAATTGAATGTTCTAAGTCTGTCTGAAGCCGGGTGGCTCATCAGGCTGGTACTTATCCTGGTTTCCATGGTGTTAAGCAACTGAGAATACAAGACTGTCCCCCCTGCCTGGACAGGACACCAGTCCATTGCAGGGTTAAACCCCCAGCTACTGCTGGTACTCATTTTCAGTTGAGTATACTGGAGCAATGTGAAATGAAGTGTTTTGCTCAAGAACACAACACACAGGTTCAGGAATCGAACCCACAACATTATGATTGTAAATCCAACACCCTTACCACTAGGCCATGCACCTCTACTCTAATTGAATGTATTGTCACCAAAATATTTTCGACTTTGTTGCCTAGTTTAGATATTAATGTAATTGTTTAATCCCTGATGGAGGACAGAGCCTGGGACCTTTGCAGTTCCTCCTTGCTTTGTGTGCTTAATATGGTTGATGTGCTGTGTGTGTATGGTGAGAAATCGGGTGGGTAGATAGTGAAAAGACAGTTTAAGTGGGGGTGGATAAGGGAAGTAAAATGGATGGCATTGGTGAAGGTTAGGTGACAGCATAAAGAGTAGTGATTGGAAAACTTGTCTAACTGCAGGTCAACCATAGTTGAGCTGACCTATGATAAAATATGTTATTGTCTTGACCATCCTACCTTGTCTTTGTTTGAGGTATATGAAGGTTGGTTGAAAAGTTCATAGGCTGAGCAAGATACTCTCATGGAATGACCAAATGAGGTATATTTTTCAACATAGGCTCTGAAGAGAAACAGTGCAGTTATTAAGAGTTGAAAAAAATGCATGCAAGATTTCACATCCCTCACATCACTCCTTCATAGTCAGCCTATGAACTTTTCAGCCAACCTTTTATTCTGGATATTCATGTCTCCTGCTGTACAATGGTTGAGTGTGATTTAAGAAGGATTAACTATTGTTTCTAGCATGTAGAAACTCAAAGATTTTATAATTGTGTGTTACTTACAGAGTTGTGTTAGTTGAGAAGGGGTGAGTTTATCAATCGTTCGAGTAGGAGAGAGTTTATCAATCGTTCAAGTAGGAGTGAGTTTATCAATTGTTTGAGTAGGGGTGAGTTTATCACCTCTTTAAGCAGGAGGGGTGGATAATTAGTAAAGATTCTCTTGGTAAGAAACCAGAGAGAGCTGTTAAAAGGTGAGGGGTGTGGCACAAAACCATTGGCTGTTTATCTAATGGTCAACATCGCACTGTGTAATGGTGGACTACTTGCTTGGATAAGTATTTGTTCTTTATATATGTGTGTGTGCTTGTCTGTATGTCTATTTCTATAACTGTTAGACTACATACATATCTATCTATTTTTATCTGTTGCATCTGACTGGCTATCTAGATGTCCATCTACTTTTTTATCTCCCATTTCTCTCTGTCTGTTTGTCTATTTTACTGACTTTAAATGTCTGTAATTCTTTCTGTCTGTCTCTTTACATATCTATCTACTTCTCTGTTTTTGTCTCTGCTTACCTATCTAAACAACCCCTCCTCCTCACACAACCATCACTAAATATTTCCTGTCTCAGTATTAACCATCAAGTTTGTATGAATGCCACCAACTCTCATCTTCCTACCATAATACACATATATCATGTCTACAATACACATATATCATGTCTACAATACACATATATCATGTCTACAATACACATGTATCATGTCTACAATACACATATATCATGTCTACAGTACACATATATCATGTCTACAATACACATATATCATGTCTACAGTACACATATATCATGTCTACAGTACACATGTATCATGTCTACAATACACATATATCATGTCTACAATACACATATATCATGTCTACAGTACACACATATCATGTCTACAATACACATATATCATGTCTACAATACACATATATCAAGTCTACACTACACATATATCATGTCTACAATACACATGTATCATGTCTACAATACACATGTATCATGTCTACAATACACATGTATCATGTCTACAATACACATGTATCATGTCTACAGTACACATCTATCATGTCTACAGTACACATGTATCATGTCTATAATACACATGTATCATGTCTACAGTACACATGTATCATGTCTACAGTACACATGTATCATGTCTACAGTACGCATGTATCATGTCTACAATACACATGTATCATGTCTACAGTACACATGTATCATGTCTACAGGACACATGTATCATGTCTACAATACACATGTATCATGTCTACAGTACACATATATCATGTCTACAATACACATATATCATGTCTACAATACACATATATCATGTCTACAATACACATATATCATGTCTACAGTACACATATATCATGTCTACAATACACATGTATCATGTCTAAAGTACACATATATCCTGTCTACAGTACACATATATCATGTCTACAGTACACATGTATCATGTCTACAATACACATGTATCATGTCTACAATACACATGTATCATGTCTACAATACACATATATCATGTCTACAATACACATGTATCATGTCTACAGTACACATGTATCATGTCTACAATACACATGTATCATGTCTACAGTACACACATATCCTGTCTACAGTACACATATATCATGTCTACAATACACATATATCATGTCTACAATACACATATATCATGTATACAGTACACATATATCATGTCTACAGTACACATATATCATGTCTACAATACACATATATCATGTCTACAATACACATGTATCATGTCTACAATACACATGTATCATGTCTACAGTACACATATATCATGTCTACAGTACACATATATCATGTCTACAATACACATATATCATGTCTACAGTACACATATATCATGTCTACAGTACACATATATCATGTCTACAATACACATATATCATGTCTACAGTACACATATATCATGTCTACAATACACATATATCATGTCTACAATACACATGTATCATGTCTACAGTACACATATATCATGTCTACAGTACATATATCATGTCTACAATACACATGTATCATGTCTACAATACACATATATCATGTCTACAATACACATGTATCATGTCTACAGTACACATATATCATGTCTACAGTACATATATCATGTCTACAGTACACATATATCATGTCTACAGTACATATATCATGTCTACAATACACATGTATCATGTCTACAATACACATCTATCATGTCTACAGTACACATGTATCATGTCTATAATACACATGTATCATGTCTACAGTACACATGTATCATGTCTACAGTACACATGTATCATGTCTACAGTACACATGTATCATGTCTACAATACACATGTATCATGTCTACAGTACACATGTATCATGTCTACAATACACATGTATCACGTCTACAGTACACATATATCATGTCTACAGTACACATGTATCATGTCTACAATACACATATATCATGTCTACAATACACATATATCATGTCTACAATACACATATATCATGTCTACAGTACACATATATCATGTCTACAATACACATATATCATGTCTACAATACACATATCATGTCTACAATACACATGTATCATGTCTACAATACACATGTATCATGTCTACAATACACATGTATCATGTCTACAATACACATGTATCATGTCTACAGTACACATATATCATGTCTACAGTACACGTATATCATGCCTACAATACACATATATCATGTCTACAGTACACAGTATCATGTCTACAATACACATATATCATGTCTACAATACACATATATCATGTCTACAATACACATATATCATGTCTACAGTACACAGTATCATGTCTACAATACACATATATCACGTCTACAATACACATATATCATGTCTACAATACACATGCATCAAGTCTACAATACACATGTATCATGTCTACAATACACATGTATCATGTCTACAATACACATGTATCATGTCTACAATACACATGTATCATGTCTACAGTACACATCTATCATGTCTACAGTACACATGTATCATGTCTATAATACACATGTATCATGTCTACAGTACACATGTATCATGTCTACAGTACACATGTATCATGTCTACAGTACGCATGTATCATGTCTACAATACACATGTATCATGTCTACAGTACACATGTATCATGTCTACAGTACACATGTATCATGTCTACAATACACATGTATCATGTCTACAGTACACATATATCATGTCTACAATACACATATATCATGTCTACAATACACATATATCATGTCTACAGTACACATATATCATGTCTACAGTACACATATATCATGTCTACAATACACATATATCATGTCTACAATACACATGTATCATGTCTACAATACACATGTATCATGTCTACAGTACACATATATCATGTCTACAGTACACATATATCATGTCTACAATACACATATATCATGTCTACAGTACACATATATCATGTCTACAGTACACATATATCATGTCTACAATACACATATATCATGTCTACAGTACACATATATCATGTCTACAATACACATATATCATGTCTACAATACACATGTATCATGTCTACAGTACACATATATCATGTCTACAGTACATATATCATGTCTACAATACACATGTATCATGTCTACAATACACATATATCATGTCTACAATACACATGTATCATGTCTACAGTACACATATATCATGTCTACAGTACATATATCATGTCTACAGTACATATATCATGTCTACAGTACACATATATCATGTCTACAGTACATATATCATGTCTACAATACACATGTATCATGTCTACAATACACATCTATCATGTCTACAGTACACATGTATCATGTCTATAATACACATGTATCATGTCTACAGTACACATGTATCATGTCTACAGTACACATGTATCATGTCTACAATACACATGTATCATGTCTACAGTACACATGTATCATGTCTACAGTACACATGTATCATGTCTACAATACACATGTATCATGTCTACAGTACACATATATCATGTCTACAGTACACATGTATCATGTCTACAATACACATGTATCATGTCTATAATACACATATATCATGTCTACAATACACATATATCATGTCTACAATAGACATATATCATGTCTACAATACACATATATCATGTCTACAGTACACATATATCATGTCTACAATACACATATATCATGTCTACAGTACACATATCATGTCTACAATACACATGTATCATGTCTACAATACACATGTATCATGTCTACAATACACATGTATCATGTCTACAATACACATGTATCATGTCTACAATACACATGTATCATGTCTACAGTACACATATATCATGTCTACAGTACACGTATATCATGCCTACAATACACATATATCATGTCTACAGTACACAGTATCATGTCTACAATACACATATATCATGTCTACAATACACATATATCATGTCTACAGTACACAGTATCATGTCTACAATACACATATATCATGTCTACAATACACATATATCATGTCTACAATACACATGCATCAAGTCTACAATACACATGTATCATGTCTACAATACACATGTATCATGTCTACAATACACATGTATCATGTCTACAATACACATGTATCATGTCTACAGTACACATCTATCATGTCTACAGTACACATGTATCATGTCTATAATACACATGTATCATGTCTACAGTACACATGTATCATGTCTACAGTACACATGTATCATGTCTACAGTTACACATGTATCATGTCTACAATACACATGTATCATGTCTACAGTACACATGTATGATGTCTACAGTACACATGTATCATGTCTACAATACACATGTATCATGTCTACAGTACACATATATCATGTCTACAGTACACATGTATCATGTCTACAATACACATGTATCATGTCTACAATACACATATATCATGTCTACAATACACATATATCATGTCTACAGTACACATATATCATGTCTACAGTACACATATATCATGTCTACAGTACACATATATCATGTCTACAATACACATATATCATGTTTACAATACACATGTATCACGTCTACAGTACACATATATCATGTCTACAATACACATATATCATGTCTACAATACACATGCATCATGTCTACAATACACATGTATCATGTGTACAATACACATGTATCATGTCTACAATACACATGTATCATGTCTACAATACACATATATCATGTCTACAATACACATATATCATGTCTACAATACACATATATCATGTCTACAGTACACATATATCATGTCTACAATACACATATCATGTCTACAATACACATGTATCATGTCTACAATACACATGTATCATGTCTACAATACACATATATCATGTCTACAATACACATGTATCATGTCTACAATACACATGTATCATGTCTACAGTACACATATATCATGTCTATAGTACACGTATATCATGCCTACAATACACATATATCATGTCTACAATACACATATATCATGTCTACAGTACACAGTATCATGTCTACAATACACATATATCATGTCTACAGTACACATATATCATGTCTACAATACACATGTATCAAGTCTACAATACACATGTATCATGTCTACAGTACACATGTATCATGTCTACAATACACATATATCATGTCTACAGTACACAGTATCATGTCTACAATACACATATATCATGTCTACAGTACACATATATCATGTCTACAATACACATGCATCAAGTCTACAATACACATGTATCATGTCTACAATACACATGTATCATGTCTACAATACACATGTATCATGTCTACAATACACATGTATCATGTCTACAGTACACATATATCATGTCTACAATACACATATATCATGTCTACAGTACATATATCATGTCTACAATACACATATATCATGTCTCCAGTACACATGTATCATGTCTACAATACACATGTATCATGTCTACAGTACACATGTATCATGTCTACAATACACATGTATCATGTCTACAGTACACATGTATCATGTCTACAGTACACAGTATCATGTCTACAATACACATATATCATGTCTACAGTACACAGTATCATGTCTACAATACACATATATCATGTCTACAATACACATATATCATGTCTACAGTACACAGTATCATGTCTACAATACACATATATCATGTCTACAATACACATATATCATGTCTACAATACACATGCATCAAGTCTACAATACACATGTATCATGTCTACAATACACATGTATCATGTCTACAATACACATGTATCATGTCTACAATACACATGTATCATGTCTACAGTACACATCTATCATGTCTACAGTACACATGTATCATGTCTATAATACACATGTATCATGTCTACAGTACACATGTATCATGTCTACAGTACACATGTATCAGGTCTACAGTATGCATGTATCATGTCTACAATACACATGTATCATGTCTACAGTACACATGTATCATGTCTACAGTACACATGTATCATGTCTACAATACACATGTATCATGTCTACAGTACACATATATCATGTCTACAATACACATATATCATGTCTACAATACACATATATCATGTCTACAGTACACATATATCATGTCTACAGTACACATATATCATGTCTACAATACACATATATCATGTCTACAATACACATGTATCATGTCTACAATACACATGTATCATGTCTACAGTACACATATATCATGTCTACAGTACACATATATCATGTCTACAATACACATATATCATGTCTACAGTACACATGTATCATGTCTACAATACACATGTATCATGTCTACAGTACACATGTATCATGTCTACAGTACACATGTATCATGTCTACAGTACACAGTATCATGTCTACAATACACATATATCATGTCTACAGTACACAGTATCATGTCTACAATACACATATATCATGTCTACAATACACATATATCATGTCTACAGTACACAGTATCATGTCTACAATACACATATATCATGTCTACAATACACATATATCATGTCTACAATACACATGCATCAAGTCTACAATACACATGTATCATGTCTACAATACACATGTATCATGTCTACAATACACATGTATCATGTCTACAATACACATGTATCATGTCTACAGTACACATCTATCATGTCTACAGTACACATGTATCATGTCTATAATACACATGTATCATGTCTCCAGTACACATGTATCATGTCTACAGTACACATGTATCATGTCTACAGTATGCATGTATCATGTCTACAATACACATGTATCATGTCTACAGTACACATGTATCATGTCTACAGTACACATGTATCATGTCTACAATACACATGTATCATGTCTACAGTACACATATATCATGTCTACAATACACATATATCATGTCTACAATACACATATATCATGTCTACAGTACACATATATCATGTCTACAGTACACATATATCATGTCTACAATACACATATATCATGTCTACAATACACATGTATCATGTCTACAATACACATGTATCATGTCTACAGTACACATATATCATGTCTACAGTACACATATATCATGTCTACAATACACATATATCATGTCTACAGTACACATATATCATGTCTACAGTACACATATATCATGTCTACAATACACATATATCATGTCTACAGTACACATATATCATGTCTACAATACACATATATCATGTCTACAATACACATGTATCATGTCTACAGTACACATATATCATGTCTACAGTACATATATCATGTCTACAATACACATGTATCATGTCTACAATACACATATATCATGTCTACAATACACATGTATCATGTCTACAATACACATGTATCATTTCTACAATACACATATATCATGTCTACAATACACATGTATCATGTCTACAATACACATATATCATGTCTACAGTACATATATCATGTCTACAGTACATATATCATGTCTACAGTACACATATATCATGTCTACAGTACATATATCATGTCTACAATACACATGTATCATGTCTACAATACACATCTATCATGTCTACAGTACACATGTATCATGTCTATAATACACATGTATCATGTCTACAGTACACATGTATCATGTCTACAGTACACATGTATCATGTCTACAATACACATGTATCATGTCTACAGTACACATGTATCATGTCTACAGTACACATGTATCATGTCTACAATACACATGTATCATGTCTACAGTACACATATATCATGTCTACAGTACACATGTATCATGTCTACAATACACATGTATCATGTCTATAATACACATGTATCATGTCTACAATACACATATATCATGTCTACAATAGACATATATCATGTCTACAATACACATATATCATGTCTACAGTACACATATATCATGTCTACAATACACATATATCATGTCTACAATACACATATCATGTCTACAATACACATGTATCATGTCTACAATACACATGTATCATGTCTACAATACACATGTATCATGTCTACAATACACATGTATCATGTCTACAATACACATGTATCATGTCTACAGTACACATATATCATGTCTACAGTACACGTATATCATGCCTACAATACACATATATCATGTCTACAGTACACAGTATCATGTCTACAATACACATATATCATGTCTACAATACACATATATCATGTCTACAGTACACAGTATCATGTCTACAATACACATATATCATGTCTACAATACACATATATCATGTCTACAATACACAGTATCATGTCTACAATACACATATATCATGTCTACAATACACATATATCATGTCTACAATACACATGCATCAAGTCTACAATACACATGTATCATGTCTACAGTACACATGTATCATGTCTACAATACACATGTATCATGTCTACAATACACATGTATCATGTCTACAGTACACATCTATCATGTCTACAGTACACATGTATCATGTCTATAATACACATGTATCATGTCTACAGTACACATGTATCATGTCTACAATACACATATATTCATCTCTACAATACACATATATCATGTCTACAGTACATATATCATGTCTACAGTACACATATATCATATCTACATTACACATATATCATCTCTACAATACGCATGTATCATGTCTACACTACACATATATCATGTCTACAATACACATATATCATGTCTATAGTACACATATATCATGTCTACAGTACACATATATCATGTCTACAATACACATATCATGTCTACTGTACACATATATCATGTCTACTGTACACATATATCATGTCTACAATACACATATATCACGTCTGCAGTACACATGTATCATGTCTACAATACACATGTATCATGTCTACAATACACATGTATCATGTCTACAGTACACATCTATCATGTCTACAGTACACATGTATCATGTCTATAATACACATGTATCATGTCTACAGTACACATGTATCATGTCTACAGTACACATGTATCAGGTCTACAGTATGCATGTATCATGTCTACAATACACATGTATCATGTCTACAGTACACATGTATCATGTCTACAGTACACATGTATCATGTCTACAATACACATGTATCATGTCTACAGTACACATATATCATGTCTACAATACACATGTATCATGTCTACAATACACATGTATCATGTCTACAGTACACATCTATCATGTCTACAGTACACATGTATCATGTCTATAATACACATGTATCATGTCTACAGTACACATGTATCATGTCTACAGTACACATGTATCAGGTCTACAGTATGCATGTATCATGTCTACAATACACATGTATCATGTCTACAGTACACATGTATCATGTCTACAGTACACATGTATCATGTCTACAATACACATGTATCATGTCTACAGTACACATATATCATGTCTACAATACACATATATCAAGTCTACAATACACATATATCATGTCTACAGTACACATATATCATGTCTACAGTACACATATATCATGTCTACAATACACATATATCATGTCTACAATACACATGTATCATGTCTACAATACACATGTATCATGTCTACAGTACACATATATCATGTCTACAGTACACATATATCATGTCTACAATACACATATATCATGTCTACAGTACACATGTATCATGTCTACAATACACATGTATCATGTCTACAGTACACATGTATCATGTCTACAGTACACATGTATCATGTCTACAGTACACAGTATCATGTCTACAATACACATATATCATGTCTACAGTACACAGTATCATGTCTACAATACACATATATCATGTCTACAATACACATATATCATGTCTACAGTACACAGTATCATGTCTACAATACACATATATCATGTCTACAATACACATATATCATGTCTACAATACACATGCATCAAGTCTACAATACACATGTATCATGTCTACAATACACATGTATCATGTCTACAATACACATGTATCATGTCTACAATACACATGTATCATGTCTACAGTACACATCTATCATGTCTACAGTACACATGTATCATGTCTATAATACACATGTATCATGTCTCCAGTACACATGTATCATGTCTACAGTACACATGTATCATGTCTACAGTATGCATGTATCATGTCTACAATACACATGTATCATGTCTACAGTACACATGTATCATGTCTACAGTACACATGTATCATGTCTACAATACACATGTATCATGTCTACAGTACACATATATCATGTCTACAATACACATATATCATGTCTACAATACACATATATCATGTCTACAGTACACATATATCATGTCTACAGTACACATATATCATGTCTACAATACACATATATCATGTCTACAATACACATGTATCATGTCTACAATACACATGTATCATGTCTACAGTACACATATATCATGTCTACAGTACACATATATCATGTCTACAATACACATATATCATGTCTACAGTACACATATATCATGTCTACAGTACACATATATCATGTCTACAATACACATATATCATGTCTACAGTACACATATATCATGTCTACAATACACATATATCATGTCTACAATACACATGTATCATGTCTACAGTACACATATATCATGTCTACAGTACATATATCATGTCTACAATACACATGTATCATGTCTACAATACACATATATCATGTCTACAATACACATGTATCATGTCTACAATACACATGTATCATTTCTACAATACACATATATCATGTCTACAATACACATGTATCATGTCTACAATACACATATATCATGTCTACAGTACATATATCATGTCTACAGTACATATATCATGTCTACAGTACACATATATCATGTCTACAGTACATATATCATGTCTACAATACACATGTATCATGTCTACAATACACATCTATCATGTCTACAGTACACATGTATCATGTCTATAATACACATGTATCATGTCTACAGTACACATGTATCATGTCTACAGTACACATGTATCATGTCTACAATACACATGTATCATGTCTACAGTACACATGTATCATGTCTACAGTACACATGTATCATGTCTACAATACACATGTATCATGTCTACAGTACACATATATCATGTCTACAGTACACATGTATCATGTCTACAATACACATGTATCATGTCTATAATACACATGTATCATGTCTACAATACACATATATCATGTCTACAATAGACATATATCATGTCTACAATACACATATATCATGTCTACAGTACACATATATCATGTCTACAATACACATATATCATGTCTACAATACACATATCATGTCTACAATACACATGTATCATGTCTACAATACACATGTATCATGTCTACAATACACATGTATCATGTCTACAATACACATGTATCATGTCTACAATACACATGTATCATGTCTACAGTACACATATATCATGTCTACAGTACACGTATATCATGCCTACAATACACATATATCATGTCTACAGTACACAGTATCATGTCTACAATACACATATATCATGTCTACAATACACATATATCATGTCTACAGTACACAGTATCATGTCTACAATACACATATATCATGTCTACAATACACATATATCATGTCTACAATACACAGTATCATGTCTACAATACACATATATCATGTCTACAATACACATGCATCAAGTCTACAATACACATGTATCATGTCTACAGTACACATGTATCATGTCTACAATACACATGTATCATGTCTACAATACACATGTATCATGTCTACAGTACACATCTATCATGTCTACAGTACACATGTATCATGTCTATAATACACATGTATCATGTCTACAGTACACATGTATCATGTCTACAATACACATATATTCATCTCTACAATACACATATATCATGTCTACAGTACATATATCATGTCTACAGTACACATATATCATATCTACATTACACATATATCATCTCTACAATACGCATGTATCATGTCTACACTACACATATATCATGTCTACAATACACATATATCATGTCTATAGTACACATATATCATGTCTACAGTACACATATATCATGTCTACAATACACATATCATGTCTACTGTACACATATATCATGTCTACTGTACACATATATCATGTCTACAATACACATATATCACGTCTGCAGTACACATGTATCATGTCTACAATACACATGTATCATGTCTACAATACACATGTATCATGTCTACAATACACATATATCATGTCTACAATACACATGTATCATGTCTACAATACACATGTATCATGTCTACAGTACACATATATCATGTCTACAGTACACACATATGTCTACAGTACACATATATCATGTCTACAGTACACATATATCATGTCTACAGTACACATATATCATGTCTACAGTACACATATATCATGTCTACAATACACATATATCATGTCTACAATACACATATATCATGTCTACAGTACACATATATCATGTCTACAGTACACATATATCATGTCTACAGTACACATATATCATGTCTACAGTACACATATATCATGTCTACAATACACATATATCATGTCTACAATACACATGTATCATGTCTACAATACACATGTATCATGTCTACAGTACACATATATCATGTCTACAGTACACATATATCATGTCTACAATACACATATATCATGTCTACAGTACACATATATCATGTCTACAGTACACATATATCATGTCTACAATACACATATATCATGTCTACAGTACACATATATCATGTCTACAATACACATATATCATGTCTACAATACACATGTATCATGTCTACAGTACACATATATCATGTCTACAGTACATATATCATGTCTACAATACACATGTATCATGTCTACAATACACATATATCATGTCTACAATACACATGTATCATGTCTACAGTACACATATATCATGTCTACAGTACATATATCATGTCTACAGTACACATATATCATGTCTACAGTACATATATCATGTCTACAATACACATGTATCATGTCTACAATACACATCTATCATGTCTACAGTACACATGTATCATGTCTATAATACACATGTATCATGTCTACAGTACACATGTATCATGTCTACAGTACACATGTATCATGTCTACAGTACACATGTATCATGTCTACAATACACATGTATCATGTCTACAGTACACATGTATCATGTCGACAGTACACATGTATCATGTCTACAATACACATGTATCACGTCTACAGTACACATATATCATGTCTACAGTACACATGTATCATGTCTACAATACACACATATCATGTCTACAATACACATATATCATGTCTACAATACACATATATCATGTCTACAGTACACATATATCATGTCTACAATACACATATATCATGTCTACAATACACATATCATGTCTACAATACACATGTATCATGTCTACAATACACATGTATCATGTCTACAATACACATGTATCATGTCTACAATACACATGTATCATGTCTACAGTACACATATATCATGTCTACAGTACACGTATATCATGCCTACAATACACATATATCATGTCTACAGTACACAGTATCATGTCTACAATACACATATATCATGTCTACAATACACATATATCATGTCTACAATACACATATATCATGTCTACAGTACACAGTATCATGTCTACAATACACATATATCACGTCTACAATACACATATATCATGTCTACAATACACATGCATCAAGTCTACAATACACATGTATCATGTCTACAATACACATGTATCATGTCTACAATACACATGTATCATGTCTACAATACACATGTATCATGTCTACAGTACACATCTATCATGTCTACAGTACACATGTATCATGTCTATAATACACATGTATCATGTCTACAGTACACATGTATCATGTCTACAGTACACATGTATCATGTCTACAGTACGCATGTATCATGTCTACAATACGCATGTATCATGTCTACAGTACACATGTATCATGTCTACAGTACACATGTATCATGTCTACAATACACATGTATCATGTCTACAGTACACATATATCATGTCTACAATACACATATATCATGTCTACAATACACATATATCATGTCTACAGTACACATATATCATGTCTACAGTACACATATATCATGTCTACAATACACATATATCATGTCGACAATACACATGTATCATGTCTACAATACACATGTATCATGTCTACAGTACACATATATCATGTCTACAGTACACATATATCATGTCTACAATACACATATATCATGTCTACAGTACACATATATCATGTCTACAGTACACATATATCATGTCTACAATACACATATATCATGTCTACAGTACACATATATCATGTCTACAATACACATATATCATGTCTACAATACACATGTATCATGTCTACAGTACACATATATCATGTCTACAGTACATATATCATGTCTACAATACACATGTATCATGTCTACAATACACATATATCATGTCTACAATACACATGTATCATGTCTACAGTACACATATATCATGTCTACAGTACATATATCATGTCTACAGTACATATATCATGTCTACAGTACACATATATCATGTCTACAGTACATATATCATGTCTACAATACACATGTATCATGTCTACAATACACATCTATCATGTCTACAGTACACATGTATCATGTCTATAATACACATGTATCATGTCTACAGTACACATGTATCATGTCTACAGTACACATGTATCATGTCTACAATACACATGTATCATGTCTACAGTACACATGTATCATGTCTACAGTACACATGTATCATGTCTACAATACACATGTATCATGTCTACAGTACACATATATCATGTCTACAGTACACATGTATCATGTCTACAATACACATGTATCATGTCTATAATACACATGTATCATGTCTACAATACACATATATCATGTCTACAATAGACATATATCATGTCTACAATACACATATATCATGTCTACAGTACACATATATCATGTCTACAATACACATATATCATGTCTACAGTACACATATCATGTCTACAATACACATGTATCATGTCTACAATACACATGTATCATGTCTACAATACACATGTATCATGTCTACAATACACATGTATCATGTCTACAATACACATGTATCATGTCTACAGTACACATATATCATGTCTACAGTACACGTATATCATGCCTACAATACACATATATCATGTCTACAGTACACAGTATCATGTCTACAATACACATATATCATGTCTACAATACACATATATCATGTCTACAGTACACAGTATCATGTCTACAATACACATATATCATGTCTACAATACACATATATCATGTCTACAATACACATGCATCAAGTCTACAATACACATGTATCATGTCTACAATACACATGTATCATGTCTACAATACACATGTATCATGTCTACAATACACATGTATCATGTCTACAGTACACATCTATCATGTCTACAGTACACATGTATCATGTCTATAATACACATGTATCATGTCTACAGTACACATGTATCATGTCTACAGTACACATATCATGTCTACAATACACATGTATCATGTCTACAATACACATGTATCATGTCTACAGTACACATGTATGATGTCTACAGTACACATGTATCATGTCTACAATACACATGTATCATGTCTACAGTACACATATATCATGTCTACAGTACACATGTATCATGTCTACAATACACATGTATCATGTCTACAATACACATATATCATGTCTACAATACACATATATCATGTCTACAGTACACATATATCATGTCTACAGTACACATATATCATGTCTACAGTACACATATATCATGTCTACAATACACATATATCATGTTTACAATACACATGTATCACGTCTACAGTACACATATATCATGTCTACAATACACATATATCATGTCTACAATACACATGCATCATGTCTACAATACACATGTATCATGTGTACAATACACATGTATCATGTCTACAATACACATGTATCATGTCTACAATACACATATATCATGTCTACAATACACATATATCATGTCTACAATACACATATATCATGTCTACAGTACACATATATCATGTCTACAATACACATATCATGTCTACAATACACATGTATCATGTCTACAATACACATGTATCATGTCTACAATACACATATATCATGTCTACAATACACATGTATCATGTCTACAATACACATGTATCATGTCTACAGTACACATATATCATGTCTATAGTACACGTATATCATGCCTACAATACACATATATCATGTCTACAATACACATATATCATGTCTACAGTACACAGTATCATGTCTACAATACACATATATCATGTCTACAGTACACATATATCATGTCTACAATACACATGTATGAAGTCTACAATACACATGTATCATGTCTACAGTACACATGTATCATGTCTACAATACACATATATCATGTCTACAGTACACAGTATCATGTCTACAATACACATATATCATGTCTACAGTACACATATATCATGTCTACAATACACATGCATCAAGTCTACAATACACATGTATCATGTCTACAATACACATGTATCATGTCTACAATACACATGTATCATGTCTACAATACACATGTATCATGTCTACAGTACACATATATCATGTCTACAATACACATATATCATGTCTACAGTACATATATCATGTCTACAATACACATATATCATGTCTCCAGTACACATGTATCATGTCTACAATACACATGTATCATGTCTACAATACACATGTATCATGTCTGCAATACACATGTATCATGTCTACAATACACATATATCATGTCTACAGTACACATGTATCATGTCTACAATACACATGTATCATGTCTACAGTACACATGTATCATGTCTACAGTACACAGTATCATGTCTACAATACACATATATCATGTCTACAGTACACAGTATCATGTCTACAATACACATATATCATGTCTACAATACACATATATCATGTCTACAGTACACAGTATCATGTCTACAATACACATATATCATGTCTACAATACACATATATCATGTCTACAATACACATGCATCAAGTCTACAATACACATGTATCATGTCTACAATACACATGTATCATGTCTACAATACACATGTATCATGTCTACAATACACATGTATCATGTCTACAGTACACATCTATCATGTCTACAGTACACATGTATCATGTCTATAATACACATGTATCATGTCTACAGTACACATGTATCATGTCTACAGTACACATGTATCAGGTCTACAGTATGCATGTATCATGTCTACAATACACATGTATCATGTCTACAGTACACATGTATCATGTCTACAGTACACATATATCATGTCTACAGTACACATGTATCATGTCTACAATACACATGTATCATGTCTACAATACACATATATCATGTCTACAATACACATATATCATGTCTACAGTACACATATATCATGTCTACAGTACACATATATCATGTCTACAGTACACATATATCATGTCTACAATACACATATATCATGTTTACAATACACATGTATCACGTCTACAGTACACATATATCATGTCTACAATACACATATATCATGTCTACAATACACATGCATCATGTCTACAATACACATGTATCATGTGTACAATACACATGTATCATGTCTACAATACACATGTATCATGTCTACAATACACATATATCATGTCTACAATACACATATATCATGTCTACAATACACATATATCATGTCTACAGTACACATATATCATGTCTACAATACACATATCATGTCTACAATACACATGTATCATGTCTACAATACACATGTATCATGTCTACAATACACATATATCATGTCTACAATGCACATGTATCATGTCTACAATACACATGTATCATGTCTACAGTACACATATATCATGTCTATAGTACACGTATATCATGCCTACAATACACATATATCATGTCTACAATACACATATATCATGTCTACAGTACACAGTATCATGTCTACAATACACATATATCATGTCTACAGTACACATATATCATGTCTACAATACACATGTATCAAGTCTACAATACACATGTATCATGTCTACAGTACACATGTATCATGTCTACAATACACATATATCATGTCTACAGTACACAGTATCATGTCTACAATACACATATATCATGTCTACAGTACACATATATCATGTCTACAATACACATGCATCAAGTCTACAATACACATGTATCATGTCTACAATACACATGTATCATGTCTACAATACACATGTATCATGTCTACAATACACATGTATCATGTCTACAGTACACATATATCATGTCTACAATACACATATATCATGTCTACAGTACATATATCATGTCTACAATACACATATATCATGTCTCCAGTACACATGTATCATGTCTACAATACACATGTATCATGTCTACAATACACATGTATCATGTCTGCAATACACATGTATCATGTCTACAATACACATATATCATGTCTACAGTACACATGTATCATGTCTACAATACACATGTATCATGTCTACAGTACACATGTATCATGTCTACAGTACACAGTATCATGTCTACAATACACATATATCATGTCTACAGTACACAGTATCATGTCTACAATACACATATATCATGTCTACAATACACATATATCATGTCTACAGTACACAGTATCATGTCTACAATACACATATATCATGTCTACAATACACATATATCATGTCTACAATACACATGCATCAAGTCTACAATACACATGTATCATGTCTACAATACACATGTATCATGTCTACAATACACATGTATCATGTCTACAATACACATGTATCATGTCTACAGTACACATCTATCATGTCTACAGTACACATGTATCATGTCTATAATACACATGTATCATGTCTACAGTACACATGTATCATGTCTACAGTACACATGTATCAGGTCTACAGTATGCATGTATCATGTCTACAATACACATGTATCATGTCTACAGTACACATGTATCATGTCTACAGTACACATGTATCATGTCTACAATACACATGTATCATGTCTACAGTACACATATATCATGTCTACAATACACATATATCATGTCTACAATACACATATATCATGTCTACAGTACACATATATCATGTCTACAGTACACATATATCATTTCTACAATACACATATATCATGTCTACAATACACATGTATCATGTCTACAATACACATGTATCATGTCTACAGTACACATATATCATGTCTACAGTACACATATATCATGTCTACAATACACATATATCATGTCAACAGTACACATGTATCATGTCTACAATACACATGTATCATGTCTACAGTACACATGTATCATGTCTACAGTACACATGTATCATGTCTACAGTACACAGTATCATGTCTACAATACACATATATCATGTCTACAGTACACAGTATCATGTCTACAATACACATATATCATGTCTACAATACACATATATCATGTCTACAGTACACAGTATCATGTCTACAATACACATATATCATGTCTACAATACACATATATCATGTCTACAATACACATGCATCAAGTCTACAATACACATGTATCATGTCTACAATACACATGTATCATGTCTACAATACACATGTATCATGTCTACAATACACATGTATCATGTCTACAGTACACATCTATCATGTCTACAGTACACATGTATCATGTCTATAATACACATGTATCATGTCTCCAGTACACATGTATCATGTCTACAGTACACATGTATCATGTCTACAGTATGCATGTATCATGTCTACAATACACATGTATCATGTCTACAGTACACATGTATCATGTCTACAGTACACATGTATCATGTCTACAATACACATGTATCATGTCTACAGTACACATATATCATGTCTACAATACACATATATCATGTCTACAATACACATATATCATGTCTACAGTACACATATATCATGTCTACAGTACACATATATCATGTCTACAATACACATATATCATGTCTACAATACACATGTATCATGTCTACAATACACATGTATCATGTCTACAGTACACATATATCATGTCTACAGTACACATATATCATGTCTACAATACACATATATCATGTCTACAGTACACATATATCATGTCTACAGTACACATATATCATGTCTACAATACACATATATCATGTCTACAGTACACATATATCATGTCTACAATACACATATATCATGTCTACAATACACATGTATCATGTCTACAGTACACATATATCATGTCTACAGTACATATATCATGTCTACAATACACATGTATCATGTCTACAATACACATATATCATGTCTACAATACACATGTATCATGTCTACAATACACATGTATCATTTCTACAATACACATATATCATGTCTACAATACACATGTATCATGTCTACAATACACATATATCATGTCTACAGTACATATATCATGTCTACAGTACATATATCATGTCTACAGTACACATATATCATGTCTACAGTACATATATCATGTCTACAATACACATGTATCATGTCTACAATACACATCTATCATGTCTACAGTACACATGTATCATGTCTATAATACACATGTATCATGTCTACAGTACACATGTATCATGTCTACAGTACACATGTATCATGTCTACAATACACATGTATCATGTCTACAGTACACATGTATCATGTCTACAGTACACATGTATCATGTCTACAATACACATGTATCATGTCTACAGTACACATATATCATGTCTACAGTACACATGTATCATGTCTACAATACACATGTATCATGTCTATAATACACATGTATCATGTCTACAATACACATATATCATGTCTACAATAGACATATATCATGTCTACAATACACATATATCATGTCTACAGTACACATATATCATGTCTACAATACACATATATCATGTCTACAATACACATATCATGTCTACAATACACATGTATCATGTCTACAATACACATGTATCATGTCTACAATACACATGTATCATGTCTACAATACACATGTATCATGTCTACAATACACATGTATCATGTCTACAGTACACATATATCATGTCTACAGTACACGTATATCATGCCTACAATACACATATATCATGTCTACAGTACACAGTATCATGTCTACAATACACATATATCATGTCTACAATACACATATATCATGTCTACAGTACACAGTATCATGTCTACAATACACATATATCATGTCTACAATACACATATATCATGTCTACAATACACAGTATCATGTCTACAATACACATATATCATGTCTACAATACACATATATCATGTCTACAATACACATGCATCAAGTCTACAATACACATGTATCATGTCTACAGTACACATGTATCATGTCTACAATACACATGTATCATGTCTACAATACACATGTATCATGTCTACAGTACACATCTATCATGTCTACAGTACACATGTATCATGTCTATAATACACATGTATCATGTCTACAGTACACATGTATCATGTCTACAATACACATATATTCATCTCTACAATACACATATATCATGTGTACAGTACATATATCATGTCTACAGTACACATATATCATATCTACATTACACATATATCATCTCTACAATACGCATGTATCATGTCTACACTACACATATATCATGTCTACAATACACATATATCATGTCTATAGTACACATATATCATGTCTACAGTACACATATATCATGTCTACAATACACATATCATGTCTACTGTACACATATATCATGTCTACTGTACACATATATCATGTCTACAATACACATATATCACGTCTGCAGTACACATGTATCATGTCTACAATACACATGTATCATGTCTACAATACACATGTATCATGTCTACAATACACATATATCATGTCTACAATACACATGTATCATGTCTACAATACACATGTATCATGTCTACAGTACACATATATCATGTCTACAGTACACACATATGTCTACAGTACACATATATCATGTCTACAGTACACATATATCATGTCTACAGTACACATATATCATGTCTACAGTACACATATATCATGTCTACAATACACATATATCATGTCTACAATACACATATATCATGTCTACAGTACACATATATCATGTCTACAGTACACATATATCATGTCTACAGTACACATATATCATGTCTACAGTACACATATATCATGTCTAGACTACATATATCATGTCTACAATACACATATATCATGTCTACAATACACATATATCATGTCTACAGTACACATATATCATGTCTACAATACACATATATCATGTCTACAATACACATGTATCAAGTCTACAATACACACACATATCATGTCTACAGTACACATATATCATGTCTACAGTACACATATATCATGTCTGCAGTACACATATATCATGTCTACAATACACATATATCATGTTTACAATACACATATATCATGTCTACAGTACACATATATCATGTCTACAATATACATATATCATGTCTACAATACACATGTATCATGTCTACAGTACACATATATCATGTCTACAGTACATATATCATGTCTACAATACACATGTATCATGTCTATAATACACATATATCATGTCTACAATAAACATGTATCATGTCTACAGTACACATGTATCATGTCTATAATACACATATATCATGTCTACAATACACATGTATCATGTCTACAGTACACATGTATCATGTCTATAATACACATGTATCATGTCTACAGTACGCATGTATCATTTCTACAGGACACATGTATCATGTCTACAATACACATATATCATGTCTACAGTACACATATATCATTTCTACAGTACACATGTATCATGTCTACAATACACATATATCATGTCTACAATACACATATATCATGTCTACAATACACATGTATCATGTCTACAATACACATGTATCATGTCTACAATACATATATATCATGTCTACAATATACATGTATCATGTCTACAATACACATGTATCATGTCGACAATACATATATACCATGTCTACAATACACATATATCATGTCTACAGTACACATATATCATGTCTACAATACACATGTATCATGTCTACAATACACATGTATCATGTCTACAATACACATGTATCATGTCTACAGTACACATATATCATGTCTACAGTACACATATATCATGTCTACAGTACACATATATCATGTCTACAATACACATATATCATGTCTACAATACACATGTATCATGTCTACAATACACATATCATGTCTACAGTACACATATATCATGTCTACAATACACATGTATCATGTCTACAATACACATATTTCATGTCTACAATACACATGTATCATGTCTACAGTACGCATGTATCATGTCTACAATACACATATATCATGTCTACAATACACATATATCATGTCTACAGTACACATATATCATGTCTACAGTACACATATATCATGTCTACAATATACATATATCACGTCTACAATACACATATATCATGTCTACAATACACATGTATCATGTCTACAATACATATATATCATGTCTACAGTACACATGTATCATGTCTATAATACACATGTATCATGTCTACAGTACACATGTATCATGTCTACAGTACACATATATCATGTCTACAGTACACATGTATCTTGTCTACAACACACATGTATCATGTCTACAATACACATGAATCATGTCTACAACTCACATGTATCATGTCTACAATACACATATATCATGTCTACAGTACACATGTATCATGTCTACAATACACATGTATCATGTCTCTAATACACATGTATCATGTCTACAATACACATGTATCATATCTACAATACACATGTATCATGTCTACAATACACATATATCATGTCTACAGTACACATGTATCATGTCTACAATACACATATAACATGTCTACAGTACACATATATCATGTCTACAATACACATGTATCATGTCTCTAATACACATGTATCATGTCTACAATACACATATATCATGTCTACAGTACACATATATCATGTCTACAATACACATATATCATGTCTACAGTACACATACATCATGTCTACAATACACATGCATCATGTCTACAATACACATATATCATGTCTACAGTACACATATATCATGACTACAATACACATATATCATGTCTACAGTACACATGTATCATGTCTACAATACACATATATCATGTCTAGAGTACACATATATCATGTCTACAATACACATGTATCATGTCTACAATACACATGTATCATGTCTACAATACACATATATCATGCCTACAGTACACATGTATCATGTCTACAATACACATATATCATGTCTACAATACACATATATCATGTCTACAATACACATGTATCATGTCTACAATACACATGTATCATATCTACAATACATATGTATCATGTCTACAATACACATATATCATGTCTACAATACACATATATCATGTCTACAGTACACATGTATCATGTTTACAGTACACATGTATCATGTCTACAATACACATATATCATGTCTACAGTACACATACATCATGTCTACAATACACATGCATCATGTCTACAGTACACTTATACCATGTCTACAATACACATATATCATGTCTACAATACACATATATCATGTCTACAATACACATGTATCATGTCTACAATACACATGTATCATGTCTACAATACACATGTATCATGTGTACAGTACACATGTATCATGTCTACAATACACATATATCATGTCTACAGTGCACAGATATCATGTCTACGGTACACATATATCATGTCTACAATACACATATATCATGTCTACAATACACATGTATCATGTCTACAATACACATGTATCATGTCTACAGTACACATATATCATGTCTACAGTACACATGTATCATGTCTACAATACACATGTATCATGTCTACAGTACACATATATCATGTCTACAATACACATGTATCATGTCTACAATACACATGTATCATGTCTACAATACACATTACGACCAGGTAAACCCTGGTCCTCTCCAGCCAGCTAAACGTGGTCCTGTATGACCAGCTAAACCCCAGTCCTCTAAACCCTGGTCCTCTACGAACAGCTAAACCCTCGTCCTCTACGACCAGCTAAACCTTGGTCCTCTACGACCAACTAAACCCTGGTCCTCTACGACCAGCTAAAGCCTGGTCCTATACGATCAGCTAAAGACTGGTCCTATACGACCAGCTAAAGCCTGGTCCTCTACGGCCAGCTAAACCCTGGTCCTATACGACCAGCTAAACACACATGTATCATGTCTACAGTACACATGTATCATGTCTACAATACACATGTATCATATCTACAATACACATGTATCATGTCTACAGTACACATATACCATGTCTACAGCACACATATATCATGTGTACAGTACACATATATCATGTCTACAATACACATATATCATGTCTACAGTACACATATACCATGTCTACAATACACATATATCATGTCTACAATACACATATGCCATGTCTACAGCACACATATATCATGTCTACAGTACACATATATCATGTCTACAGTACACATGTATCATGTCTACAATACACATATATCATGTCTACAATATACATATATCACGTCTACAATACACATATATCATGTCTACAATACACATGTATCATGTCTACAATACATATATATCATGTCTACAGTACACATGTATCATGTCTATAATACACATGTATCATGTCTACAGTACACATGTATCATGTCTACAGTACACATATCATGTCTACAGTACACATGTACCTTGTCTACAACACACATGTATCATGTCTACAATACACATGAATCATGTCTACAACTCACATGTATCATGTCTACAATACACATATATCATGTCTACAGTACACATGTATCATGTCTACAATACACATGTATCATGTCTCTAATATACATGTATCATGTCTACAATACACATGTATCATATCTACAATACACATGTATCATGTCTACAATACACATATATCATGTCTACAATACACATGTATCATGTCTACAATACACATATATCATGTCTACAGTACACATATATCATGTCTACAATACACGTGTATCATGTCTACAATACACATATATCATGTCTACAGTACACATGTATCATGTCTACAGTACACATGTATCATGTCTACAATACACATATATCATGTCTACAGTACACATACATCATGTCTACAATACACATGCATCATGTCTACAGTACACATATACCATGTCTACAATACACATATATCATGTCTACAATACACATATATCATGTCTACAATACACATGTATCATGTCTACAATACACATGTATCATGTCTACAATACACATGTATCATGTCTACAGTACACATGTATCATGTCTACAATACACATATATCATGTCTACAGTACACATGTATCATGTCTACAATACACATGTATCATGTCTACAGTACACATATATCATGTCTACAATACACATGTATCATGTCTACAATACACATGTATCATGTCTACAATACACATATATCATGTCTACAATACACATGTATCATGTCTACAGTACACATGTATCATGTCTACAATACACATGTATCATATCTACAATACACATGTATCATGTCTACAGTACACATATACCATGTCTACAGCACACATATATCATGTCTACAATACACATATATCATGTCTACAGTACACATATATCATGTCTACAATACACATATATCATGTCTACAATACACATGTATCATGTCTACAGTACACATATATCATGTCTACAGTACATATATCATGTCTACAATACACATGTATCATGTCTACAATACACATGTATCATGTCTACAATACACATGTATCATGTCTACAATACACATGTATCATATCTACAATACACATGTATCATGTCTACAGTACACATATACCATGTCTACAGCACACATATATCATGTCTACAGTACACATATATCATGTCTACAATACACATATATCATGTCTACAGTACACATATATCATGTCTACAATACACATATATCATGTCTACAATACACATGTATCATGTCTACTGTACACATATATCATGTCTACAGTACATATATCATGTCTACAGTACACATATATCATGTCTACAGTACATATATCATGTCTACAATACACTTGTATCATGTCTACAATACACATCTATCATGTCTACAGTACACATGTATCATGTCTACAATACACATGTATCATGTCTACAATACACATGTATCATGTCTACAGTACACATGTATCATGTCTACAGTACACATGTATCATGTCTACAGTACACATGTATCATGTCTACAATACACATGTATCATATCTACAATACACATGTATCATGTCTACAGTACACATGTATCATGTCTACAGTACACATGTATCATGTCTACAGTACACATGTATCATGTCTACAATACACATGTATCATGTCTACAATACACATGTATCATGTCTACAGTACACATGTATCATGTCTACAGTACACATGAATCATGTCTACAATACACATGTATCATGTCTACAGTACACATATATCATGTCTACAATACACATATATCATGTCTACAGTACACATATATCATGTCTACAGTACACATATATCATGTCTACAGTACACATGTATCATGTCTACAATACACATATATCATGTCTACAATACACATATATCATGTCTACAATACACATGTATCATGTCTACAATACACATATATCATGTCTACAGTACACATGTATCATGTCTACAGTACACATATATCATGTCTACAATACACATATATCATGTCTACAGTACACATATATCATGTCTACAATACACATATATCATGTCTACAATACACATATCATGTCTACAATACACATGTATCATGTCTACAATACACATATGTCTACAATACACATATATCATGTCTACAATACACATATATCATGTCTACAATACACATGTATGATGTCTACAGTACACATGTATCATGTCTACAATACACATGTATCATGTCCACCGTACACATATATCATGTCTACAATACACATATATCATGTCTACAATACACATGTATCATGTCTACAATACACATGTATCATGTCTACAGTACACATATATCATGTCTACAGTACATATATATCATGTCTACAATACACATATATCATGTCTTCAATACACATATCATGTCTACAGTAGACATATATCATGTCTACTATACACATATCATGTCTACAATACACATGTATCATGTCTACAATACACATGTATCATTTCTACAATACACATGTATCATGTCTACAGTACACATATATCATGTCTACAGTACACATATATCATGTCTACAATACACATATATCATGTCTACAATACACATATATCATGTCTACAGTACACATGTATCATGTCTACAATACACATATATCATGTCTACAGTACACATGTATCATGTCTACAATACACATATATCATGTCTACAATACACATATATCATGTCTACAATACACATATATCATGTCTACAGTACACATATATCATGTCTACAATACACATATATCATGTCTACAGTACACATATATCATGTCTACAATATACATATATCATGTCTACAATACACATATATCATGTCTACAATACACATGTATCATGTCTACAATACATATATATCATGTCTACAATACACATGTATCATGTCTACAATACATATATATCATGTCTACAATACACATGTATCATGTCTATAGTACACATGTATCATGTCTATAATACACATGTATCATGTCTGCAGTACACATATATCATGTCTACAGTACACATGTATCTTGTCTACAATACACATGTATCATGTCTACAATACACATGAATCATGTCTACAACTCACATGTATCATGTCTACAATACACATATATCATGTCTACAGTACACATGTATCATGTCTACAATACACATGTATCATGTCTGCAATACACATGTTTCATGTCTACAATACACATGTATCATATCTACAATACACATGTAGCATGTCTACAATACACATATATCATGTCTACAGTACACATGTATCAGTCTACAATACACACATATCATGTCTACAGTACACATGTATCATGTCTACAATACACATATATCATGTCTACAGTACATATGTATCATGTCTACAATACACATATATCATGTCTACAATACACATATATCATGTCTACAATACACATATATCAAGTCTACAGTACACATATATCATGTCTACAATACACATATATCATGTCTACAGTACACATATATCATGTCTACAATATACATATATCATGTCTACAATACACATATATCATGTCTACAATACACATGTATCATGTCTACAATACATATATATCAAGTCTACAATACACATGTATCATGTCTACAGTACACATGTATCATGTCTATAATACACATGTATCATGTCTACAGTACACATATATCATGTCTACAGTACACATGTATCTTGTTTACAATACACATGTATCATGTCTACAATACACATGAATCATGTCTACAACTCACATGTATCATGTCTACAATACACATATATCATGTCTACAGTACACATGTATCATGTCTACAATACACATGTATCATGTCTCTAATACACATGTATCATGTCTACAATACACATGTATCATATCTACAATACACATGTAGCATGTCTACAATACACATATATCATGTCTACAGTACACATGTATCATGTCTACAATACACATATATCATGTCTACAGTACACATGTATCATGTCTACAATACACATATATCATGTCTACAGTACACATGTATCATGTCTACAATACACATATATCATGTCTACAATACACATATATCATGTCTACAATACACATATATCATGTCTACAATACACATGTATCATGTCTACAATACACATGTATCATATCTACAATACACATGTATCATGTCTACAATACACATATATCATGTTAACAATACACATATATCATGTCTACAGTACACATGTATCATGTCTACAATACACATATATCATGTCTACAGTACACATACATCATGTCTACAATACACATGCATCATGTCTACAATACACATATATCATGTCTACAGTACACATGTATCATGTCTACACTACACATGTATCATGTTTACAATACACATGTATCATGTCTACAATACACATGTATCATGTCTACAATACACATATATCATGTCTACTGTACACATATATCATGTCTACAGTACACATGTATCATGTCTACAATACACATGTATCATGTCTACAATACACATATATCATGTCTACAATACACATATATCATGTCTACAGTACACATATATCATGTTTACAATACACATATACCATGTCTACAATACACATATATCATGTCTACAATACACATATATCATGTCTACAGTACACATATATCATGTCTACAGTACACATATACCATGTCTACAATACACATATATCATGTCTACAATACACATATATCATGTCTACAATACACATGTATCATGTATACAATACACATGTATCATGTCTACAATACACATGTATCATGTCTACAGTACACATGTATCATGTCTACAATACACATATATCATGTCTACAATACATATATTATGTCTACAATACACACGTGTCATGTCTACAATACACATGTATCATTTCTACAATACACATATATCATGTCTACAATACACATGTGTCATGTCTACAATATACATATATCATGTCTACAATACACATGTATCATGTCTACAGTACACATATATCATGTCTACAATACACATATATCATGTCTACAATACACATGTATCATGTCTACAATACACATGTATCATATCTACAATACACATGTATCATGTCTACAATACACATATATCATGTCTACAATACACATACATCATGTCTATAGTACACATGTATCATGTCTACAGTACACATGTATCATGTCTACAATACACATATATCATGTCTACAATACACATGTATCATGTCTACAATACACATGTATCATGTCTACAATACACATATATCATGTCTACAGTACACATGTATCATGTCTACTGTACACATGTATCATGTCTACAGTACACATGTATCATGTCTACAATACACACATATCAGGTCTACAATACACATGTATCATGTCTACAATACACATATATCATGTCTACAGTACACATATATTATGTCTACAGTACACATGTATCATGTCTACAATACACATGTATCATGTCTACAATACACATATATCATGTCTACAATACACATGTATCATGTCTACAATACACATGTATCATGTCTACAATACACATATATCATGTCTACAGTATTCATGTATCATGTCTACAGTACACATGTATCATGTCTACAGTACACATGTATCATGTCTACAATACACATATATCATGTCTACACTACACATGTATCATGTCTACAATACACATGTATCATGTCTACAATACACATATATCATGTCTACAGTACACATATATCATGTCTACAGTACACATGTATCATGTCTACAATACACATATATCATGTCTACAATACACATATATCATGTCTACAGTACACATGTATCATGTCTACAGTACACATGTATCATGTCTACAGTACACATGTATCATGTCTACAATACACATGTATCATGTCTACAATACACATATATCATGTCTACAATACACATATATCATGTCTACAGTACACATATATCATGTCTACAATACACATATACCATGTCTACAATACACATATATCATGTCTACAATACACATATATCATGTCTACAGTACACATATATCATGTCTACAGTACACATATACCATGTCTACAATACACATGTATCATGTCTACAATACACATATATCATGTCTACAGTACACATGTATCATGTCTACAATACACACATATCATGTCTACAATACACATGTATCATGTCTACAATACACATATATCATGTCTACAGTACTCATGTATCATGTCTACAGTACACATGTATCATGTCTACAGTACACATGTATCATGTCTACAATACACATATATCATGTCTACAATACACATATATCATGTCTACACTACACATGTATCATGTCTACAATACACATGTATCATGTCTACAATACACATATATCATGTCTACAGTACACATATATCATGTCTACAGTACACATGTATCATGTCTACAATACACATATATCATGTCTACAATACACATATATCATGTCTACAGTACACATGTATCATGTCTACAGTACACATGTATAATGTCTACAGTACACATGTATCATTTCTACAATACACATGTATCATGTCTACAATACACATATATCATGTCTACAATACACATATATCATGTCTACAGTACACATATATCATGTCTACAATACACATATACCATGTCTACAATACACATATATCATGTCTACAATACACATATATCATGTCTACAGTACACATATATCATGTCTACAGTACACATATATCATGTCTACAGTACACATATATCATGTCTACAATACACATGTATCATGTCTACAGTACACATATATCATGTCTACACTACACATGTATCATGTCTACAATACACATGTATCATGTCTACAATACACATATATCATGTCTACAGTACACATGTATCATGTCTACAATACATATATCATGTCTACAATACACATGTGTCATGTCTACAATACACATGTATCATTTCTACAATACACATATATCATGTCTACAATACACATGTATCATGTCTACAATACACATATATCATGTATACAATACACACATATCATGTCTACAATACACATGTATCATGTCTACAATACACATATATCATGTCTACAATACACATGTATCATGTCTACAATACACATATATCATGTCTACAATACACATGTATCAAGTCTACAATACACATATATCATGTCTACAATACACATATATCATGTCTACAGTACACATATATCATGTCTACAGTACACATATATCATGTCTACAGTACACATATATCATGTCTACAGTACACATATATCATGTCTACAATACACATTTATCATGTCTACAATACACATATATCATGTCTACAATACACATGTATCGTGTCTACAGTACACATGTATCATGTCTACAATACACATGTATCATGTCTACAATACACATATATCATGTCTACAGTATACATATATCATGTCTATAGTCAACATGTATCATGTCTACAGTACACATGTATCATGTCTACAATACACATATATCATGTCTACAATACACATGTATCATGTCTACAGTACACATATATCATGTCTACAATACACATATCATGTCTACAATACACATATATCATGTCTACAGTACACATATATCATGTCTACACTACACATGTATCATGTCTACAATACACATGTATCATGTCTACAATACACATATATCATGTCTACAGTACACATATATCATGTCTACACTACACACATATCATGTCTACAATACACATGTATCATGTCTACAATACACATATATCATGTCTACACTACACACATATCATGTCTACAATACACATGTATCATGTCTACAATACACATATATGTCTACAGTACACATATATCATGTCTACAATACACATATATCATGTCTACAATACACATGTATCATGTCTACAATACACATGTATCATGTCTACAATACAGATGTATCATGTCTACAATACACATATATCATGTCTACAATACACATATCATGTCTACAATACACATATATCATGCCTACAGTACACATATATCATGTCTACACTACACATGTATCATGTCTATAATACACATGTATCACGTCTACAATACACATATATCATGTCTACAGTACACATGCATCATGTCTACAATACATATATCATGTCTACAATACACATGTGTCTTGTCTACAATACACATATATCATGTCTACAATACACATATATCATGTCTACAATACACATGTTTCATGTCTACAATATACATATATCATGTCTACAATACACATGTATCATGTCTACAGTACACATATATCATGTGTACAATACACATATATCATGTCTACAGTACACACATATCATGTCTACAGTACACATATATCATGTCTACAGTACACATATATCATGTCTACAGTACACATATATCATGTCTACAGTACACATATATCATGTCTACAATACACATATATCATGTCTACAGTACACATATATCATGTCTACAGTACACATATATCATGTCTACAATACACATGTATCATGTCTACAGTACACATATATCATGTCTACAGTACACATAAATCATGTCTACAATACACATATATCATGTCTACAATACACATGTATCAGTCTACAATACACATGTATCATGTCTACAGTACACATGTATCATGTCTACAATACACATGTATCATGTCTACAGTACACATATATCATGTCTACAGTACACATATATCATGTCTACAGTACACATATATCATGTCTACAGTAGACATATATCATGTCTACAATACATATATCATGTCTACAATACACATATATCATGTCTACAATACACATATATCATATCTACAATACACATATATCATGTCTACAGTACACATGTATCATGTCTACAATACACATATCATGTCTACAATACACATATCATGTCTACAGTACACATATATCATGTCTACAATACACATATATCATGTCTACAATACACATATATCATGTCTACAGTACACATATATCATGTCCACAACTATAAAGTCAATATGAATGCCCCAACCTCCCATCTTCCTACCATAATACACACATCTGTAATGTCTATAATTATATTTCTTACATTGTTATTTTCCAGAGAATCTTTTCAGTTTGAGTGAGAATGAACTTGGAAAGCTGTCAGACCGAAATAAACCTGATGCTAAGGTAAACCCAAGAAATATATTGGCAGATCTACTTTCATGTTTATTAGTAATCCTCATTTAAAGTTTGTCATTACTAAACTTTAAATAGTACAAGAAGGCTTTTTACAATCTTGAATCATTTAAAAAAGATATTTAAACATTTTTTTTCTTTACTGTTTAGTCAGTTAGGGAAGGAGTCAGTTAAGGAAGGACAGTGCCCAAGACATTTTTCACAGCCTCAGAGATTTGTGGGCAAGAAAGAGAGGGAGAAATGTATGCTCAAACTGGAAGCTAAGCTGGAATGCTAAAGAACCCTAAGGGCCTGGTGGTGGTGTTAAACTGAGTGATGGATTAAAATCACCTAAGTAGGCTACAGAGGTCCTTGGGTAATAGGTCCAACACATGATCTGGTTTAACGCACAGCCACCACCTGGTCCCTGGTTGATAGCTCCAACACATGACCTGGTCTAACACCACCACCTGGTCCTTGGGTGATAGGTCCAACACAAGACCTGGTCTAACACCACCACTTGGTCTCTGGTTGATAGGTCCAACACAAGACCTGGTCTAACACCACCACTTGGTCCCTGGTTGATAGGTCCAACACATGACCTGGTTTAACACCACCACTTGGTCTCTGGTTGATAGGTCCAACACATGACCTGGTTTAACACCACACTTGGTCTCTGGTTGATAGGTCCAACACATGACCTGGTTTAACACCACACTTGGTCTCTGGTTGATAGGTCCAACACATGATCTGGTTTAACACCACACTTGGTCTCTGGTTGATAGGTCCAACACATGACCTGGTTTAACACCACACTTGGTCTCTGGTTGATAGGTCCAACACATGACCTGGTTTAACACCACACTTGGTCTCTGGTTGATAGGTCCAACACAAGACCTGGTCTAACACCACCACTTGGTCCCTGGTTGATAGGTCCAACACAAGACCTGGTCTAACACCACCACTTGGTCTCTGGTTGATAGGTCCAACACAAGACCTGGTCTAACACCACCACTTGGTCCCTGGTTGATAGGTCCAACACATGACCTGGTTTAACACCACACTTGGTCTCTGGTTGATAGGTCCAACACATGACCTGGTTTAACACCACACTTGGTCTCTGGTTGATAGGTCCAACACAAGACCTGGTCTAACACCACCACTTGGTCCCTGGTTGATAGGTCCAACACATGACCTGGTTTAACACCACCACTTGGTCTCTGGTTGATAGGTCCAACACATGACCTGGTTTAACACCACACTTGGTCTCTGGTTGATAGGTCCAACGCATGGCCTGGTTTAACACCACCACCAGATTCTTGGGTGATAGGAGCAACATATGACCTCGTCTAACACCACCACCTGGTCCCTGGTTGAAGGTGATTAAATTATCAGTTGTTACCCCCCACCTCCTCCTAAAAAAATGGAACAGAGTCACTATATAATTATTTGCTTCATAAAGTAGCTGTCATTTAAAATTTTTAGATATATTTAAAAATAATTGAATGATTTAAAACTATATTTCTTCTAACTAATTAAAGAGTATGGTAGTACGTCTTAGAATCTGCCCTCTTCTCCTCAAAAGCCTTACAATATGTAAGGAACATTTTTTTATGCACAATAGCTGTGCCCACGCATAGCCTCAGCCCATCAGCTGGAACACGTAGCAGAGTAAATGATTGAAAAATGTTGTTTATTTTTAAATGTATCAGAAACTAGCAGCAGTACCCAGTGTTGCCTGGGTAGGTAAAATAATATCTGCTTTGATCAAAAGATGTTGATCTTAGCAACTGCTTCTCGATGACTCATATATGGCCACGCACAGGCCATGCGGGGGAGGGTGGTGATGACCTCTATCACTGAGAAACGCGGGTGACTGACGAAGGAGCATGCTGGGGGAGGGAGGTAATGACCTCTAACACTAAGCCAAATTTCCTCACGCTACTTGATTGGAAACCGATGAATTCTCAAATACACAACTAAAAGCTCAGATGACGTCAGTGGCCATCGTTTTGCCTTTGACCATCTATAAGATGTGCAATGATAGGTTCTATCGTAGTATAAAAGTTGAACCAAATAAATTAATTTGTGAGGTGGAGCCGAAGTTTCGAATTTGAACGAAATCGGTTGAAAAATGTGGGAGCTAATGATAGGTCGCCGTCCCTGAACAAAAAATGCAAAGTGTAAAGCTACTATAAGATGTGCAATGATAGGTTCTATCGTAGTATAAAAGTTGAACCAAATAAATTGATTAATGTGTGAGGTGGAGCTGAAGTTTCGAATTTGAGCGAAATCGGTTGAAAAATGTGGGAGCTAATGATAGGTTCTATCGTAGTATAAAAGTTGAACCAAATAAATTGATTTGTGTGAGGTGGAGCTGAAGTTTCGAATTTGAATGTGATTGGTTGAAAAATGTGGGAGCTAGAGCCAAAAAGGTGGAAATTTGAGCGAAAAGGTGGTATTTTAGAATATTTAAGCAGCTGCCACACCGTTCCTGAACAAAAAATCCAAAATGTAAAGCCACTTTAAGACGTGAAATAATCAGATCTAGCGTAGTGTAAAATTTAAACAAAGTAGGTTGATTAATGTGGGAGCTAGAGCGAAAAAGTGGAAATTTGAGTCTAAAAGTGGTATTTTTGAATATTTAAGCGGCTGCCACGCCGTCCCTGAACAACAAATGCAAAATATAAAGCCATTACAGGATGTGCAATGATAAATTCTATTTTGCTTTAAAATTTGAACGAAATCGGTGGCAAAATGTGGGAGCTAGAGCCAAAAATCTTATTTTTCGATACCTAAAAAAAGTGACCCGCCCTATCGATTTTTATCTGCAGAATGACCCCGGAATAAAAAAACAATACACTGATACATAGAAAACACTCCCCAATGACTAATCTATGCGCCTGTAAATTTTCATGAAAATCGGTCGTAAGATGTAGGCCCCTATAGGTAATACACAGACACACACACACATACTTAATTTTATATATATACAGATATTAAAGAACAAAAGAATGTGTGTCAATGTATGGCTGTGTGGTTAAGAAGTTTAGTTTACATATTGAGACTTAACCCATTATATTTATTTTATAACGTATGAGATTTCTAGTAATGTATTTTTTTGTCATGTTTAAAGAAAATTGTCGCAGGAATGATACCAGTTAAAATAAAATTTCACCAGAGATAGCTTAGCAAAATTTAATGGGGGTGGGGGTGAATAAGATCGAGGATGGGGTATGTGGAAATTCTGAAAAATAAATGGGGGAGGGGCGATTATTCAAGACCCAAGAGTAAAAACCTGCATGTTCCAAACACCACCTTAATAATGAGAAAGTTAATTATATTACTAAATCCCTCTAAATTCTTGATTATTTTCAAAATCAGTTGAGAAAAATAGGCAGTGTTTTTTTAGAAATATTGTAATGAAAGGGTCTAACAGATTTTCTTCATTTGCTACATGTTTCACCTCATCTATGGAAGCTACATGGGTCTGCTTGATAAGGTTTGACCTGGACTGAACAATGAAAACAACTTCCCCAAATAATGATTTCTGATTTAGGCACAAGGCCAACAATTTGGGGGGAAGGGATTAAATCTACCCCAGTGCGTTACTGGTACATTATTTTATTGACCCCTGTAAGGATGAAAGGTAAAGCTAATTTCAGCAGGATTTGAACTTCCCCAAATAACGAAGTGAAAATGGTGTATTTTGAGTGAACAGTGAAATGATATAGATACTAAATGTTTAGAACACAAGGCCCTTCATCAGAGAACCTGTCTAATATCCCTTTAATCATGAGGTTCTATTTTTTTTATTTACTCAGGTCCGTGTCATTCCTCTGCAACTTCAGCGTCTCTTCACCCAGCTGTTATTTGCAGATCTTCGCAGTATCTCTACAGTGGAGCTGACAGAAAGTTTTGGATGGACTAACAACGAGGTAAGATCACTGCACCTCTTTATCACATATTTGACAGGAGATGGGATCACGAGGAAGAACCAGTCATAAAATACTGCTTCAAACAGACCTATAATGATAATGTTATACATTAAAATCATTGATTATATTTTGTTTGTTTCCACAGGAAATGCAGCAGCATGATGTACAGGAACTTAACCGCATTCTCTTCAGTGCTATTGAAGACTCTTTGGTTGGTACTTCAGGCCAAAATCTTATCCAAAAACTCTACCATGGACAAGTTGTCAACCAAGTAAGAAATTCATTTCTTTTTCAGCTTTCCACAGATTTCTTCCTTTTTAGTATACCAGTCATTTATATCAACAACAACAACCACCTTAGCACTGACTGCCCTTAAAAACACCATAGCTGTATACCTGTCCAGTCATGTTTCCTACATACATCACAGGATACCTTTAATCCTTTCATGACTATCTAACCCATGCTAGCATGGGTTAGATGGACGTAAAATGGTGAGGATTATGATTTCCAATGAAATGTACTTTATTTGAATTAACTAATAAAGAATTTCAAGGGATTTACTAAAATTATTTCATTATAAAAAAAAAAAAAAAAGTAGAAACAATTATTAAAATAATATTTGTAATATAATTTAATAAAAAGTTCCTATATAAAATTGTGTTGGGAAATTTAAATTTAAATGGGAACCCTTTAAAATGTGCAGTTTTGTTTCATGGAACCAGAGCTGGTTTTAGTGGGTTGTTTAAAAGTGTTAATCTCAAACCACTCTCAGTACTTTGTAACACCTTTGTGAGATATTCAGCATTAAACAGTGACATTGGCAGTTTTATTTTACAAGGTGGGACAATAATTTATAAGAAGAGAGGAAATACAAATCTTACACACAGATTAAGTTTACCTTGGTTGTTTTTGTTGTTACCACCATGGTATCATATACCCCTATATTTACTACACACAGAAACATGTATATATACAAATATATATATATATATATAGTAATCATTCATATTATCAGATTTTGAAGGATTTTAATTAAATTATAAACACTTTACTATGGTCAGTCTTGATCAAGTTAGTATTAAAAAGGTCAAAGTAGTACTTTGAGATTGTTGCTTCTTACAGAACCCTCTGAAAGATGTGTCTGAGGACTCTGCCTCCAAGACCCTCTTAGGAATAAGTGGGCAAAGAAAAGAGAACTAACTTTCTTATTAAATTGATGCTTGGAGCATAACTTAACAAAGGTTCTTACATAAAATTATAGTGGAAGTTTTTTTTTTAGATAAATATAAACACCTCAATATAAATAATTTTGTATCCTTGAACCAAGGTCAGTTTCAGGTTCTATATTTTATGTCTAAATTAATGTTGATTATTCCAAGATAAGTTTGACCACCTGAGATGGTAGAATTATTGTCTTTGTTTTATTACAATTACAGATTATCTGTTCTGAATGTGGTAACATAAGCGAACGACAGGTGAGTCTGATATTTCTATATCATTGTACATTGTATCATTTGATAGGATAGATAGTGAAGACACTGTACTGCCGACATATGGCTGGTTTCTGTTGATTACATCATACTGAGTCTTCTCTACAACATCCAACTCTCATATGACTGGTCTCTCTATAACATCGTACTGATAAAGACTGGTCTCTGTTAATGATATCATATGATATCATACTGAGTCTTCTCTATTTATAACACTCTCCTATCATATGACTAGTCTCTTTTGACAATATCTTACTGATATAAGATTAGTTTTTACAAATGAAATCGTACTGACATGACTGTTCTCTACTTATGACATCACACTGACATATGACTGTTCTGTATTTAAGGACATTATACTGATGCAGAGGGTTCTATAGAAATAGTGGACAGCTTCCGTTACCTGGGTGACAAAATCAGCAGTGGGGGAGGGTGCTCTGAAAGTACAGTAGCTAGAGTCAGAACTGGATAGAAAAAGTTCAGAGAGCTTATACCACTATTAGCCGCTAAAGGGTTCTCCCTAAAAATGAAAGGCAGGCTGTATGATGCCTGCATACGAACAGCAATGTTGCATGGCAGTGAGACCTGGGCATTGTGTGCAGAGGATATACGCAGACTAGAGAGGAACGAAGCTTGCATGCTCCGCTGGATGTGTAATAGTAATATAAGCGAACGGCAAAGCATAAATAAGGGAAAAATTAGAAATAAGAGGGATCAGATGTTGTTTACTCGAGAGAAGGCTACGTTGGTATGGACACGTGATGCGCATGAAAGACGACAGCTGTATAAAAAAGTGCAGGGCAATAAAGATAGACGGTAGCCACGGAGTAGGCAGACCCAGAAAAACCTGGGACGACCTGATAAATTCCGACCTCACACACTTACACCTCTCCAAGACAATGTCACTGGACCGAGATCTTTGGCGGTACTCAGTAATAGAGAAGACCCGCCTTACTTAAATACAAAGTAAAACCTACTACAGTCAGTAGGCATCTCTAACAAAATACCCCCCCCCCCCCATCCACACCGCCCCTTTCAATGTAAAGTTATGTTGGTGCCACAACATCCAGGCCGAAACAAATGAGATCGTGTAGGTGTCACGACAAAAAAACACACAGTGCACGCTGTAATGTGGCCGTGTAGGCAACACGGTAAAAACCTCCCAGACCCACACTGTAAATGTGGTTGGTGTTAGGAAGGGCATCCAACTGTAGAAAACCCACCAGACAGTCCTATGCGAGCAAGACAACCACTCTTGCCTCAAGTGGGAAAACTCCCGTCCAAACCCATGCAAGCGTGGAAGATGGACGTTAAACGATGATGATGATGATGATGATGAAGACTGTTCTCAACATATGACATCATATTGGCATAAGACTGTTCTCTATTGATTACATCATACTGACAAAAGACAGTTTTCCATTAATGATATCATTCTGACATATGACATTTCTCTGTTTATGACTTTTGCAAGTGTCTTTTCCATGAACACACATCTGTTAACACATACTTTCCACTAACAGGTATCTTTAATAACTATCTCTCTGTCAATGCCACTGCCAAAACCACCACCACTACCACTTTATCATCATTATCATCTCTCTATCAATGACACCACCACTACCATCTTAACATCTTTGTCAATGACACCACCATCACCACTATCAACTTTAACATCTCTCTAAAAAGGACACCACCACCACTATCACTTATAACATCTCTCTGTCAATGCTATCCTCACCACCATCATTACCATCTATATCAATGACACCACCCACACCACCACCTTAATATCTCTATCAATGACACCACAACCATCTCTGTCAATGCCATCACCATCATTACTATCTCTTTCAATGCCACCACTACTACTATTACTATATTGAATGTGTTATATGATTCTTCATTAGAATTCTCCGTGTCTTGTTATTGTTCTCAGGAAGACTTTGTAGATATTCCACTGAGTGTTTCCAAAGAATCGTGCAGTCTTGAACAAGCCCTTGCAATGTTGTACTGTGAGATGGAGACAATGGATGGTAACAACAAATATTACTGTAACCCCTGTCAGAAATTGGTAATTGCTACAAAAGTAAGTTACAGGAATCAGCTCATACTTTTCCTCATATTTTTTCTCTTCTTTCTTTATTATTGGCTATTTCCTCAGAGATAGAATAGTTCAGTTATTTTTATAGTTGTTTATAAACCTATTCTGGAGAGGGATGGGCACCGCCAGGCTTAAAGTCCCCAGAAACGCTGTATGCTACTACGGTGCCCCTATGACGCTATAAGGAGTTACGGGGCCATGCATATAAACCTACTATTAGCAAGTAAATCAGATAAATCAATTTGTATATATATGTAGATCACGCCATCTAGCGTCGACTGTGAAGGCAGTCGATTAACTGCCCTTAGTTATGACGTCACGTTCTGACATCAGTAGCTGAAACAATATTTATTAAACGATGATCTCCTTGGAGTAAACAGACGTGCTAATCCCCGTGCAGTTTTCCACGCAGCGACATCACACCATGCGGTCGTGGCATAATACGATAATGAACCACTGCCCAACCTTGGTGACCCTAAAGTGGTGACCCTTGACGATTAAATATGAAAACACAGCCTGCTTAATTTCACCATTCGTTTTAAATTGAAAATTGTTCGTCTTACACAAAAAAGAAAAAAAAAATTTTTTTCATAAAATGGCTGACTGGCCAGGTAACATTCCCGCACATTATCTTTCTTCTTCAAATGCAGCCATCTGATTGGCTTAGCCTCGTCACGCGACCATATCCTTGTTTTGGAAAAGAAATGCGACGCCATCTTGTTTCATAATGACTATCTCGAATCACAGATACCACCAATTGTGCTGTTTTCTCGTCGTTTTGAACATTATTTACTTTTATTCGTCCTTGTGGAAATAGATTGACAATGAATGGTCCTAATTTACCTGCTTCTTCTTCACATTTGAACCAACCCGTCTCGACACGCGAGGATGCTATGTTAAAGGCTATTGACGCTTTGACGCAGCAAGTCGCTCGATTATGTAGGGCGAATAGGCCGTATTCCCGGCGGCCTAGGAGTCATTCACGTTCTTTCGCGACTCCACGTCGGCGTACTACTTTGCCCGCCAGCAATCCATTATTTTGCTGGTATCATGCCACCTTCGCGGATAAGGCAAAACATTGCCGGCCTCCATGTAAATATTCAGCTTCAGGAAATGTAGATCAGAGTCACTAAAGGCGGCAAATGAACTCTGCGAGACACAACAGAACAGCCATTTATTCATAGAGGATCTCCTGTCTGGAAGAGCCCTCCTCGTAGACACAGGAGCTTCGTGCAGTATTTGGCCTGTCAATTGTATGACAGTAACTCCTCCTGAGTCATCAATGAATCTACAAGCTGTCAATCATTCGCCGATACGGACTTTTGGACAAATCTCGCTTCCTCTGCAATTCTGAAATCTTCGACGAGAATTCGAATGGATTTTTACGGTTGCTGACCTACCATATCCGATCTTGGGAGCGGATTTTCTACACCATTTTGCATTGACCGTGGACGTCCGTGGCCGACGCCTAGTAGACGACATTACTGGTTTTTCTCTTCATGGCCAGAAAGCTAATTTTCCAACCTTTTTCATTGCTAATGCTGGGAATCCCTATCATGCATTGTTGAATTCTTTCCCACAGCTTACTCAGGGAAATTTTCGAGTTGTCAAACCGACTCACACAACGGAGCATTTTATCTCTACAACTGGTGCCCCAGTGTTCTCATGTCCTCGTCGCTTGCCTGCGGACAAATTGAAGACAGCACGGTTCGAGTTCGACCACATGCTGCAGCTAGGCACAATTCGCCCTTCTACGAGCCTTGGGCTTCTCCGTTGCACATGGTACCCAAGACTTCTGGCGACTGGAGACCCACTGGGGATTATAGGAAGTTAAGTGCTATAACTGTCTCGGATAGATATCCTATTCCACACCTGCAAGATTTTGCATCGTCATTGCAGGGATGTAAAATATTCTCGAAGCTCGATTTGGTGCGAGCCTATCATCAGATTGCTGTCAAGAAAGAAGATATTCCGAAAACGGCCATTACGACTCCATTTGGATCATTCAAATTTCTTATCATGCCTTTCGGACTTAAGAATGCTGCTAGCACCTTTCAACGGTTCATGGATGAGGTCACTCGTGGTTTAGACTTCGTCTACACTTATATTGATGATCTGCTTATTGCTAGTTCCTCCAGAGAAGAACACATACGTCATTTGAATCTTTTGTTTTGTCGACTCAAGGATTACAGTGTTCAAATAAATACCACAAAATGTGTTTTCGGTGCGGAATCGCTGAATTTTTTAGGTCATGTCATTGACTCCGAGGGTATTCGACCCCTCCCTCAGCAAGTTCAGGCTATAGAGGATTTGCCTCCGCCGACCTCACTTCGTCAGTTGCGACAATTCCTAGGACTGATAAATTTCTATAGACGTTTTGTTCCGCATTGTGCTAATCTACTCTTATCTCTTACTGAGATTCTGAAAAATTGCCGCAAGAAAAATAAGGACATCTCTTTGACTCAGATTCAGCTCGAGGATTTTCAAAAGGCCAAATCAGCATTGGCTAGTGCATCTTTGCTGGCCCACCCAGTGTCCAATGCCAAGCTTTCGCTTTGTGTTGATGTGTCGGATACTGCAGTGGGTACAATCTTACAACAGAGTAGTGACGATCACCAACAACCATTTGAATTTTTCTCCAGGAAGTTGTAGCCAGCAGAAACTCGCTACAGCGCCTTTGGCCGGGAGCTGTTAGCCATCTACCTTTCTGTGAAACATTTTTCACATATGCTCGAAGGAAGGTGTTTTACAATCTATACTGACCATAAACCTTTGCCCTTCGCTTTAAGGGCAAAGTCCGACAAGTACTCGCCCAGAGAAACAAGGCATCTCGACTTTATCTCGCAATTCACAAGCGACATCCAACACATTCCAGGCTCATTGCCGATCAGTTCAATTGCGTCATCCCACGACATCGATTTAAATCACTTGGCAGCAGACCAACCTGCACTGGAATCGTTGGATATTACATCAGCCGGATTTGCGACGAGTAATTTGAAATACCTGCCATTGCCCACCGCAGACGGACAGATTCTCTGCAATGTTTCCGTGGATTCACCGAGACCATTCGTCCCACTAAACCATCGTTGTACTGTGTTTCTTGCTTTACACAGCATTTCCCACTCAGGATCTTCTGCCACAGTAAAGCTCATAACAGCCAGATTCTTCTGGCCAAATATGAGGCGCGATATTACTGCTTGGTGCCGTTCCTGCATTGCTTGCCAGAAATCGAAAATCCATAAACACGTTAAGGCTCCGCTCGGTACTTTCAGTACACCGGACGCCCGTTTCCGGCACATTCATGTGGACATCGTTGGACCTTGGCCAGTCAGTGGTGGTCATACTTATCTATTGACTGTTATTGATCGTTTTTCGCGATGGCCTGAAGCCATCCCCTTGAAAGACATCACTGCTGAAACGACAGCGCGTGCCCTAGTATCAGGATGGATTGCCCGCTTTGGAGTGCCAACCACGATTACAACGGACCGTGGAAGACAGTTTGAATCGAATCTCTTCGATAAATTAATGAAAAACATCGGCGCTAAACGCATCCGAACGACTGCATATCATCCTGCCTCTAATGGAATGATGGAGCATTTCCACCGACAACTAAAAGCCGCTCTACGGACTTCTTACTCTACGCGTTGGAGCGTGTACCTCCCTATTGTGTTGTTGGGGATTCGGTCATCAATAAAGGAGGACCTTGGGTTCTCCCCGGCCGAATTATTGTATGGTGCTCCTCTAGCATTGCCTGGGCAAATGCTTGCCCCTGTCGATCTTGCTGCACAAGATCCGCTTTCCTACGTATCCCGTCTGTGTTCTTATTTTCAGGACCTGCCGCCGATGGATGCGAGGAAACAAACTGTAAAATCTGCAGTCCCGAGGGATATTGCCTAGTGGACACATGTGTTTGTAAGAAATGATGCTGTGAGACCACCTCTCACACAACCGTACTCTGGACCCTATCGTGTGTTGGCTCGTTCTGATAAACATTTCACTGTAGACATTAAGGGGTCCAGAGAGACCATTGCGGTTGATAGACTTAAACGGGCCCACACAGATGCTCACACACCTGAGCCACATACACCCCCATCTTTCTCTTTTGCACACACACCTGTTTCTTTGCCCCCCCCCCCCCCCCCCAATCACCTAGATATAAGACTACAACCTGTTCCGGTCGGAGGGTTCATTGACCCCAAAAACTGTGTATCACGGTATATTATTAAACTGCTATTGTGCGGTGCTTTAATCCTGTAGTGACTTTTGGAACTTTTAGGAAATTGTATTTACATTTTATTACATTTGTTTTTTCCTTTCATGTTCTTGCATGCTTTTTTAATATGTATTTTTGAAATTTGTTGTGCCCTTCATGCTAGGTTGGGCTGATTGCTCCTTGGTTTGGGATTTTTGCTGGTTGCTAATCAGTTTTTCTACATACATGATTCGATGAACCGATTTTTATTTAATTTTCTAAAAATCTGGTGGGAGGAGGCCATGTAGAAGATTACGCCATCTAGCGTCGACTGTGAAGGCAGTCGATTAACTGCCCTTAGTTCTGACGTCAGTAGCTGAAACAATATTTATTAAACGATGATCTCCTCGAAAAAAATAGACATGTTATCTACATGCAGTGATCCAAAGGATGACATCACACCATGCGGCAGTATATGACGACTTAAATATATCCCAACCTAGGAGCACTAAGGTATTTGTATATTTTCTGTAATTGCTCCTATATAAAATATGTTTTTATAACATAAAATTGAGGTATGTTCCTTATTCCTTCTTTGACTATGTGCCAGTAAACAATATCCAATTAGACGGGATGACTGATGACCTTTGTCCACCTAAATATATATATATATATATATATATATATATATATATATATATATATATATATATATATATATATATATATACCACATTCTTGACAGCTTGTTCAATTAATATATTGGTGTGTTAAGTGTTGGCTAAAATCTGTAGATATCTGTAGATATATTCTGTAGAATAGTATAGCATTAAAACAAAACACTGTTAACATACTAGTAATTTATTAATCAAACTAGCTGCTGGGTAATGACCGAAAGAATATGATCGCGAATACAAGCGGCCAAAATGGGTTTCCTCCTCATTGGAGTAGTGTTACTCGATAGAGTGCATAGCTCAGAGATCAGAGAGTCACTCAGGTAGAGCTGTTATTTTACCGAATTGAGAGATTACAGCTACAATACTATGAGCATGTGGTTAGTATGTCTCAAGAAATTGGACAGATTTTACGGGCAAAACCATCCGACAGGAGACCCAGAGATAGACCATGAGTAAGATGGTTGGATAACACCCATGAGCTTGGCTGGTCATGCTTGAGGATCCAGCTGAATCTGTTGGAGATGGTTGCTTCTAACAGAACCTGCTGGAAAGAGTGTTTGAGGACTCAGTCCCACGACCTTCTCAATAATAACTGGGTGAAGAAGAAGAACTAACTGCCAAGAATACAGTATGTATGCAAATCTATCCAGTATACTTCAATCCTTAGTAATAGTGGGTTTTTAGCAGTATCTCTGTGGATAGTTAAAGAGGATACTTGGTTATTGATGAAATCCTAACACAGGATTGAAACTAGTCCAGCTGATCCCTCTTTTATTGTAAGATATTGTATATAAAGACAAGGTGCTTACATCTGTATTATATATAGTGTTGGCTAAACACTATAGCTCTCAATCTAGTGTAACCTGTTTATTTGTTCAGTCTGGCATCAACATCCAACCACCCTCCTCCACAACTACATCCAGCCACCCTCCTCCACAACAACATCCAGCCACCCTCCTCCACAACTACATCCAGCCACCCTCCTCCACAATTACATCCAGCCACCCTCCTCCACAACTACATCCAGCCACCCTCCTCCACAACTACATCCAGCCACCCTCCTCCACAACTACATCCAGCCACCCTCCTCCACAACAACATCCAGCCACCCTCCTCCACAACAACATCCAGCCACCCTCCTCCACAACAACATCCAGCCACCCTCCTCCACAACTACATCCAGCCACCCTCCTCCACAACAACATCCAGCCACCCTCCTCCACAACAACATCCAGCCACCCTCCTCCACAACTACACCCAGCCACCCTCCTCCACAACAACATCCAGCCACCCTCCTCCACAACAACATCCAGCCACCCTCCTCCACAACTACATCCAGCCACCCTCCTCCACAACTACATCCAGCCACCCTCCTCCACAACTACATCCAGCCACCCTCCTCCACAACAACATCCAGCCACCCTCCTCCACAACAACATCCAGCCACCCTCCTCCACAACTACACCCAGCCACCCTCCTCCACAACAACATCCAGCCACCCTCCTCCACAACAACATCCAGCCACCCTCCTCAACAACTACATCCAGCCACCCTCCTCCACAACAACATCCAGCCACCCTCCTCAACAACTACATCATGCCGCCCCACTCCACAACTACATCCAGCCACCCTCCTCAACAACTACATCCAGCTACCTTCCTCGACAACTACATCCAGCCACCCTTCTCAACAAGTGCATCCAGCCACCCTCCTCAACAACTACATCATGCCGCCCCACTCCTCAACAACTACATCATGCCGCCCCACTCCACAACTACATCCAGCCACCTTCCTCGACAACTACATCCAGCCACCTTCCTCGACAACTACATCCAGCCACCCTTCTCAACAAGTGCATCCAGCCACCCTCCTCCACAACAACATCCAGCCACCTTCCTCGACAACTACATCCAGCCACCTTCCTCGACAACTACATCCAGCCACCCTTCTCAACAAGTGCATCCAGCCACCCTCCTCCACAACTACATCCAGCCACCTTCCTCGACAACTACATCCAGCCACCTTCCTCGACAACTACATCCAGCCACCCTTCTCAACAAGTGCATCCAGCCACCCTCCTCAACAACTACATCATGCCGCCCCACTCCACAACTACATCCAGCCACCCTCCTCAACAAGTACATCCAGCCACCCTCCTCAACAAGTACATCCAGCCACCCTCCTCAACAAGTGCATCCAGCCACCCTCCTCCACAACTACATCCAGCCACCCTCCTCAGTGTTAACAACTACATCATGCCGCGCCACTCCACAACTACATCCAGTTACCCTCCTCAGTATTAACAACTACATCCAGTCACCCTCTTCTCACTATTTACAGGGTGCCAAATTACGTTCACTGCCACCCATCATGAGTTTCTCTCTGCTCCGCTTCAGTTATGATTTTGTTAAAATGCAACGCTTTAAGGTGAGACCCTTGCTTATATATTATTTACTTTGTTTTATTGGTTTATTTATAAACTTTTCTTGTTTTTATCTTTTTATATATAATTATTTTTAATTGTAATTTTTAAATATCTTTATTTATGATTTTATCGTGTTAGAGTTTTGTGTTTACTTCTCAGCCATGAGACATTAATACAACAATAATTTCTGGGTTATCAACCTCAACAAATGATGTAGTAAAAGACAGTTTAGGGTCCAAATTATCCAGAAGCATTGACGTCAATGGAAGGGGCATATTCACCAAACAGAGACAACTGTAGTCTACTGAGTATTCAAAGAAGGTTTTCAAGGCTCAAGAAAACGAGGTAGACTAGCTTGATCCCAACGGACATCCTCCATCCAAGTCCTTTTTGGTCTTCCTGGGCCTCTACTGCCTCCAAGATCAACATTCATCACTTTTCTTATCCAGCCCTCACTGTGCTCGACATGGCCGTACCATGTCTTGTGTGAAACATCATTGAGATCGTCAATCAACAGTCTTTTCAGGAGCTCATTTGAGTTGACATTCCTATTGTTTTTTTTTCTATTTTTTTTATTAGTTTAACAATCATAAATCCAGTATTTATTTAAAGCCATGTGCTTTTGAGTTAGGGGTATTTAATTCTAAATTAATGACCCCCCTCCCCCTCCTTATCTACCATAATAGAACTGGACATTGTAATTATAAGTCCAATATTTTAACTGCTAGGCTATGTGTTTTTGAATTAGGGATCTTTAATTCTAAGTTAATGACAGCAGCCCCTTATCTACCATGAAAACGATGTCTCAAACAGATCTTTAAAATGGAGTTAATAAATTAAAACAATTTTGTTTTAAAATTTTGTATTTTTTTTGTGATTTTTTGTTTATTTTCTTTGTTTTTGGTTTACATTTTTGTTCAGTTATATTATTTCACTTCTAATCTGTATTTTTTTCTAAAACCTTTTTATTTTCTCCCATTCAGGAAACAGGCAGATTCAGTTTTCCTAAATTCATCGATATGTCAGTTTTTGTTGATTCAGTAAGTACTAGGAGTTGTTCAGTCTGTTGGCTACCACATCTACCCTAACACTAGTCTAAACATCAACATGTACTACATCTATCTTGATCATTAGTAATACATTAAGTACCACAAACTCTTTAAATACCACAGCTATCCCCAATTTTAAGGCTTTGTGCCTAGCATCGGACATGTTTCACAGCATAGTTACGGCCCTTTACGTTCTGAGTTCAAATCCCGTCAAGGTTAGCTTTGCTTTTCATCCTTACAGGGTCAATAAAATAAAGTACCAGTAATGCATTGGGGTTGATTTAATTGATTTCCTCTCCCCCCAAATTGCTTGCCTTGTTCCTAAATCAGAAACCATTATTATAGGCACAGTTATTTGAATGTTGGACAAAATACCTTACACTATTTATTCTGACTCTTTGTTTAGAGTTCAAATCCTGTCATGGTCAACTTTACCTCTCATCCTTCAGGGGCCGATAAAATAAAATACTAATAAAGAACTGGGGTCAATTATATTGCCCCCTCCTCACATAGACTTCCCCACCAAGAAACCTGTCTGGTCTTGTGCTTAACCCTTTCATATTTACATTACTCTATATATACTATTATATTTGCTATTATATTTTCATGATAAAGGCTTTACCTCACATAACATTAAATCTATGAGATTTTGATATTCTTTATTTTGAGAACAATACCTTAACATTAGTATGAGTGGCTGGTTACAGCCAGTTTGAACAGAAAGAGCTGATAGAGTTCTGGCTGTATATGGCTGGTTTAAATGTTAAAGGGTTTACTTAGAAATCATAATTATTTATGTAACTTGTTTTTGTGCTGTTCTTTTCATCTGACGCCCCTCCCTCTGGCAAATAAATGAAACAATAATAATATTTTTGTTTGTTTCCAGCCATCGCCCGGTGAGAGTTACGAGTATGAATTGTTTTCTTTAGTTATTCATCGAGGCAGCACCCATGGTGGTCACTATCATGCATATATCAAAGACATTGATGGACTTGGTATGTGGACAGAAACGGTAAGTTCACTGTTATATATGTGTGTGTGTGGCCCACTGTTATATATATATACTAGCCGAATTACCCATGCCTTGCTGCATTTCACACATATTTTTTTGAAAGAAAATGATGATTGATTTTAAATCAGTGATATAATTTATGCAAAAAAACTCTGCATTTCAATATTACTCAATGTAAAATGTAATGCATGAAAAATTGGAAAACATTATTTTTTGTAATATATCAAATCAAAATTACATTATAAAATCTTATTCTTATTTTGTTTCTTGTAAATAACTTTTTTCAAAATATCAATTCAAATTTTTTCTGAATAGGCATCATATCTTGTCATTTACCTATGATTTAAATTTCATATAAATCGAAGGGAAAAAAATTTCAGCGGGGGGTTTGTGGCCCCGGGGAATCTTTTGATTAAAATGAAATATACTTATCCAGGTACCCTGGGCAATGTAGTTTCAGAATATATATGGTTATGGGGTCTATCTTCAAAACCATAGGAGGAGTTTGTGAACAAACAAACAGAGAGGAACTACAACTTTATAGATGTGTGGTTCACTGTTATATATATATATATATATGTGTGGTTCACTGTTATATATATATATATGTGTGGTTCACTGTTATATATATATATGTGTGGTTCACTGTTATATATATATATGTGTCGTTCACTGTTATATATATATATGTGTCATTCACTGTTATATATATATATATGTGTCGTTCACTGTTATATATATATATGTGTGGTTCACTGTTATATATATATATATATATATATATGTGTGTGTCGTTCACTGTTATATATATATATATGTGTCGTTCACTGTTATATATATATATATGTGTCGTTCACTGTTATATATATATAGGTGTCGTTCACTGTTATATATATATATGTGTCATTCACTGTTATATATATATATATGTGTCATTCACTGTTATATATATATATATGTGTCGTTCACTGTTATATATATATATGTGTGGTTCACTGTTATATATATATATATATATGTGTGTCGTTCACTGTTATATATATATATATGTCGTTCACTGTTATATATATATATATATGTGTCGTTCACTGTTATATATATATATGTGTGGTTCACTGTTATATATATATATGTGTCGTTCACTGTTATATATACATGTGTGGTTCACTGTTATATATATACTAGCATTAAAGCCCGGCGTTGCTCGGGGTCATTAAGTTACCAAAGTTAGGTTGCACCAGCACTTTTTTGTTTGCCAGGCACTGGGTGAATGAATTGCAGACCTGGAAGCATGAGCTGCGCCAGCAGTGACAATTGTAGTTTCGCCTATGGATATTATCTCTGTGCAAAAAAGTGTTGAAATTTATTGTTTCACAGTACTTGCGCAACACGCGCGTAGACGATGCCAGCCGAACAACAGAGCTGCGATGGAGTTGTTCTGCATGGTTGTCTGTGTGTTTTCTAAATTTAAGACAGTAGGGAGGGTTGTGATATGATGGAGAGTTAGCTGTTGTTTCTAGCAGGTTTAGTGACCTCATAGAGGATATGTGTTTTCTAAATTTAAGACAGTAGGGAGGGGTGTGATATGGGGGAGAGTTAGCTGCTGTTTCTAGCAGGTTTAGTAACCTCATAGAGGATATGTGTTTTCTAAATTTAAGACAGTAGGGAGGGGTGTGATATGGGGGAGGGTTAGCTGCTGTTTCTAGCAGGTTTAGTGACCTCATAGAGGATATGTGTTTTCTAAATTTAAGACAGTAGGGAGTGGTGTGAACGGACAGTATCACCATCAAGCTTGGAAAGAGAAAGTAGCAGAAAGTATGAAGTTGTATAGATTTTGAATGGTAGTAGAAAGAGTTCAGCAGTTTAAATGACAGAGAAAAATCGTAAAATATTGAGTTTTATCTAAATTTTGCGTAATTGTGGGTGAAATTGAAAAAATTATCTGCGTCAAGACGCAATCGAGACTGTTTCGGGTTGTGAGTGGTAAATTTCAATTGAATAATTTCTATATCGTAAATTTCTATAACGAAGGAGCATGACCACACACTGAGCTTTATAGATTATGATATATATGTGTGGTTCACTGTTATATATATATGTGTGTCGTTCACTGTTATATATATATGTGTGTGGTTCACTGTTATATATATATGTGTGTCGTTCACTGTTATATATATATGTGTGTCGTTCACTGTTATATATATGTGTGTCGTTCACTGTTATATATATGTGTGTCGTTCACTGTTATATATATATGTGTGTCGTTCACTGTTATATATATATATATGTGTGTCGTTCACTGTTATATATATATGTGTGTCGTTCACTGTTATATATATATATGTGTGTCGTTCACTGTTATATATATATATGTGTGTGGTTCACTGTTATATATATATGTGTGTCGTTCACTGTTATATATATATGTGTGTGGTTCACTGTTATATATATATGTGTGGTTCACTGTTATATATATATGTGTGTGGTTCACTGTTATATATATATATATATGGTTCACTGTTATATATATATATGTGTGTGTGGTTCACTGTTATATATATATATGTGTGGTTCACTGTTATATATATATATATGTGGTTCACTGTTATATATATATATATATATATATATGTGGTTCACTGTTATATATATATATGTGTGGTTCACTGTTATATATATAAATATATGTGTGGTTCACTGTTATATATATATATGTGTGTGGTTCACTGTTATATATATATGTGTGTGGTTCACTGTTATATATATATATATATATGTGTGTGGTTCACTGTTATATATATACATATATATATGTGTGTGTGGTTCACTGTTATATATATATATGTGTGGTTCACTGTTATATATATATATGTGTGTGGTTCACTGATATATATATATATATATATGTGTGTGTGTGGGGTTCACTGTTATATATATATATATATATATATATGTGTGTAGTTCACTGTTATATATATATATATGTGTGGTTCACTGTTATATATATATGTGTGTGGTTCACTGTTATATATATATATATATATATATATATATGGTTCACTGTTATATATATATATATATATATATATATATGTGGTTCACTGTTATATATATATATATATATGTGTGGTTCACTGTTATATATATATATATATATATATATATATATATATATATATATATGGTTCACTGTTATATATATATATATATATATGTGTGGGTCACTGTTATATATATATACACACTTACACCTCTCCAAGACAATGTACTGGACTGAGATTTTGGCGCTATGCAGTAATACAGAAGACCCGCCTTGCCTAAGTACAAAGCGAAACTTACAGTCAGTAGGCACCTCTTAACCAATTATACACCCCAATCCACTACCCCCACCCCACCCACCCCTTTCTATGTAAAGTTATGTTGGTATCACAACATCCAGTCCTAAATAAATGAGGTCGTGTAGGTGTCATGACAAAAAAATCACAGTCCACACTGTCATGTGGCCGTGTGGGTAACACGGTAAAAACCACCCAGTCCACACTGTAAACGTGGTTGGTGTTAGGAAGGGCATCCAGCCGTAGAAAACCCGCCAGACAGTCTTATACGAGCAAGACAACCAATCTTGCCTCAAGTGGGAAAACTCCCGTCCAAACTCATGCTAGCGTGGAAGATGGACGTTAAACGATGATGATAATATGTGTGGTTCACTGTTATATATATATATATATGTGGTTCACTGTTATATATATATATGTGTGGTTCACTGTTATATATATATATGTGTGGTTCACTGTTATATATATATATATATATATGTGTGGTTCACTGTTATATATATATATGTGTGGTTCACTGTTATATATATATATATATGTGGTTCACTGTTATATATATATATGTGTGGTTCACTGTTATATATATATATGTGTGGTTCACTGTTATATATAAATATATATCATCATCATCATCATCATTTTACGTCTGCTTTTCCCTGCTTGCAAGGGTGGGACGGGTCTTATTCAGCACAGCATCTCTCCACTCATCACGGTCCCTCGTCATCTCCACCGTGAGCTTCAATGATCCCAGGTCTGTTCTCACCACCTCCGCCCATGTTTTTCATGGTCTACCTCTACCACGTCTTCCTTCAACTGACATTTCCTGGCACTTCTTCACCCATCGGTCATCCTCCATGCGCATCACATATATATATATATGTGTGGTTCACTGTTATATATATATATATATATATATATATGTGGTTCACTGTTGTATATATATATGTGGTTCACTGTTATATATATATGTGTGGTTCACTGTTATATATATGTGTGTGTGGTTCACTGTTATATATATATGTGTGTGGTTCACTGTTATATATATATATATATATATGTGGTTCACTGTTATATATATATGTGTGGTTCACTGTTATATATATATGTGTGGTTCACTGTTATATATATGTGTGTGTGGTTCACTGTTATATATATATGTGTGTGGTTCACTGTTATATATATATATATATATATGTGGTTCACTGTTATATATATATGTGTGGTTCACTGTTATATATATATGTGTGGTTCACTGTTATATATATGTGTGTGTGGTTCACTGTTATATATATATGTGTGTGGTTCACTGTTATATATATATATATATATATGTGGTTCACTGTTATATATATATGTGTGGTTCACTGTTATATATATATGTGTGGTTCACTGTTATATATATGTGTGTGTGGTTCACTGTTATATATATATGTGTGTGGTTCACTGTTATATATATATATATATATGTGGTTCACTGTTATATATATATATGTGTGGTTCACTGTTATATATATGTGTGTGTGGTTCACTGTTATATATATATGTGTGTGGTTCACTGTTATATATATATGTGTGTGGTTCACTGTTATATATATATATATATGTGGTTCACTGTTATATATATATATATATATATATATATATATGTGTGGTTCACTGTTATATATATGTGTGTGTGGTTCACTGTTATATATATATGTGTGTGGTTCACTGTTATATATATATATATAAATATATATATGTGGTTCACTGTTATATATATATGCGTGGTTCACTGTTATATATATATATGTGTGGTTCACTGTTATATATAAATATGTGTGTGGTTCACTGTTATATATATATGTGTGGTTCACTGTTATATATATATGTGTGGTTCACTGTTATATATATATATGTGGTTCACTGTTATATATATATATATATGTGTGGTTTGCTGTTATGTATATGTGTGTGTGGTTCACTGTTATATATATATATATATATGTGGTTCACTGTTATATATATATGTGTGGTTCACTGTTATATATATATGTGGTTCGCTGTTATATATATATATGTGTGTGGTTCACTGTTATATATATATATGTGTGTGGTTCACTGTTATATATATATATATATGTGTGTGGTTCACTGTTATATATATATATATATATATGTGTCGTTCACTGTTATATATATATATATATATATATATATATATATGTGGTTCACTGTTATATATATATATATATATATATATGTGGTTCACTGTTATATATATATATATATATGTGTGGTTCACTGTTATATATATATATGGTTCACTGTTATATATATATGTGTGTGGTTCACTGTTATATATATATATGTGTGTGGTTCACTGTTATATATATATATATGTGGTTCGCTGTTATATATATATATGTGTGTGGTTCACTGTTATATATATATATGTGTGTGGTTCACTGTTATATATATATATATGTGTGTGGTTCACTGTTATATATATATATGTGTGTGGTTCACTGATATATATATATGTGGTTCACTGTTATATATATATATATATATATATATATATATATAACAGTGAACCACATATATATATATATATCATCATCATCATCATCATCGTTTAACGTCCATCTTCCACGCTTGCATGGGTTTGGACGGGAGTTTTCCCACTTGAGGCAAGAGTGGTTGTCCTGCTCGCATAGGACTGTCTGGCGGGTTTTCTACAGTTGGATGCCCTTCCTAACACCAACCACATTTACAGTGTGGGGCTTGGGAGGTTTTTACCGTGTTATATATATATATATGTGGTTCACTGTTATATATATATGTGTGTGGTTCACTGTTATATATATATATGTGTGTGGTTCACTGTTATATATATATATATGTGTGGTTCACTGGTATATATATATATATATATGGTTCACTGTTATATATATATATATATATATATATATATATATATATATATATATATATGTGGTTCACTGTTATATATATATATGTGGTTCACTGTTATATATATATATGTGTGTGGTTCACTGTTATATATATATATATACAAACCCATTCAAGCGTCGAATATGGACGTTAAACGATGATGATGATGATATATATACGTACGTTATTCCGGGTTGAATCGGAGGTAACCACAGTAAGTAAGGTACTCAATACATAGCAGAGTATAAAAGTTTTAATATAGATCAGATTCTACAGGACTATAACTGTTTAATTCTTTAAAAATCACAATATGTGTGTGGTTCACTGTTATATATATATGTGTGTGGTTCACTGTTATATATATATGTGTGGTTCACTGTTATATATATATATATGTGGTTCACTGTTATATATATATATGTGTGGTTCACTGTTATATATATATATATATGTGTGTGGTTCACTGTTATATATGTGTGGTTCACTGTTATATATATATATATGTGGTTCACTGTTATATATATATGTGGTTCACTGTTATATATATATATATATGTGGTTCACTGTTATATATATATATATATGTGGTTCACTGTTATATATATATGTGTGGTTCACTGTTATATATATATGTGTGGTTCACTGTTATATATATATATATATGTGGTTCACTGTTATATATATATATGTGGTTCACTGTTATATATATATATATATATATATATATATATATATATAACAGTGAACCACATATATATATATATATATATATATATATATATATGTGGTTCACTGTTATATATATATGTGTGTGGTTCACTGTTATATATATATGTGTGTGGTTCACTGTTATATATATATGTGTGTGGTTCACTGTTATATATATATGTGGTTCACTGTTATATATATATGTGTGGTTCACTGTTATATATATATATGTGGTTCACTGTTATATATATATGTGTGGTTCACTGTTATATATATATATGTGTGGTTCACTGTTATATATATATATGTGTGGTTCACTGTTATATATATATGTGTGGTTCACTGTTATATATATATATATGTGTGGTTCACTTATACATATATATATATGTGTGGTTCACTGTTATATATATATATGTAGTTCACTGTTATATATATATATATATGGTTCACTGTTATATATATATGTGTGGTTCACTGTTGTATATATATATATGTGTGGTTCACTGTTATATATATATATGTGTGTGTGGTTCACTCATATATATATATGTGTGGTTCACTGTTATATATATATGTGTGTAGTTCACTGTTATATATATATTCAATCATTCCATTCATTTCATTTTTACGTCCGCTTTTTACCTGTTTGCAAGGGTGGGACGGGAAACTGATGCTGGCTTGATTTCTGCAGCTGGATGCCCTTCCTAACACCAACCTCATTTACAGTGAGTGCTGGGTGCTTTTTCGCCGTGGCACTTCCATGACAACTTTGCAGTGGAATGATATGAACCCCAGTCCCTATCATCTCATTTCTACAGCTGAGTAAACTGGAGCAATGTGAAATAAAGTGTCTTGCTCAAGGAAACAACACATCACCCGGTCTGAGAATTGAACTCACAACCTTTCGATTGCAAGGCCAATGCTCTAACCACTAAGCCATGTGCCTCCATATATATATATATATATATTTATATATATATACAATATTAACAAATGGAAACTATATTTATAAAACCATATTTATTTCATTATACATATTTCAAGGACACTAAGTTAAATTATGGTGTGCTTTCATCAGATAAAATATAATATAGAGCAGTTTTATAAATAAATATTGACATACCCTTAAAGAATGCAACCATTACTTTTGGAAGCTGCCGGATAGTGGAGTTATATCTTTAATTATACTATTAGGTAAGTTAGTATTGGATATTTTTAAATAAGCCGTTGGGTTACGGAGAAAGAGAAAGAGAGAGAGCAGAACAACAGATAGAAAAAAGAAAGAGAAAAAGAGAGAGAGAGAGGAGAAAGAGAAAAGATAGAGAGCGAAAACTCTAAGTCATATCTTGTTGAGTTATCTTAACATTTGCGATGAAATGAATAAATAAAATTAGAAATGTTAATAATCATGAATGGAAGATACATATATAATATGAGAAATTTAACCATTGTTTAAATATGATTAAATGTTTAGTTAAAATATTGAGATCAATACATTAAAAATTGAGATCTATATATTAAGAAATCTATATATTATTATTAAGAATATATATATTATTAAAAATCTATATATTATAAGAAGAATATAACACATATACACATGCAAAAATACATACATAGAAACATATATACATACGTATAAATATATATACATATCTATCTACGTATATAATATATACATACAAAATATAAAGGATTTTTTAATTTAAGATATAGGAATCTTATAAAATCAGAGAAAATCATTTCAATGTAATATCAAAGCAGCGTGAAGGAAAATTACGTTATTTAGTTATATAAATGTTACAATTGTTAAGATATTAAAGGAAATTTTATGTTATACACACTTTATGTTATACAAATTTTTTTTTTTTATATAAGTTTTATAAGATTACCTGTTATGTAGTTATGACTGTTATTATATGTTTATTTGTCACGAACTTTGGGATAATCCCTATAAATAAGTGCAATCGAATTGTATGTATATACACATATATATACATACACAATTCCCACATATACATACATATATGTAACCACACAAATAGGTAGATATGCATCACATATATATATATACATACAGATAGACATACACGCATAAAACATATGTACATGTATATCAATACACACATACATATATATATACACACATATATATATACACACATATAGAGAGAGAAGTATATATAAATACAGTACATAGTATAATTAAAGTACATAAAATACAAAAGAATTATATTACAATTTGGAAATATAATTATAAGCAATATAACTTTAAAACAATATAACTTTAAAAATATTATAGAATATTTTAAGTTATAATTTTAAAATAATAATATGTTTAATCAATTTAGTATAAACATTTTCTACGTATATTTAACTTAATTTTATATCCATAAGAGAAAGAAAAGAAAAAGAAACTTTCAAAAGATAAACTTTCGAAAATAGAAGAAACTATCAAAACATATTTTCCCCTTTTAGAGCTTTCAGTATATTTCTCTAGAAGAGTTTATTATATTTATTTATATTTAGGAAGAAAAGTTTTTTTTACTTGAGTGTCAAAAAATGAAGGAATCTAATGATTTATCGATAGGTTCAATATATTAATAGAATTAATTAATTAATTATATATTACATTTTAAATTTATATTTAAACGTTGAGTTCAATCTATGCCTACAGTAACTGAATAAATTGTTCCTTAGGTGCAGGGAATTTTTGGTCTTTAATATAAAGAATATTTCCTCTATACAAAGATCACAATTTTCTGAAGAGGAGTTAAAAGGAGTAGCTTTTGAAATAATATTCCAAATCAACGAATATTCAACGTTCTTTAGTTCGAGGTCCCATAATAAGCTAGATAGAGAAGTTGATGATTTTTTTTGTTTGGATCCGTAAAAGAATTTTTATGATTATTGAAGCGGGATTTAAACTTTGTGGCAGTGAATCCCACATAATTAAATGAATTTAAATTAGTTTTTACATTACAATTATATACTATAAGCAATTGTTATTTAACGGACAGTTAGATTTATTTCTACAGTTACATTTATCAAATTGGATATTGCTTGCGTTATTAGTGGTATTTTGGTTAGGTTTTAAATTTCTATTATTAATTCTATTAATATTTTGCGTTAAGTTTTTGGTGGAAGAATAAGTTAATTTTATAGTATGTCTATTAAAAATTGAATAATATCTATGTGTTCTAGGGAAGCATTTGTCAAGAGCTTTAAAAAATAGTTTAGCAATAGGGGTTTTAATATTTAATGAGAAAGGAGGAGCGAACCATAATATATTCCTAGTTCTATTTCTTTTCTTGTTTTCGGAATTATTGTAAGGTTTTCTATTATAGTTGTTAAAATAGTTAAAATTGTTACGATTATGGTTAGTTGTTATATTATTATTATCAATGTATTTAATTTTATTTCTATATCCAGCTCTACCTAATGCTTTGTTGTAATAATGTGCTTTTTCATCAAATATATTCTTATTAGCTGAAATTCTCGAAATTCGTTCCTGTATAGAGTTCACTATAGTATTTTTAACGGATCTGGGGTGATTAGAGTTAAAATTGACGTAGTTTAAGTTCTCATTTAGTTTGTGAAATGGATAATGAAGACATGTGTTAAGGTTTAGTGTTACATCTAGAAAGTTAACTATTTTATGGTTATTCTCTATTTCTACTTTTAGATTAAGGTAATTAAAAAATTGTATAATTTGTTTTCTTTTTTTATTTAGTTCACAGTTATTATTTTCTATAAGTAAAAGCATGTCGTCACGATATAAACCTCCGGTTATCTCAGGTATTTTCCTATGTAGAGAATTATTTATAAAGAGGCCCACAAGATCCGTTACCTGAGCGGAATCGGATGATCCCATAGTTATATCGAAGTTATTATTTCTATCTGCCCTAGTCCAGAGTTGGTTATTAAATTCTATTAATGTTTTCCGTGCCGATAATATAATGTGCATTTCATTGCTAGTTAAGTCTGTATGTTTAAATGCGTAAGTTAGTGCTTTATTCAGTAGATTAGGAGTGATAGATGAGTAATAGTTAACAATATCCAACTGAATAAACTTATTATTATAGTTATATTTAATTTCCTTAAACCAATCGATAACTTCACTAGTTCCTTTCCATAATTTTAAATAAGATAAATTCTTAATTTGTGGTATTATTCTGTCTAAAATATTTTTGATAAGTCTGCCAAGGTCCGATTTAGATGGTGCAATTAATCTGACTGGTAAATCAGTTTCAAAGTTCTTTTGTGATCCTTCATATTAATTTTAGGTTTCTTTGGCATGAAGGGTTGTGTCTTATTTTCAATGCCTAGTTCATGCATTATATAAGAGGCATCTGTATTCAATTTTTCAAGGTCGTCATTATTTGCTACTTTGTATTTCTTCCTTAATTCCTTTAATATAAGATCGTTATAAATGTCCTTTTGTATTCCGTAAAGATTATTGGTTTTGTCAGACTTGACTAAAATTTTCTCCGTTTTCTCCAAGTTTTCAATATTATTTTTAATATTTCTTAAGTAATGCTGGCCTTTGAAGTTGTTTTTGAATTTGATGCTTTGGATGATAGATATGATTTCATTTTCAAAATCCATTAGTAGTTTGTTGGGGGGTGGATTTTTTTTAGATTTATATATTATATACGTAGATAGATATGTATATATATTTATATGTGTGTATATATGTTTGTATGTATGTATTTTTGCGTGTGTATATGTGTTATATTCTTCTTATAATATATAGATTTTTAATAATATATAGTCTTAATAATAATATATATAGATCTCAATTTTTAATGTATTGATCTCAATATTTTAACTAAACATTTAATCATATTTAAACAATGGTTAAATTTCTCATATTATATATGTATCTTCCATTCATGATTATTAACATTTCTAATTTTATTTATTCATTTCATCTCAAATGTTAAGATAACTCAACAAGATATGACTTAGAGTTTTCGCTCTCTATCTTTTCTCTTTCTCCTCTCTCTCTCTCTTTTTCTCTTTCTTTTTTCTCTCTGTTGTTCTGCTCTCTCTTTCTCTTTCTCCGTAACCCAACGGCTTATTTAAAAATATCCAATACTAACTTACCTAATAGTATAATTAAAGATATAACTCCACTATCCGGCAGCTTCCAACAGTAATGGTTGCATTCTTTAAGGGTATGTCAATATTTATTTATAAAACTGCTCTATATTATATTTTATCTGATGAAAGCACACCATAATTTAACTTGGTGTCCTTGAAATATGTATAATGAAATAAATATGGTTTTATAATTATAGTTTCCATTTGTTAATATCGTATTTTTACTCCAATTATTTGTTGAGTGCTTTATATCAGTTATAAAAATATTTGCTTGTTGTACCCCAACAATTTAAATAGAACTTTTACATATTTATATATATATATATTTATATATATATATGTGTGTGGTTCACTGTTATAGATATATATATGTGGTTCACTGTTATATATATATGTGTGGTTCACTGTTATATATATATATATGTGTGTGTGTGGTTCACTGTTATATATATATGTGTGGTTCACTGTTATATATATATATATATATGTGTGTGGTTCACTGTTATATATATATGTGTGTGGTTCACTGTTATATATATATATATATATATATGTGGTCCCTAAGGAAGCTAGGTGTTGAGGAATGGCTTGTGAGGACAGTGCAAACTTTGTACAGAGGTACTCTCAGTAAAGTCAGGGTAGGAATGGAGTTTAGTGAGGAATTCCAGATACAAGTAGGAGTACATCAGGGTTCGGTCCTCAGCCCGCTCTTGTTCATTATAGTCCTCCAAGCCATAACAGAGGAGTTTAAGACTGGCTGTCCATGGGAACTTCTCTATGCTGACGATCTGGCTCTTATAGCAGAATCAGTAGAGGAGCTAGAGAATAAATTCCGGCTATGGAAACAGCAGTTGGAAGCAGCAAGAGGACTGAGAGTAAATCTAGCTAAGACGAAAGTGTTGATGAGTAGAAAAGAGGACAAAACCCTGATTCCGTCAGGGAAATGGCCATGTTCGATATGCAGAAAAGGAACTGGCATAAATTCTATAAAATGCACACAATGCAGGTCCTGGGTACACAAGAGATGTAGCGGGATAGCAGGCAAACTAACAGGTAGGGAGAAATATGTATGCAGTAGATGTACAGGGAAATTAGACAGTAGAAGTCGCACTGATAGACACATTTTTCAAATGCGAGAGGGTGCTATAGAAGTGGTGGATAGCTTCCGGTACCTAGGAGATCAGATTAGCATGGGAGGAGGATGTTCCGAGGCCATAGTATCTAGAATAAGGACGGGTTGGAAGAAGTTTAGGGAGCTGCTTCCTCTGTTGACGAAGAAGGGTTTCTCCCTGCGTACGAAAGGCCGGTTGTATGATGCCTGTGTGAGGAGCGCGATGCTGCATGGTAGTGAGACATGGGCAGCAACCGCAGAGGATATGCGACGGCTGGAGAGAAATGAGGCAAGCATGCTCCGTTGGATGTGCAGTGTAAATGTGCGTGAACGACCCAGCATAAATGTGTTGAGAGAGAAACTGTGTCTGAGAGGGATAGAATGTAGTGTACGGGAGAGGAGACTGAGGTGGTATGGACATGTGATGCGCATGGAGGATGACCGATGGGTGAAGAAGTGCCAGGAAATGCCAGTTGAAGGAAGACGTGGTAGAGGTAGACCACGAAAAACATGGGCGGAGGTGGTGAGAACAGACCTCAGATCATTGAAGCTCACGGTGGAGATGATGAAGGACCGTGATGAGTGGAGAGATACTGTGCTGAATAAGACCCGTCCCACCCTTGAAAGCAGGGAAAAGCGGACGTAAAATGATGATGATGATGATGTGTGGTTCACTGTTATATATATATATATATGTGTGGTTCACTGTTATATATATATATATATATGTGGTTCACTGTTATATATATATATATATATATATATATATATATATATATATATAATGTGTGGTTCACTGTTGTATATATATATATATGTGTGTGTTTTGTTCCCTGTTATATATATATATGTGTGGTTCACTGTTATATATATATATATATATATATATATATATATATATATATATATATGTGTGTGTGGTTCACTGTTATATATATATATATATATGTGGTTCACTGTTATATATATATATATATATGTGGTTCACTGTTATGTATAAATATGTGTGTGGTTCACTGTTATATATATATGCGTGTGGTTCACTGTTATATATATATATATGTGTGTGGTTCACTGTTATATATATATGTGTGTGTGGTTAACTGTTATATATATATGTGTGTGTGGTTCACTGTTATATATGTGTGGTTCACTGTTATATATATATGTGTGGTTCACTGTTATATATATATATATATATATGTGTCGTTCACTGTTATATATATATATGTGTGTGTGGTTCACTGTTATATATATATATGTGTGTGTGGTTCACTGTTATATATATATATGTGTGTGTGTGTGGTTCACTGTTATATATATATATATGTGTGGTTTACTGTTATATATATACTAGCAGTTTAGCCCGGTGTTGCTCGGGTTTGTTCATTTGCTATGAAAAGTTACATACAGGTAAACGTGGTTTTAAAGCGAATAAGCTTATCAATTAAGTACATAAAGCAGTTGAACCGGTTATTAAAAGTTACGAACCAATTAGCATTTTGGTCAATCAATGATGGGTTAATAATCCTCCAATAGCGAATTTAGTAGACCAAAGTTGCAAGATGGTGGCCCTGATGCCGCTGGGTGTCAGATCTGTCCGCCATGGGATACCCTACCAGGAAATAGTGTTCCAGACGGCATAGCTCCAACACCTGCACCAACATCTATAGCACCTCTTTGTAGACGATATTGCGTGTCATCCCTTGAGGAGAGTAAGCAAAAAGTCCATTCCTGCTCCCTGCGCGGGAACAGGCAACATAAAGTTGGCCATGGGAGAAGCATGACTCCTCCAAATGGATGCCCGCCACCGACAATGTTTGCCCTTGTGACTTGTTAATGGACATGGCAAAACATGGTCTCACCGGGAATTGGGATCGTCGGAAATCGAACGGGATATCTGACGCCGAGGGGGAAAGGTTCATCCTTGGAATGAAAACATTCTCCCCTCTTCCGCACCCCGTTACAATGGTGGCCTCAATCAAGTGGGTGTCAGTGACTTGATGACCATGCGAGTACCGTTGCACTGCTTTGGTGGACGCAAGTTCCTTATTAGCATAATGGGACAGCCAACCCTAAGCTTAATAATGTGAGGTGGGAGCCCTGGGGGCTCAAGGAGATTTAATAACTCAACCGAATAATTAACGATATCATCGAGGTCTGATTTGAAGATGTGCTCTTTACCGGGAATCTTCTCAATCAGCTGCTCGTTAATAAAATTAACCATGGTATTTTTCGGAGCAAGGATGGCTCTTTCGCTGAGCCGATCGAGGTTTTTAAAGTTAGATGAGACATTAGGAAAAACTGCTTCCCAAAGGTCAGAAGGGCTGCTCACAATGTTGCACAGGGTGTCGATTGCTATGCCGCCCTTGTCATCCGCAGGGATCTTGCCCTCACCAAGTGCTAAAATGTTCTGTGCTGCAGACATGTTGTCACCATGCAAATGAGCACGCATATTTGTGCTCAGGTACAAACTATTCACCTGGAGCCACAACATGGACGACTTAAGACAGGCACGCACTTCATCAGCTCTTGTCCATTTGGGGATGACAGGCAGCGTTTTCCGAAAATCCCCTGATAGCAGAAGGGTTACGCCACTCATAGGAGCCGTAGAATCCCTAATGTCTTTCCGGGCCCTGTCCAATGCCTCAAGGGCACCCTTGTGTGCCATTCTGCACTCATCCCAAACAATGAGGCAACATCTTTTGAGAACCAGAGCTTTGTGTGAACTCTTGCTGATATTGCATGTTGGTGTCTCAGTTTTTACTAAATCCAAAGAGAGTTTAAAGGTTGAATGTGCTGTCCTGCCTCCCGGCAGCAAAGTAGCAGCAATCCCGGATGATGCAACGGACAACGCAACTTTTTTCTCCTGACGAATCTTAGCGAGAATCAAATTCGCTACAAAAGTTTTTCCGGTACCCCAGGAGCGTTTTTTATTGGGGGAATCCGGGGTTTTTTTTTTTGACCTTGAGGTATAACCAGTCAGTAGTTCCTTCAAAGGCTCTGGCGGTTCCGGAAGAGGGTGCAAGGTGACGTTACTGTTTAAGCAGCACATTGCAGGTGGCTCCCCAGCCCACTTTGTAGCATTGCAGAATTGGCAATTGAAGCGCATCTCGCCTATATTTATGTCAGAGTGCATCGAGTAATTAACGTTTTGCTCATACTTGAAAGCCCGTAGGTGCCAGTAAGGGCTGTTGGGGCTCGTCACACCGCGTACAGCTTCTCGCCGTCGACTGTTACGCTTGAACGTAGAACATTGGTCGTGTGGTTGGTGGGAAGGTCTGGCAGCAATAGCAGAAGCAACATTTGCAATGCTAATGGACCGCCCGTCTGCAACTTCAGAAGCCATGGAAGTAGTCATAGCCGCAGCGTCCGTAGGAAGGCGAGCCATCCGTTGTTTTAAACGTTCCAAAGACCTGGAAGCAGCATTAGTCGCAGCGTTTCTAGCCAGGCGCTTCGACCTGTGTTCACGGCTCTCTGAAGCCCTGGAAGAAGCCTGGTATGAAGCTATTTTGGCTAGGCGTGCGGTGCGCTGTTGGAAACTTTCAGCGGCTCGACATTCTGCTGAACGTAAGGCTGTCTTTGAAAGTTTTGTAGCATTTTCCTCAGAGGACTCGTTTGCTATAGTAGCCTTTTGCGCCACTGCTGATGCGGTATGTCGACTGAGGCGACTTCTCTTTTTAGGTGGCATTTTATGTCCAAAAGAAAGGGTGAAAGTTACTTCTACAGAAAAATTGACTTTGAAAGTCTACTGTCTGTTTATGAATATTGTTATTGTTGTTGTGATACAAATGTTAGTAAGTAAATGGGTATCGAAAAATAAAGGGTGAAAGTTACTTCAACATAAAAATTGACTTTGAAAGTATAAGGCTGATAATTGAATGTAAAAAGATTGATAAGAAAGCCCCCCCCCCCTCCAAAAAAAAATGTACAGGTATTTGTATGTATGTGTGTATTTTTATGTCGAAAAGAAAGGGTTAAAGTTACTTCTACAGAAAAATATAGTTTGAAAGTGTAAGGCCGATGTGTGTGTAAATTAAGTGACAGGTATTTGTCTGTATGTATGTATGTATGTATGTATTAAAGGTTGAAAGTTACTTCAACATAAAAATTGACTTTGAAAGTATAAGGCTGATAATTGAATGTAAAAAGATTGATAAGAAAGGCCCCCCCCAAAAAAAAATGTACAGGTATTTGTATGTATGTGTGTATTTTTATGTCGAAAAGAAAGGGTTAAAGTTACTTCTACAGAAAAATATAGTTTGAAAGTGTAAGGCCGATGTGTGTGTAAATTAAGTGACAGGTATTTGTATGTATGTATGTATGTATGTATGTATGTATTAAAGGTTGAAAGTTACTTCAACATAAAAATTGACTTTGAAAGTATAAGGCTGATAATTGAATGTAAAAAGATTGATAAGAAAGGCCCCCCCAAAAAATGTACAGGTATTTGTATGTATGTATGTGTGTATTTTTATGTCGAAAATAAAGGGTTAAAGTTACTTATACAGAAAAATTTAGTTTGAAAGTGTCAGGCCGATCTCTTTATCATTATGTGCTATTGTTCTTTCTAAAACAAACTGTGTATGCGTTGATTGATTGAAATTCCCGCGTTCCTGTTTCTATGACGTCAATCGTAACCATACCAACATATATGTGTGTGTATGCACCCACATATATATGTGTATATGTTTTTTTTTCAATGTTTCTCTTTTTCACAAACACTTATAAGAGAAGGTAGCAATTTTAAGGGGAGGTGATGAATGGGAGTAGATATAGGAAACGTATATCATATGAGAGAGGTGAAATCATCGATTGTTGAAATAAATAGATTTTTCCGTAATTGTGGCATTTTTTAGCCAATGAGATCGCCCATGACCCAAGTTAGAATATTTGTAAACATTCTGCTTAATTATTCATTCAATATTTTTGGAATTGTGTAAATGTATAAAATTGAAACATACATACAGACATAAAAATCTGCCTTTTATAGATAATGATATGTGTGGTTCACTGTTATATATATATATATGTGTGGTTCACTGTTATATATATATGTGTGTGTGGTTTACTGTTATATATATATATATATATGCGGTTCACTGTTATATATATATATATATATATATATATATGTAGTTCACTGTTATATATATATGTGTAGTTCACCGTTATATATATATGTGTGGTTCACTGTTATATATATGTGTGTGGTTCACTGTTATATATATATCTATATATGGTTCACTGTTCTATATATATATGTGTGTGGTTCACTGTCATATATATATATGTGGTTCACTGTTATATATATATATATATATGGTTCACTGTTATATAAATATATATATATGTGTGGTTCACTGTTATATATATATATATGTGGTTCACTGTTATATATATATATGTGTGGTTCACTGTTATATATATATATATTGAAGCTATTGAAGAGATAAGACACTTTCTCCTTATCTGCTAAAATGTGTCACTAGAGTTGATTTGGTTTCGTTCCAGCCACCCATCCATACAAATTTTAGAAGGTATCTTAGCTCTTATGACGTTATTATTATTAATATTACTGCTGTTTTCTGCTGTATTATTTCGGATTTACCCTGTTTTTCTATTATTATTAATATTACTGCTGGTGGTGGATTGGCAGTATCGGTAGAGGGTCGGACGCAATGCTTTCCAGCATAGTTACGTCCCTTTACGATCTGAGTTCAAATCCCGCCGAGGTTGACTTTGCCTTTCATCCTTACGGGGTCGATAAAATAAAGTACCAGTAATGCACTGGGTATTTGCTGGCCTTGTGCCTAAATTAGAAACAATTATTAATATTACTGCTGTTTTCTGCTGTATTATTTCGGATTTACCCTGTTTTTCTGCTGTATTATTTCGGATTTACCATGCGGTCTTGAAGGCAACCCTCAGTGCCCCCCCCCCCCCCTCTCTATATCTCTCTCTACGATGGCTACCTTATCACTCGTCTTGAAGCTATTGAAGAGATAAGACACTTTCTCCTTATCTGCTAAAATGTGTCACTAGAGTTGATTCGGTTTCGTTCCAGCCACCCACTCATACAAATTTTAGAAGGTATCTTAGCTCTTATGACGTTATTATTCTGCTGTATTATTTCGGATTTACCATGCGGTCTTGAAGGCGAACTTCAGTGCCTACCTCACAATTTCCCTCCCGCCCACCCCCTCACACCTCAGCATGCCATTTCTACGGCTGCTGCTGCTGCTACTACTACTACTACTACTACCTAACTAACTCTCTCCTCCCCTGTAGCAGCCCAACACACCCTGCCATTATCCCACCACCACTGTTCTTCTAGCCCTCAATTTTCCCACCGTTATGGATGGATGAGCTGAGAATAAATTTGAGCAACTCTGAATCAATAGATGAAATATGAATCTGCGAGCTACCAAGCACCCACGTGAAGCGCCAACCCAGAGACCCTTCCCTACGAGTGTCGACAAATACCCAAAACTCTGAGTTGGTACCATCAATGTAGGTTCAATGAAAGGAAGAGCAGGAGAAATCGTAGAAATGCTAGAGCGAAAGGAAATTGATGTATGCTGTGTGCAAGAGACTAGATGGAGAGGAGAGTCTGCCAGAGTCCTCGGAGGAAAAAGTCGGTGCTACAAATTTTTCTGGGTGGGAAATGACGATGGGATGGGTGGTGTAGGTATACTACTAGCTGACAAGTGGGTAGATAAAGTAATCTCAGTGTACAGGGTAAATGCAAGAATCATTAAACTCAGACTAGTCCTGAATAAAACAATTACCACAATAATATCAGCTTACGCACCCCAATCGGGGCTGCCAGACGAACTTAAGGATAGGTTTTACGAGTCCCTAATGCACACTACTGCTCTAACAGATGACAATGACTTCCTAATCATCGCAGGAGATTTTAACGGACACGTAGGTAAACACTGCGACGGCTTCAATAGAGTACATGGAGGCCATGGGGTTGGCACAAGGAATGAGGAAGGATTCAGACTTCTAGAATTCTGCGACGCCAATGACATGTCGATATGTAACACAAACTTTAAAAAACCCAGCAACCACCTGATCACCTATAGATCAGGGGAGCACTCTAGTCAGTTAGATTTTATCCTCATCAGAGGACGTGACAGATGGACGGTCGTAAACACAAAAGCCTTCCCTAGTGAGGAATATACATCCCAACATAGCTTAGTTGTCAGCGACCTCACGGTCAGAACTAGACGAACCCGAAAACAGAGGCCAACCTGGAGAAGAAAGATCTGGAAGCTGAAAGTCCCCTCAACCAGTAACAGATTTAAAGATATTTTACTCAACGCCTACGACAGTAAAGAACAACAGATAGAGACATTTAATGTAGAAGAGAACTGGGAGTTCCTAAAAAATAATTTACTAGAGGCGACGTATGAGGTCTGTGGCTGGAGTAAGACCTCAAGCAGGAGGAGAGTGACTTGGTGGTGGAACAATAAGGTAGATGAAGCAGTTAAGGCCAAGAGACAGGCATGGAAAGAATGGAAGAACGGGGGAAGCAGGGTACATTACATAGAGACCAAGAGGGAAGCTAGGCGACAAGTATACTTAGCTAGGAGGGAAGCAGAGGATAGCAAATTCAAGCATGTTTTGCAACGTGAGGACCAGAAACAGGAGGTATTCAAGATTGCGAGGCAGTGTGTCAGAGATAGTTGTGATGTCATTGGAGAGAAGTGTATCCGGAATGATAAAGGTGAGCTTGCCCTCACAAGTGCTGAGAAGAAAGATGCATGGAAGAGTCATTATGATAGATTACTAAATGAGGAGAATGCATGGGAAGAAGAGACCCTACCCCAAGTAGACCCTATAGAGGGATCAGCAGTACAAGTCAGCAGCAACGTAGTAAGTAAGGCAATCAAAGATATGAAGATGGGGAAGGCAACCGGTCCATCGGGTATAGCTGCCGAGATGCTGAAGGCATCTGGGTCTGTAGGTCACACTATAACCACACGTATTGTTAACCAGGTAATACTAGAAGGTGCCATACCAAAAGATTGGTGCAGTAGCATCATTGTCAACTGCTACAAAGGTAAAGGCGATGTACTAGATAGAGGAAACTATAGACGTATAAAGTTGATGGACCAGGTCATGAAAGTAACAGAAAGAGTTATAGCACAGTTGATTAGGGACCGGGTGAAAATAGACGAGATGCAATTTGGGTTTGTACCAGGAAGAGGCACCACTGATGCTCTCTTCCTTGTGAGGCAATTACAGGAAAAGTACCTAGCTAAAAGTAAGCCACTCTACTTGGCATTTGTCGACCTTGAGAAAGCCTTTGACAGAGTTCCACGTGCTGTAATCTGGTGGGCTCTTAGAAAACTAGGAGTAGATGAATGGCTTGTGAAAGCGGTACAAGCCATGTATAGGGGAGTGGTGTAGGTAGGAACTCCATTCTCTGCCCCAAATGCAAACAATGGGTACACAAGAGATGTAGCGGGATCTCAGGAAGCTTAATTAAGAATGTAGGCTTCACATGCAGCAGCTATGCTGAGACAGCAAGCAGCAAACAGCCACAGGAAACAAGTACCACCAATCTCTGGGAGGGCTCTGTAGAAACAGTAGACAGCTTCTGCTACCTAGGTGACCGAATTAGCAGCGGAGGTGGGTGTTCAGAAAGTACAATAACTAGGGTAAGAACGGGATGGAAGAAGTTTAGGGAACTACTACCACTGCTAGCTGCAAAAGGCTTCTCCCTCAGAATGAAAGGCAGACTGTATGATGCGTATATCCGAACAACAATGTTGCATGGTAGCGAGACCTGGGCGCTGAAGGTGGAAGACTTACGTAGATTAGAGAGAAACGAAGCCTGCATGCTCCGATGGATGTGTAACAGTAATATACGTGAATGACAAAGCATAAATGAATTGAGAGAGAGACTGAGCATAAGAGGAATCAAATGCTGTGTGCAGTAGAGGCGGTTGCGCTGGTATGGACATGTGATGCGTATGAAGGATGACAGCTGCATAAAAAGGTGCAGAGCACTAGAAGTTGATGGAAACCGCGGAGTGGGGAGACCCAAGATGACATGGGATGAGGTGATAAAAGCCGACCTTACCCAATTACACCTCTCAAAGGCAATGACACACGACCGTGACTTCTGGCGTCACGCAGTAATACAGAGTACCCGACCTCCCATGGGTACAAGCTGAAGCATATAGACAATATGCCCCCACACCCCCCACCGCAAGGTAGTCGTGGAGGTGCCACGGCAAAAAAGCACCCAGCCCACATTGTAAAGTGGACGTGTAGGCGCCACGAAAAAGCACCCAGCACTCACTGTAAATGAGGTTGGTGTTAGGAAGGGCATCCAGCTGTAGAAATCAAGCCGAATCAGTTCCTGTATGAGCAAGGCATGGTCAGCCGACCAGACACTGCCCACAACAGGACAACCCGTCTAACCCATGCTAGCGTGGAAGAACGGACGTAAAACGGTGATGATGATGATGATGATGATGATATATGTGGTTCACTCTTATATATATATGTGTGGTTCACTGTTATATATATATATATGTGTGGTTCACTGTTATATATATATATATATATGTGTGTGGTTCACTGTTATATATACATGTGGGGTTCACTGTTATATATATATGTGTGGGGTTCACTGTTATATATATATATATGTGTGGGGTTCACTGTTATATACGTGTGGGGTTCACTTTTATATATATATATATGTGTGGTTCACTGTTATATATATATATGTGTCGTTCACTGTTATATATATATATGTGGTTCACTGTTATATATATATATATATATATGTGTGTGTGGTTCACTGTTATATATATATATGGTTCACTGTTATATATATATGTGGTTCACTGTTATATATATATATATATGGTTCACTGTTATATATATATATATGGTTCACTGTTATATATATATGTGTGGTTCACTGTTATATATATATATGTGTGGTTCACTGTTATATATATATATATGTGTGGTTCACTGTTACATACTTATATATGTGTGGTTCACTGTTATATATATATATATATATATATATATATGTGTCGTTCACTGTTATATATATATGTGTCGTTCACTGTTATATATATATATATGTTTCGTTCACTGTTATATATATATATATATATGTGGTTCACTGTTATATCATCATCATCACTTTATGTCCGCTTTTCCCTGCTTGCAAGAGTGGGACGGGAAACTGATTCTGGCTTGATTTCTACAGCTGGATGCCCTTCCTAACACCAACCTCATTTACAGTGAGTGCTGGGTGGTTTTTCGCCGTGGCACCTCCATGACAACTTTGCAGTGGAATGATATGAACCCCAGTCCCTATCATCTCATTTCTACAGCTGAGTAAACTGGAGCAATGTGAAATAAAGTGTCTTGCTCAAGGAAACAACACATCACCCGGTCTGAGAATTGAACTCACAACCTTTCGATTGCAAGCCCAATGCTCTAACCACTAAGCCATGTGCCTCCTATATATATATATGTTTGTGGTTCACTGTTATATATATATATATATATATATATGTATGTATGTATGTATGTATGTATGTATGTATGTATGTGTGTATGTGTGTGTGTGTGTGTGTGTGTGTGTGTGTGTGTGTGTGTGTGTGTGTGTGTGGTTCACTGTTATATATATGTGTGTGGTTCACTGTTATATATATGCGTGTGGTTCACTGTTATATATCTATATATATGTGTGGTTCACTGTTATATATCTATATATATGTGTGGTTCACTGTTATATATATATATATGTGTGGTTCACTGTTATATATATATATATGTGTGGTTCACTGTTATATATCTATATATATGTGTGGTTCACTGTTATATATATATATATGTGTGGTTCACTGTTATATATATATGTGTGTGTGGTTCACTGTTATATACATCTATATGTGTGGTTCACTGTTCATCATCATCACGTTTAACGTCCATCTTCCACGCTTGCATGGGTTTGGACGGGAGTTTTTCCACTTGAGGCAAGATTGGTTGTCCTGCTCGTATAGGACTGTCTGGCGGGTTTTATACGGCTGGATACCCTTCCTAACACCAACCACATTGTTCCTACACCATCTGTATTACTGTGTAGCACCAAAGATCTCGGTCCAGTGACATTGTCTTGGAGAGGTGTAAGTGTGTGAGGTCGGAATTTATCAAATCGTCCCAGGTTTTTCTGGGTCTGCCTACTCCGTGGCTACCGTCTATTTTTATCGCCCTGCACTTTTTTATACAGCTGTCGTCTTTCATGCGCATCACGTGACCGTACCAACGTAGTTTTCTCTCGAGTAAACAACATCTGATCCCTCTTATTCCTAATTTCTCTCTTAGTTCGTTTATGCTTTGCCGTTCACGTATATTACTATTACACATCCAGCGGAGCATGCAAGCTTCGTTCCTCTCCAGTCTGCGTATATCCTCTGCACACAATGCCCAGGTCTCACTGCCATGTAACATTGCTGTTCGTATGCAGGCATCATACAGCCTGCCTTTCATTTTTCGAGAGAACCCTTTAGTGGCCAATAGTGGTATAAGCTCTCTGAACTTTTTCCATCCCATTCTGACTCTAGCTACTGTACTTTCAGAGCACCCTCCCCCACTGCTGATTTTGTCACCCAGGTAACGGAAGGTGTCCACTATTTCTATAGAACCATCTGTACAATGGAATGAGCTAGTATTCTGTGGACACTTGCTGCTACTTATTGCACCAGAGCACCGGCCACATATAAAATCTATATTCTTAGTTAGCTTACCTGTGATCCCACTACATCTTTTATGCACCCATACTTTGCATTTGGGACATAAAATGGAGTTTCTGCTTACTCCTTTCCTACACACTGAGCATGGCCATTTCCCAGATGGGACCGGTGCCCTATTTTCCTTCCTACAAACTAGAACTTTAGTCTTAGACAAGTTAATTTTAAGGCCTTTTGATTCTAGGCCATGCTTCCATGTTTGGAATTTCTTCTCTAGTTCAGCCATTGATTCAGCTATGAGCATTAGATCATCTGCGTATAGGAGTTCCCATGGGCAGCCGGTTTTGAACTCCTCTGTTATAGCCTGAAGGGCAATAATAAATAGTAGGGGGCTAAGAACGGATATATATGTGTGGTTCACTGTTATATATATGTGTGTGTAATTCACTGTTATATATATGTGTGTGTGGTTCTCTGTTATATATGTATGTGTGTGTAGTTCACTGTTATATATGTATGTGTGTATATAGTGGTAGTTTACTGCTCTTCTTAAGTCATTCCCACCTTCATCAATGGTTAACTATGCCAAGCTGGTGTCACTTGTAAGATTATGAGGGTTAGCCGAAAAGTTCATAGGCTGACCAAGATACTCTCCTGGAATGACCATGAGATTTATTTTTCAACAAAGTCCCTGGATTCCAATTAAAGTCATTTAACAAATAGAGCTCGATAAAATATGTGTTCGTCTTAAAAACAACAAATGCTGGGACTGATATGATTGACTAAATCCTTTGATGGCTATGCCCCAGCTTGGTCACAGTCGAGTAAATGAAACCAGTACAAGTATAAAAGATTATATGTGTTTGTGTATATATTTTGTTGTATTTTACATTGTAGTGTAAGGAGGTTGTAGTACACCAATCGTCGTCCAGTCCAGCCCTTGTGACCACTACCAAAGAGAAAGATGTCAACTACCAAGGTTTATTTAACTCCCATAAGGCTGAAGGACCTGCTTTAATGCTGATGAACATATTGTTGAAGGCTGACAATCATACATTACCTGTTGATAAACTCTGCCAGGTTAGTCCTTTCCATCTCCTGACATATACAAGGGTTAGTTGAAAAGATCAAAGAAGGCCAAGCTACTCTCATGGAATGACCAAATGAGGCTTGTTTTTCAATGTAGTCTCTGGAAAGAAACAATGTAGTTATTAATAAGAAGAGCTGAAAGTAATGCATGCAATTTCACAGCTCTAGCATCACTCCTTCATAGACTGACCAAGATACTCTCATGGAATGACCAAATGAGGTTTAATTTTCAACATGTTCATAGTCAGCCTAATTTATCCAGGAAGACCATCATCCCACTCTATTCTAGATACTCCAATCTAAATCCTGACAAACCAGTCATAGCTCCCTAGACGTTGTTATCACCACAGTACTTCCCATTCTGCCAGAGGTCTCCCTTCTCATCCACCACCTCTCACCCTATCAAATCCCTCTACACATGGCAACATCACACTCCATCCATAGAGTAGAGAGGAGGGCTCGTCCATTAAATCAGTGACAACAACATCTCTAGTGACAGTGCCATGATGAACGCATTCTGTACACCCTGTAAAGTGGTTAGTGATAGAAAGGGTATTCTATAGAAAACTTTCCAAACAAATGTTTGGGAGGACTCTTCAGCTGTGTCAGTGACATGACAACTTTCCTAGTGTTGGTACCACAATCACCTACCCCACACCCCTATCATCATCATCACCGTTCTTCCACGCTAGCATGGGTTAGACGGGTTGTCCTGTTGTGGGCAGTGTCCGGTTGGCTGACCATGCCTTGCTCATATGGGAATTGATTCTGGCTTGATTTCTACAGCTGGATGCCCTTCCTAACACCAACCTCATTTACAGTGAGTGCTGGGTGCTTTTTTCCGTGGCGCCTGCACGTCCACTTTATAGTGTGGGCTGGGTGCTTTTTTGCCGTGGCACCTCCACGACCACTTTGCAGCTTCAGCTTCAGCTTCGGCTTGTGCCCGTGGGGGCTCGGGTACTCTGTATTACTGCGTGACGCCAGAGGTCACGGTTGTGTGTCATCGCCTTTGAGAGGTATATACATATACACCAAGTTTAATATAGAAATGGTTTCTACAGGACTAGAACTGTTTCATTCAAAACTTCCTGATGATTTCTTTTGAATGAAAGAGTTCTAGTCCCTTAATAGCTATTTCTATATTAAACTTGATATTTACACTCTACTAATGTATTGAGTACCTTACTCACTGTGGTTACCCCCAATTGAACCCAGGACTCATATATATATATATATATATATACATACCGTATTTCTCGGTGCCGAAGACGCTTCGTCCACGAGGACACACCCTAATTTTGACAATCAAAAATTTGAAAAATAATAATAAACAGCCTTCGGCCTCCAGGACGCATGGTAGATTTTTTAGACCTAATTTAGGAAAAAAGTAGTGTCTTTGATGCTGGGAAATACGGTATATATATATATATATAAATGGAGGAACATGGCTTAGTGGTTAGAGCATTGGCCTTGCAATCGAAAGGTTGTGAGTTCAATTCTCAGACCGGGTGATGTGTTGTTTCCTTGAGCAAGACACTTTATTTCACATTGCTCCAGTTTACTCAGCTGTAGAAATGAGATGATAGGGACTGCAAAGTGGTCGTGGAGGTGCCACGGCAAAAAGCACCCAGCACTCACTGTAAATGAGGTTGGTGTTAGGAAGTGCATCCAGCTGTAGAAATCAAGCCAGAATCAGTTCCCGTCCCACCCTTGCAAGCATGGAAAAGTGGACGTAAAATGATGATGATGATGATATCCTTCCCATTCTACTTATAAATTACTTTAAATATATATAGTATGCTACTTGAAAGTCAAAAATCCGCTCCACCCCTTCACCCTCCTTGCTACTCCACGAGGGGCTGCGGTCAGCCACAATATCTCTCCCCCTTCCCCCCCCTCTCTTTCTTCCCCTCTATCTCTCTCTTAGCTACACACACACACATATATATATATAAGATAAGTTCTCCTTCATGTTTATTCACTTTCGCCAATCCACCGCTGCTTCAATTATCTCTATGATGTACTCATGTAAACCGTAAAGTACAAATTATTCTCTCCATTCCACGCTCAATTTCGTACATAGTCCAAATAAACATCCAATCTCGCAAAATCCGAAATCTGTATTTTTTGTTATCTATTTAAGGTTTAAATACGGTGTTTTTGTCGTATTGAACAGAACAAATCTTGCAGTTTTGCTTTTTGTTAAATCGCTTGTTAAACATTCATAACCTTCCAGCTAGCTACCCCACACCCCTCCCTCCCGCCCCCACACGCCACCATACTTAATACGTGGACCAATCATAAGCCAGGCCCCCCCCCCCCGCATCACCACCATTATTATAAGCCAGAGCCCCCCCCACCCCCACCCCCACGCATCACCATTATTATTATTATTACGCGGACCAAATCATAAGCCAGAGGCCTATACTATCGCTTGCCCGGTTGCCTTCGATATATGATGGATGGATGGATGGACGGACGGACTGCGGAATCCTGGAGAGTGGAAGGGAGAGAAAAATCTGGACGCCCAGAGCGAAAATGCCAAAGTTAAAGTCAAATTCACCTCGTGGACGAGAATGCGAGCACTCCTCTTTGTTTCGTCCGCGGATGGCTAACATAACCCTATATCCTCCCGCCCCCCACCACCCCCACCCTCCAAACGCAACCCAAAACTTCAGAGTTGGTACCATAAATGTAGGCACCCTAAAGGGTCGCGCTAACGAGGTTGTAGAAATGCTTGAACGTAAGGAGGTCGATGTTTGTTGTATTCAAGAGACCAGGTGGAGGGGTGGGTCTGCTAGATTCATTGAGGGTAAAAAACGATGTTATAAGCTTTTCTGGGTGGGAAACGACGATGGGCTGGGTGGAGTAGGAATCATGGTAGCAGAAAAGTGGGCAGATAAGATAATAGACGTAAATAGAGTGAACGACAGAATAATTAAAATAAGACTTGTCCTCAATAGAACTACGGTGACAGTAATATCTGCGTACGCACCCCAATCCGGACTGCCCGGCACTATAAAAGACAGATTCTATGAGACACTGTTGCTAACTACCTCCCAAATATCTGACAGTGACTATATAATTATTGCAGGCGACCTAAATGGTCACGTTGGACAACATTGTGACGGCTACGACGAAATCCATGGAGGCTATGGGTTTGGTACTAGAAATGAGGAAGGCTCCAGAATCCTGGAATACTGTGATGCAAATAACCTAACTATCTGTAACACTAACTTCAAAAAACGTGACAATCACCTGATTACCTATAGATCCGGGGAACACACAAGCCAGGTAGATTATATCCTTACCAGAAGACGTGACAGAGTGTCTGTTGTAAACACTAAATCCCTCCCCCATGAAGAATGCACCTCCCAACATAGACTGATAATTAGCGACCTCATAGTCAGGACGAGACGTACCCGACAGCAGAAGAGGACTATCCTCAGGAGGAAAATATGGAAACTAAAGGACCCCACAGCCAGAAATAAATTTCAAAGCATATTACTTGATGCTTTCGACAGTAAGGAAGAGCATCTAGAATCGGACAATATAGAGGGACAGTGGAAATTTCTGAAAGCAAACCTGCTGTTGGCGACAGACGAGGTCTGTGGCTGGAGCAGGCCTGTAGGCAGGAGGAGAGTAACATGGTGGTGGAACAATAGGGTGGAGGGGTCAATTAAGGCCAAAAAGCAGGCTTGGAAAGTATGGCGGGATGGGGGAAGTAGAGTAGACTATCAAGTGGCCAGGAGGGAAGCTAGGAGAGAAGTGTACTTAGCAAGAAGGGAAGCTGAGGAAAGAAAGTTCAAGCATGTTCTACAACGCGATGACCAAAAACGTGAGGTGTTCAGGATTGCCAGGCAATGCGTCAAGGAAAACCGTGATATTGTCGGGGAGAAGTGTGTACTTAACGATGATGGCATACTTGCCATCACCGACACTGATAAGAAGGTAGCTTGGAAGTGTCACTATGAAAGGCTACTAAATGAGGAGAATAAATGGGAGAAAGACAGTCTCCCCCATATCGACCCGATAGAGGGACCAGCAGTGTTAGTCGAGGGGAGTATAATAAGTAAGGCAATCAAGGATATGAAGACTGGTAAGGCGGCTGGGCCTTCGGAAATAGTTGCTGAGATGCTGAAGGCATCTGGCACGGTGGGACACACCATGGTCACCCGCATAGTTAACCAAGTCGTACAGAATGGGGTTGTTCCGAAGGACTGGCATAGCAGCATCATCGTTAACTGTTATAAGGGTAAAGGAGACGCCCTAGATAGGAGTAATTATAGAGGCATTAAATTAATCGACCAGGTCATGAAGGTCACGGAAAAAGTAATAGCGCAACTAATCAGAGAGAGAATTGATCTAGATGAAATGCAGTTCGGGTTTGTGTCAGGCAAAAGCACCACAGACGCTCTTTTCATAGTACGACAACTACAGGAGAAGTACCTAGCTAAAGGTAAACCCCTCTACTTAGCTTTTGTCGACCTGGAGAAAGCCTTCGACAGAGTCCCCCGCTCCATTATCTGGTGGGCTCTTAGAAAACTAGGCGTTGACGAATGGCTTGTGAGGGCTATACAAGCCATGTATAAAGAAACAGTCAGCAAGGTTAGAATTAACAACGAATATAGTGAAGAGTTTAGCGTAAAAGTTGGCGTCCATCAGGGCTCTGTTCTCAGCCCCCTACTATTTATTATTGCCCTTCAGGCTATAACAGAGGAGTTCAAGACAGGCTGCCCATGGGAACTCCTATACGCAGACGACCTGACACTCATAGCGGAATCAATGGCCGAGCTAGAGAAGAAATTCCAAACATGGAAGCACGGCCTAGAGTCAAAAGGACTTAAAATTAACCTGGCTAAGACCAAAGTTCTAGTTTGTAGGAAAGAAAACAAGGCGGCGGTCCCTTCTGGGAAATGGTCGTGCTCGGTATGTAGGAAAGGCGTAGGTAGAAACTCCATCTTATGTCCTAAATGCAAAGTATGGGTGCATAAAAGATGTAGTGGGATCACAGGTAAGCTAACTAAGAACATAGACTTTACATGTGGCCAGTGTTCTGGTGCAATAAGTAGCAGCAAGTGCCCACAAAATACTAGCTCTTTCAATTGCGCAGAGGGTTCTATAGAAATAGTGGACAGCTTCCGTTACCTGGGCGATAAAATCAGCAGTGGGGGAGGGTGCTCTGAAAGTACTGTAGCTAGAGTCAGAACTGGTTGGAAAAAGTTCAGAGAGCTTATACCACTATTAGCTGCTAAAAGGTTCTCCCTAAAAATGAAAGGCAGGTTGTACGATGCCTGCATACGAACAGCAATGTTGCATGGTAGTGAGACCTGGGCATTGTGTGCAGAGGATATACGCAGACTAGAGAGGAACGAAGCTTGCATGCTCCGCTGGATGTGTAACAGTAATATACGTGAACGGCAAAGCATAAACGAACTAAGGAAAAAATTAGAGATAAGAGGGATCAGATGTTGTTTACTCGAGAGAAGGCTGCGTTGGTATGGACACGTGATGCGCATGAAAGTCGATAGCTGTATTACAAAGTGCAGGGCAATAAAGATAGACGGTAGCCACGGAATAGGCAGACCTAGAAAAACATGGGATGAGCTGATAAACTCCGACCTCACACACTTACACCTCTCCAAGACAATGTCACTGGACTGTGACCTTTGGCGGTACTCAGTAACAGAGAAGACCCGCCTTGCCAGTAGGCATCTCTAACAAACTACACCCCGTCCCGCCACCACCACCACCCCATCCACACCACCCCGTTCCATGTAAAGTTATGTTGGTGCCGCGCCATCCAGGCCGAAACAAACGAGATCGTGTAGGTGTCACGACAAAAAAAACACACAGTCCACGCTGTAATGTGGCCGTGTAGGCAACACGGTAAAAACCTCCCAGACCCACACTGTAAATGTGGTTGGTGTTAGGAAGGGCATCCAACTGTAGAAAACCTGCCAGACAGTCCTATGCGAGCAAGACAATCACTCTTGCCTCAAGTGGGACTACCCCCGTCCAAACCCATGCAAGCGTGGAACACGGACGTTAAACGTTGATGATGATGATGATGATATATATATGTTAATCAGCCTGTACATTTAGCCATCTGACATTTACCTCATCTATCCAATTATGGACCCTTAACTGTTGATAGTTGTAGGGTCACTGTCGTAGGCGTTTAAATCTAGCAAAGGACATCACCCTCAAAATCTGAACACAGCCTATTCTTTCCAGAGAAGGAATATGACAGAAAGAGATAAAGAGGAAGAATCAACTCGTTTTAAACTTTATCGATCTTGAAAGGATAAAGCCTTTAATCTGATGTTCTAATAAACCAGCCAATTTACTGTATATATACCCTGTCTACACTTGACTATATATATTTATCATCAAATACCTACCTTGTAACTATATATATATTATCAGTTACAATGGTGACATATATGATGGGTACTTAAGTTTCGTTGTACTGCTATACTGACTCATTCAGCCTGCCATGTCGTACTCTGTCACAATTTGGTAGGCTGAATGAGCTGGGGTAGCAACCCAATGAAACTTAAGTACCTGCGTATGTAACTGTTGTAACTGATTATACAGAACTCATCTTACAGACTGAGTGCTCTTACTCTTGGATATTTAAACCATATATATATATATATATATATATATATATATATATATATATATATCAGACCGGCTGCCCATGGGAACTTCTATACGCAGATGATCTAACGCTCATAGCTGAATCAATGGCTGAACTAGAGAAGAAATTCCAAACTTGGAAGCATGGCCTTAAAATTAACTTGTCTAAGACTAAAGTTCTAGTATGTAGGAAGGAAAATAGGGCACTGCTCCCCTCTAGGAAATGGCCATGCTCAGTGTGTAGGAAAGGAGTAGGCAGAAACTCCATTTTATGTCCCAAATGCAAAGTATGGGTGCATAAAAGATGTAGTGGGATCACAGGTAAGCTAACTAAGAACATAGATTTTATATGTGGCCGGTGCTCAGGTGCAATAAGTAGCAGCAAGTGTCCACAGAATACTAGCTCATTCCATTGCACAGATGGTTCTATAGAAATAGTGGACACCTTCCATTACCTGGGTGACAAAATCAGCAGTGGTGGTGGGTGCTCTGAAAGTACAGTAGCTAGAGTCAGAACGGGATGGAAAAAGTTCAGAGAGCTTATACCACTATTGGCCGCTAAACGTTTCTCCCTAAAAATGAAAAGCAGACTGTATGATGCCTGCATACGAACAGCAATGTTACATGGCAGTGAGACCTGGGCATTGTGTGCAGAGGATCTGCGCAAACTGGAGAGGAACGAAGCTTACATGCTCCATTGGTTGTGTAATAGTAATATATGTGAACGGCAAAGCATAAACGAACTAAGAGAGAAATTAGGAATAAGAGGGATCAGATGTTGTTTACTCGAGAGAAGACTACGTTGGTACGGTCACGTGATGCGCATGAAAGACGACAGCTGTATAAAAAAGTGCAGGGCGATAAAAATAGACGGTAGCCACGGAGTAGGCAGAACCAGAAAAACCTGGGATGATTTGATAAATTCTGACCTCACGCACTTACACCTCTCCAAGACAATATCACTGGACTGAGATCTTTGGCGCTACGCAGTAATACAGAAGACCTGCCTTGCCTAAGTACAAAGCGAAACCTACAGTCAGAAGGCACCTCTTAACCAAAAATACACTCTCATCCCACTACCCCTACCCCCACTCCTATCTACACCTAAAGTTATGTTGGTACCACAACATCCAGTCCTAAATAAATGAGGTCGTCTAGGTGTCACGCAAAAAAACACACAGTCCACGCTGTAATGTGGTCGTGTAGGTAACACAGTAAAAACCTCCCACTCCACACTGTAAACGTGGTTGGTGTTAGGGAGGGCATCCAGCTGTAGAAAACCCGCCAGACAGTCCTGAGCAAGACAATCAATCTAACCTCAAGTGGGACAATTCCCGTCCAGACCCATGCTAACGTGGAAGATAGACGTTAAACGATGATGATTATGATATAGATATAGATATATATATATTTATATATATATATATGTATGTATGTATGTATTACTCCACTGGACAACACTTTGGCTTATGTCAGATGCTGGGACCCCGGGTGGACCAGCAGTATTGTTGGTAGGGGTCGAAACTGCCAAAGTTCATCTCAATAGCCGATGACCCTGGAGTTTGGCGGTTTTTAAGGTTTCTCCTTTAAAAAATTGTTTTTTTGTTTCATTGTTTTGTCTTAAGTTTATTATATATATATATTTATTCAACATCAAATCTACCCTGAACTGATTTACATATCTTTTTGTTTTGTTTTTAAACAAAGGAATTTGTGAAATATTCTGGAGTTTCCTGGAACAAATATTTCAAGAAACAACATGGACCTATCACTCAGGTTTGTACACCTCATTTCCACATACACATTACATACAGATTTATTGCACCTTAACTGTGTCATATTAAATACAAACATTTCATAGTTAATCCAACTTATCTCAGTCACATTAAACACAATAAATACGTATCAGTTAACCCACTTTATCCCTGTCAACAATAAACATTGATATTTACTAGTTAGCCTACATTATCCCTGTCAACACTAAAGATTGACATTTGTGGGTTAGCCCACCTAATCCCAGTCAACATCGACATTTACTAGTTAGCCTACCTTATACCAGTCAATACCGACATTTACTAGTTAGCCTACCTTATCCCAGTGAACATTGACATTTACTAATTAGCCCACCTTATCCCAGTCAACACTAATATTTACTAGTTAGCCCACCCAATCTCGGCTAACACTGATATTTACTGGTTAGCCCACATTATCCCAGTCAATGTTAAACACAGACATAGCTAGTTGACATTGTCTCCAACACATTTTGACAGTTTTATATCATTAAAAAGAAATCATTCTTGTTTTTTTCCTCTTAATTTCAGTTCCTCCATTCCCATTCCGATAAGTTTGATTTCAATGCCGATAATACTAGTGTCTCTCTGATGTCCACTCCACACATGACCGAGACCTCCCACTTTGATAGTGTAGAAATCAGTGGCCATACTGTCAGTTTCTCTCCACCGATGAAGTCACACTCAGCTGAGGAGACTCCAACTAACACTGAGCCCTGTTCCTGCCTTGAGTAAGTGACTGTCATTTACCACTTTGTGAGTGTTTCTGGTGGTGTGTGTCTGATGGTGTGTGTGTGTGAAAGTCTGTGTAGTAGTATGTATGGTCATGTAATTGTGTGGTTGTGTGTAATTGGGTGATAGTGTGTGGTTGTATGATAGTGTATGTGTCATAGTGTGTGATGGTGTGAATGACTGTGTAGTTGTGTGGTAGTGTGTGGGATTATGTGGTAGTATATATGATTGTGTGATAGTGTGTGTTTAACCCACCTTTCCCTAGTTGGCTCTCATCCAGCTGACAAACTCAAAGCTGTTCCAGATAGTGACCATCCTCTTTATTTTTCTACAGCTACAACTTCATTATCCAATGTATCATTCCTATTTTAAGATAGTAAGGTGTGATTTAAGAGAGAATTTATATATAAGTCAACGGGTTAGAATTTACTTCATTTATTCATTATATAATTACTCATCATCATCATCATCATCACCGTTTTACGTCCGTTCTTCCACGCTAGCATGGGTTAGACGGGTTGTCCTGTTGTGGGCAGTGTCTGGTCGGCTGACCATGCCTTGTTCATACAGGAACTGATTTGGCTTGATTTCTACAGCTGGATGCCCTTCCTAACACCAACCTCATTTACAGTGAGTGCTGGGTGCTTTTTCGTGGCGTCTACACGTCCACTTTACAGTGTGGGCTGGGTGCTTTTTTGCCGTGGCACCTCCACGACCACCTTGCGGTGGGGGGTGTGGGGGCATATTGTTTATATGCTTCAGCTTGTACCCATGGGAGGTCGGGTACTCTGTATTACTGCGTGACGCCAGAAGTCACGGTCGTGTGTCATTGCCTTTGAGAGGTGTAATTGGGTAAGGTCGGCTTTTATCACCTCATCCCAGGTCATCTTGGGTCTCCTCACTTCGCGGTTTCCATCAACTTCTAGTGCTCTGCACCTTTTTATGCAGCTGTCATCCTTCATACGCATCACATGTCCATACCAGCGCAACCGCCTCTCCTGCACACAGCATTTGATTCCTCTTATGCTCAGTCTCTCTCTCAATTCATTTATGCTTTGTCGTTCACGTATATTACTGTTACACATCCATCGGAGCATGCATGCTTCATTTCTCTCTAATCTACGTAAGTCTTCCACCTTCAGCGCCCAGGTCTCGCTACCATGCAACATTGCTGTTCGGATATACGCATCATACAGTCTGCCTTTCATTCTGAAGGAGAAGCCTTTTGCAGCTAGCAGTGGTAGTAGTTCCCTAAACTTCTTCCATCCCGTTCTTACCCTAGTTATTGTACTTTCTGAACACCCACCTCCGCTGCTAATTCGGTCACCTAGGTAGCAGAAGCTGTCTACTGTTTCTACAGAGCCCTCCCAGAGATTGGTGGTACTTGTTTCTTGTGGCTGTTTGCTGCTTGCTGTCTCAGCACAGCTGCTGCATGTGAAGCCTACATTCTTAATTAAGCTTCCTGAGATCCTGCTACATCTCTTGTGTACCCATTGTTTGCATTTGGGGCAGAGAATGGAGTTCCTACCTACACCTTTCCTACATACTGAGCAAGGCCATTTCCCTGAGGGGATCTGAGTTCTGTTTTCTCGTCTACTTACAAGGACCTTAGTCTTTGTCATGTTGACTTTGAGACCCTTTCTTTCTAGTCCCTGCTTCCAAGTTTGGAATTTCTTCTCTAGTTCTACCATAGATTCAGCTATGAGTGCGAGGTCATCAGCATACAGGAGTTCCCATAGGCATCCGGTCTTAAACTCCTCCGTTATTACCTGCAGGACTATGATGAACAGGAGGGGGCTAAGAACAGAGCCCTGGTGGACCCCAACCTGTACGCTAAATTCCTCGCTATACTCATTGCTAATCCTAACTTTGCTGACTGCTCCCCTATACATGGCTTGTACCGCTTTCACAAGCCATTCATCTACTCCTAGTTTTCTAAGAGCCCACCAGATTACAGCACGTGGAACTCTGTCAAAGGCTTTCTCAAGGTCGACAAATGCCAAGTAGAGTGGCTTACTTTTAGCTAGGTACTTTTCCTGTAATTGCCTCACAAGGAAGAGAGCATCAGTGGTGCCTCTTCCTGGTACAAACCCAAATTGCATCTCGTCTATTTTCACCCGGTCCCTAATCAACTGTGCTATAACTCTTTCTGTTACTTTCATGACCTGGTCCATCAACTTTATACGTCTATAGTTTCCTCTATCTAGTACATCGCCTTTACCTTTGTAGCAGTTGACAATGATGCTACTGCACCAATCTTTTGGTATGGCACCTTCTAGTATTACCTGGTTAACAATACGTGTGGTTATAGTGTGACCTACAGACCCAGATGCCTTCAGCATCTCGGCAGCTATACCCGATGGACCGGTTGCCTTCCCCATCTTCATATCTTTGATTGCCTTACTTACTACGTTGCTGCTGACTTGTACTGCTGATCCCTCTATAGGGTCTACTTGGGGTAGGGTCTCTTCTTCCCATGCATTCTCCTCATTTAGTAATCTATCATAATGACTCTTCCATGCATCTTTCTTCTCAGCACTTGTGAGGGCAAGCTCACCTTTATCATTCCGGATACACTTCTCTCCAATGACATCACAACTATCTCTGACACACTGCCTCGCAATCTTGAATACCTCCTGTTTCTGGTCCTCACGTTGCAAAACATGCTTGAATTTTCTATCCTCTGCTTCCCTCCTAGCTAAGTATACTTGTCGCCTAGCTTCCCTCTTGGTCTCTATGTAATGTACCCTGCTTCCCCCGTTCTTCCATTCTTTCCATGCCTGTCTCTTGGCCTTAACTGCTTCATCTACCTTATTGTTCCACCACCAAGTCACTCTCCTCCTGCTTGAGGTCTTACTCCAGCCACAGACCTCATACGTTGCCTCTAGTAAATTATTTTTTAGGAACTCCCAGTTCTCTTCTACATTAAATGTCTCTATCTGTTGTTCTTTACTGTCGTAGGCGTTGAGTAAAATATCTTTAAATCTGTTCCTGGTTGAGGGGACTTTCAGCTTCCAGATCTTTCTTCTCCAGGTTGGCCTCTGTTTTCGGGTTCGTCTAGTTCTGACCGTAAGGTCGCTGACAACTAAGCTATGTTGGGATGTATATTCCTCACTAGGGAAGGCTTTTGTGTTTACGACCGTCCATCTGTCACGTCCTCTGATGAGGATAAAATCTAACTGACTAGAGTGCTCCCCTGATCTATAGGTGATCAGGTGGTTGCTGGGTTTTTTAAAGTTTGTGTTACATATCGACATGTCATTGGCGTCGCAGAATTCTAGAAGTCTGAATCCTTCCTCATTCCTTGTGCCAACCCCATGGCCTCCATGTACTCTATTGAAGCCGTCGCAGTGTTTACCTACGTGTCCGTTAAAATCTCCTGCGATGATTAGGAAGTCATTGTCATCTGTTAGAGCAGTAGTGTGCATTAGGGACTCGTAAAACCTATCCTTAAGTTCGTCTGGCAGCCCCGATTGGGGTGCGTAAGCTGATATTATTGTGGTAATTGTTTTATTCAGGACTAGTCTGAGTTTAATGATTCTTGCATTTACCCTGTACACTGAGATTACTTTATCTACCCACTTGTCAGCTAGTAGTATACCTACACCACCCATCCCATCGTCATTTCCCACCCAGAAAAATTTGTAGCACCGACTTTTTCCTCCGAGGACTCTGGCAGACTCTCCTCTCCATCTACTCTCTTGCACACAGCATACATCAATTTCCTTTCGCTCTAGCATTTCTACGATTTCTCCTGCTCTTCCTTTCATTGAGCCTACATTGATGGTACCAACTCGGAGTTTTGGGTATTTGTCGACACTCGTAGGGAAGGGTCTCTGGGTTGGCGCTTCACGTGGGTGCTTGGTAGCTCGCAGATTCATATTTCATCTATTGATTCAGAGTTGCTCAAATTTATTCTCAGCTCATCCATCCATAACGGTGGGAAAATTGAGGGCTAGAAGAACAGTGGTGGTGGGATAATGGCAGGGTGTGTTGGGCTACTACAGGGGAGGATAGAGTTAGTTAGGTAGTAGTAGTAGTAGCAGCAGCAGCAGCAGCCGTAGAAATGGCATGCTGAGGTGTGAGGGGGTGGGCGGGAGGGAAATTGTGAGGTAGGCACTGAAGGTCGCCTTCAAGACCGCATGGTAAATCCGAAATAATACAGCAGAATAATAACGTCATAAGAGCTAAGATACCTTCTAAAATTTGTATGAGTGGGTGGCTGGAACGAAACCGAATCAACTCTAGTGACACATTTTAGCAGATAAGGAGAAAGTGTCTTATCTCTTCAATAGCTTCAAGACGAGTGATAAGGTAGCCATCGTAGAGAGAGATATAGAGAGGGGGGGGGGGGGGGGGCACTGAGGGTTGCCTTCAAGACCGCATGGTAAATCCGAAATAATACAGCAGAAAACAGCAGTAATATTAATAATAATAGAAAAACAGGGTAAATCCGAAATAATACAGCAGAAAACAGCAGTAATATTAATAATAATAACATCATAAGAGCTAAGATACCTTCTAAAATTTGTATGGATGGGTGGCTGGAACGAAACCGAATCAACTCTAGTGACACATTTAGCAGATAATTACTGTTATATATATTTCGATGGTAACTGTTATGCAACAGTTATGACCTCATCAGCCAGCCAAAAGTTGAACAGAAAAAACATGAAGAAGAGATCAAAATTATTTCTGTTTAAATTCATTGATATGACTCAGGCAGATACTAGGTGCAAACCTACTTGAATACTTTATTGAGTGCTCTATCCTGCATTTAATAGTGTTTGTGATTAACTAACACTAACTTACTATATATATATATCATCATATGTTAACCTTGGTCTTCCTCTTCCAGTGTGTCCATGTAGGGGCTCCCACAGGAGCACTGAGTGTAATGTCAACTCTGGATGTCGGTGAGCATATCCAGCTAACCTCAGTCTCCTCTGTGTCACTTTTGAGCTGACTTTTGGGAGGCTCCCATACAGCTCTGAGTTTTTCATCCTCAGTGTATACTGATTAATGTTCAGAGCCATCCTCAGCATTCTCGTGTTGATGCCCTAAGGACAGACTCTGGTCTGTTGGAGACGCAGGACATGGCAGCGATAATGAGGGACAGAGACCGCTGGAGAGAACTCATCCATGGATCTCGGGAATTTTACCCGCCCTAAAATAGAATATATATATCACAAGAGATGTAGTGGGATCTCAGGAAGCTTAACTAAGAATGTAGGCTTCATATGTAGCAGCTGTGCTGGGACAGCAAACAGCCACAGGAAACAAGCACCACCAAACTCTGGGAGGTTTCTGTAGAAACAGTAGACAGCTTCTGCTACCTAGGTGACCGAATTAGCAGCGGAGGTAGGTGTTCGGAAAGTACAATAACTAGGGTAAGAACGGGATGGAAGAAGTTCAGAGAGCTACTGCCACTACTAGCTGCAAAAGGCTTTTCCCTCAAAATGTAAGGCAGACTGTATGATGTGTGTATACGAACAGCAATGTTACATGATAGTGAGACCTGGGCGCTGTCTGTCGAAGACTTGTGTAGATTAGAAAGAAACGAAGCCTGCATGCTCCGATGATGTGTAATAGTAATATAAGCGAACGGCAAAGCATAAACGAATTGAGAGAGAGACTGAGCATAAGAGGAATCAAATGCTGTGTGCAGGAGAGGCGGTTGCGTTGGTATGGACATGTAATGCGTATGAAGGATGACAGCTGTATAAAAAGGTGCAGAGCACTAGAAGTCGATGGAAGCTGCGGAGTGTGGAGACCCAAGAAGACATGGGATGAGGTGATAAAAGCCGACCTTACCCAATTACACCTCTCAAAGGTGATGACACACGACAGTGACCTCTGGCGTCACGCTGTAATACAGAAGACCCGATCCCCCACGGGTACAAGCCGAAGCTGAAGCATATAGACAATATGCCCCCACACCCTCCCACTGCAAAATGGTCATGGAGGTGCCACAGCAAAAAAGCACCCAGCCCACACTGTAAAGTGGACGTGTAGGCGCCACGGAAAAAAAGCACCTAGCACTCACTGTAAATGAGGTTGGTGTTAGGAAGAGGATCCAACTGTAGAAATCAAGCCAGAATCAGTTTCCGTATGAGAAAGGCATGGTCAGCCGACCGGCTACTGCCCACAACAGGACAACCCGTCTAACCCATGCTAGCGTGGAAGAACGGACGTAAAACGGTGATGATGATATACACAACATAATTAAACTAATCAAATTGTTTTTAAAGTATTGCTTACAATCATTTTATCCAGACATAGGTCTGGAATCATCGGAGCATATAAAAGGTTAAAACATAAATTGCTAATCATTAGAACATTCAGCAGGATACATTATGTGAGAAGACTAATTATATTTGTTAGTGTTAATTGCAATATATTAAAGAGCAAGAGCAAAATAATATTATAATGAAAAAATAGTAATAAAATATTATAAAGAAAATTTGTGTTAAAGCTATCATATAAGTATTATGAGGTGTATGGTATATATAAGGATTATTACTTATATAAAAAAATCATAATAAAAATATTATAGCAAGAATATCATATCAAGAATATTAATAATAGTAGAGTACATGCAATATTGTAAGAAAATTGTGTAGTAAGGTCATACATGTAGGTGTTACAATAATAAGTATCATAAGATATATAGTTTTAGGCAAAAGGTATAATGTTTGTCATAATGTTCATGCAGAAAAATGTAATGGTTATAGGTGTGGAGCATGTAAGCATTAAGTATAGAATTGTATAGTTCAAACACATAAGCCAAAAGTATGGAGTTTAAGGTCCTTTTCTTTAAGGTTGTGATGACAATTATAGCACCAATTTGATGTCCTTGCAGTTGTGTCATACTCGATGTTTCAGTTCCATAAATGCAATCGATATCATTTAATCATTTATAAACAATAAATTATGTTGATTGATTATATGTAGTTAATGTACATGTTGCTTGACATTTTTCAAAGTAGTATCCCAAGCTGGACTAAGTTGAAATTCAAATATCAGCTTGTAAAAAACCTTAAGACTATGTGAGTCTTAATAAACTCGTATTGAACTGTTAAAATTTGAAGAACGTGGTAGGATCAGATGTAGAAGGACTAAGGGAGGTAATTTACATGTTTACAGTTATTGTTAAACATAAAGTATAGGGTTATCGACTTATTGAGAATAAAATTAGAATATTAAGAAATATTAAAAGAACTCTTATACATTACAATGTTATAAACAATTTACATTATTTATATATTTATCCTTTACCAAATAGTGTTAAGAATGTTAAAGTATTATTATTCAATAAAAAATTGTTAATAGTGAATAATTTATACTAGACTAAAATTGGTACCTATACCTTATAGTATATACATTATGATCCCTATTACCAGCCACCTATTATATGTTATATTTATTTAGATTTGCTATAATAGTGGTTAGTTACAATCTTGTATTATCCATCCTAAATATATTAATGAATTTAAATGAATTCATATCAAAGTTTAGTATTAAGGAAAGTAATTAAAGGGAAAAAAATAAAATAATTAAATAGAAGATACTCTAAGAAGGATAACATAGGAAGGTATATAATGTACTTATTTAATCTATTTTAGGATTATTAAAGGAATAAGGTATAAATATAGATATAAGATTTATAGTAGTAAAATGAAATTGCAAGGAGTGTATTAATATATTAAGGTGTTGGTAATAGTTTGATTATCAAATGAAAAAAATGTAAATAGAGGATAAAATGTGCCTAAGTTAATGTGGTGGTCAGGTTTATTAAATAATATGATGGGTTCAGTACCCTATATAAGGGGGAATTATACAAAGGTATACAAAAAGTAGATGATTTAGAAGATTTAAATTTAAGGTATAAATAGTATTGGAAATGTGGGTTTAGATCTGAGATTGTTATAAATTAGCTGCTAGGTTTAAAGTAGTGAAAAGAGTGTTGGTGAGTGCGTGGACATGTAGAAAAAATTTCAGATTTTCTATTTAGTAAGTTTAGTTTAGAATAAATAATAGTGTGAGACTCAAAGAGACAGAGGTTACAAAATTTGTTGGGAGGTTTATAAGAGTGGGCTTTAGCTAACACATTCCATTGTAGGGTGTAAGGTTTGTTGCTAGTTTTCAATGAAGATATATATGTAGATAATGAAGTAGCATATTTGAGTTTAGAATTTTTAAACGTGCGAAGATGGGAATTATATCTCGTCTTAAAGCTATTCAAGGTAGAACCAATATAAGTTTTCGACATTGTAGATGTGGTGACCGTTGGTGACCATACACGAGTAACCAATATCCTTAATTAGGCAAATATATATATATTAACACGAAATTGCATTGCACAGCGAATGGCTGAAGTGGAAGATGGATGCTTTTATTTGTTTGTCCCATGTATTTGGTTTTATTCATGTGCAATATATATCATCATCATCGTTTAAAGTCCATCTTCCATGCTAGCATGGGTTAGACGGTTTTGTTCCATTTGATGCGGGAATGGTTGGGGGACCGTGTCTCGATTGTACGGAGGTGTCTCTGGCAGGTTTTTTTTATGGCTGGATACCCTTCCTAACACCAACCACATTTACAGTATGGACTGGGAGCCTTTTTACTGTGTCTCCTACATGACCACCTTACAGTGTGGAGTTTTGTGTCATCGACACAGTAGATGGAACGGAAATGGGAGGATGGGGTAGGGTGTATATTGGGTTAAGAGGTGCCTACTAACTGTAGGTTTGTATGCAAGGGAAGGCGAGTCTTCTGTACAACTGCATGGCACCAAAAATCTCGATCCAGTGTCATTATCTTAGAGAGGTCTAAGTGAGCCAGGTCAGTTTTTATCACCTCGTCCCAGGTTTTTCTTGGTATACCCACTCTGTAGCTTCCATCAATTTTCATTGCCCTGCACTATTTTATACAGCTGTCGTCCTTCATACGCATCACATGGCCATACCAACGCAATCTCCTCTTTAGAACACATTTGATACCTCTTATGCTTAGTCTCTCTCTCAATTCGTTTATGCTTCGCCGTTCGCGCACATTACTATTACACATCCATTGGAGCATGCAAGCTTCATTTCTTTCTAATCTACACAAGTCTTCAGCACATGACCCCCAGGTCTCACTACCATGTAATATCGCCGTTCGTATATACACACATATATATATTTATGTGTGTGTTGAATAGATACCATGTGAGTTAGAAATAGCTATGGTGGCATAAGTGTTTCATTTTCTTTGTTCAGTGTTCCAAAGTCACAAGGATCAGTAGCTAGCACACCTGATACACATGCCACACCTGCCGTACCAACCAGGAAACCCTGCAGTGGCTGGTTTGATTTTGATGATTCTGATGTCAGCCCCATCAATGAAGCTGACATAGAGAAACAGTTTACAGGTCGTGAGAGTGCTTATATGTTGTTTTACCGTAAAACATCTCATCGGCCACCCTCAGGTAAGTAGGATTACCAATAATGGACTGACAGTTAACATGTAGCTTTAAATAACTTCTAGGCCTTTCTCTCTTCTTCAACTGCTAACATGTAGCTTTAAATAACTTCTAGGCTTTTCTCTCTTCTTCATCTGCTAACATGTAGCTTTAAATAACTTCTAGACCTTTTTCACTAGATATAAGATATACAACATCATTAGTGTGTTCTATATCTTATATCTAGACTGACATTTCACCATCATCATTTTTACACCTGCTTTTTCCGTGCTGGCTTGGGTTATACAATAACGATGCTTTTCTTGATATCAACCTTCATTTACATTTTTAATATGGTACTTGATTTACTCATCTTCATATGTGGGATATAAACAAATATCATTTTTTTAAAAACTGTTAGCACAAAGATACACAAAGACAAACACATGCATTGTCTCGCTCTCCTCCCATACATATACAAGGAGCTTCTGCAGTGTTTCTGTCTACCAAATTTTACCCTCAAGGCATTGGTTAGCCTGAGACTAGTAGAAGACATATGCCCATTTATGCTATGCCTTGGGATTGAACCCTAATCAAAATGGTTGCAAAGTGAACTTCTTCACCACACAGCTTTTTCTGTATCTAACATGATATTTGAAAATATATGGAAAAAGTCTTCTAAAACAGGAGTGAGTGAAGGGAATTTTGTCCTGCTCATTATCATCATCATTTTGACCACACAGGTCAGTTCCAGTAATGTGTCAAGCCACACGTCACTGGTCTTCTGGCATCCAAGATTTACATTGATTAAAGAAAGCCACCAAGTTTTGTTCTCTGTGTTTCTCTTCATTAAACCTTTGAAATTTGAAATGGTTTTAATAATTTGAGGATACTATTTCTAGCAGGTCAAGTGGCTATATAACAGCTAGCTTATTAGTTCAAGGCTGACGTTTCTGTATAGTTAAGAAGTTTGCTCTTGTGTTCAATCTCACTGTGTGACACCTTCAGCAAGTGTATTCTACAATAGTGTTGGACCATTTACTGACTCGTGAGTGGATTTGGAAGATGGAAACAATAAGAAAGCCCATCAGATGTGTGTGTGTGTGTGTGTGTGTGTCACTATATAGGCACTAAAGAAAGACGTTTATGTTTCACATAAATAATACATCACACAAGTTAGCAGTCCAACAAAGATGAGCAGTATATGCAATACTTTAAAAAAACAAAGTGGGTAACCACTGAAAAGGGACATCTAACCACAGAACTGCCTCAAAATGTCCTGTCCAACCCATGTCAGTATGGAAAAGAGGACATAAAACCAATGATCATGTTGATGATGATGTGTAGCCATATAGAGGCTGTTTGCTCAACCAAAATATGAAGGTAAGCTAAAAAGTTCATAGGTTGACCAACATACTCATGGAATGATCAAATGAGCTTGTTTGTTTGCTCAATGAAAATATCTTGGCTTTCGTGTGAGTTTATGTGTGTTGGACTTCACCTTCATGAACACAATTGTTTTCTTGTTGTTATTACAGTTGACACATGTGCAAGTTTTGTTGGCATTCTTTGAATTTGTATTTCTTAGGAGGTTTCATGAATATTTTACTGATAGACCCCAATCAGTTCTGTCATGTTGCCCTTTTCCCAGGGATGGGAGATGAGGTTTGAATTCAGAACACAAAGCCAGAACAGTTGCTACAAGAGGTCCCATCCAATGCACTAACAATCTCACCTATCACTTCCCTGGACTGGTACATTTAGGGTGGTGGATTGGCAGTATCGGTAGAGCATCAGACTTCATGCTTTGCAGCACAGAGTTTCAGCTCTTTACGGTCTGAGTTCAAATCCTACCGATGTTAGCTTTGCCTTTCATCCTTACGAGTTCGATAAAATAAAGTACCAGTAATGCACTGGGATCGATTTAATCGACTTTCTCCTCCCCAAAATTGCTGACCCTGCGCTTATAGTAGAAATCATTATTTATTGATCCCCCAAAAGATAACAAATCAAAGTTAACCTCTGCAGGATTAGAGTGCAGGGAGCAGGAACAAATACTACAAGGCATTGAGTAACTCTGACAATTATTTGATAGCTATCTTCAATCTTATTTTCAACTAATTCTTTACATTATTTGGTTGTTAGCTTGGAGCAACCCTGCATACAAGGTTCCCGGTTATTTACTGCAGAAGGCCCTGATTGATAATAAAAACATTGAAGTGGAAAGGTAAATCCATGCGTTTTCTGTCTTTTTTCTTTTCTTTTACTGTCAGGGAAGGAAGGGTTGTACCCATGACCTTTTAGTTAGTGCCATTCTTAGTCATTTGCTATTGTTACATAGAGTGATGAGGCAGAGCTTTTTATAAAGAAACAAAAAAAAAAAAGTGTTTTACATATTAGTATGCATGCATGGTCCTGTAACTCCCGAGGGAGTTGTAGGGACGCTGTATTGACATATGTTTCTAGGGAATTTTTAAACTTGGCAGAGCCCATCTCTTCTCCTTGTCTGAATACAACAGATTTCTTCCAAATAAGGATAGAGAGTGAGAAAGAGATATAGAAGAAGAATCAACCCCAGTACTTGACTGGTACTCTTTTATCGACCTCAAATGGATGAAAGGCAAAGTTGACATCAGCAGGATTTGAACTTAGAGAGTAGAAAGTTGAAATGAATACCAGAAAGCACTCTATCCAATGTACTAACAACTCAGCCAATTCGTCACCTTACATATTAGTATAGTTTATATGAAAATTATTTAGGGAAGTCTGCAGATTGCAAGTTTGAAATAAAGGAATGAAAACAGGAATAAAGTAAAATAAAACAGTTTACACTTTTACCTCATATTTCATGATATTTTAGAGTTAAGTCCTCTTTGTAAGAAAAAGAAAATGTGATGGTGGTAGCAAGCTAAGCTCTTCTTTTTTACTTATATTGTGATTCTGTTGTATACATGTGTATGTATATATATACTATATAATATAATAAGGTTTCTATTATATAAAATCTATTCGTATAAAATATATATTATGTTACTCAACACAGAAAGCTTAATGAACATTAAACTTATAGTATCATTTTTTTACAAATTTAAACGATAGACCAAAAATCTTCTTCATATTTCAATTTGATAAAGAAACTACATATATATAGAACAACAAATGGATGTTTCATTTGTTTCTCAATTTGATATATGAAAAAAAATTTTTAGTGTATCGTTTAAATATATATATATATATATATATATATATATATATATATATATTATAAAGAGTCGGGATGCAACTCTTAATAATATAACCATACTCTACTACTCCAAATTTCGAGTACTCTGTTGAGTAATGGTCTAACCAATTTCAAACTGAATCCCTCTTCATTTATATATGTATATAATAATATTCAAGTAAAGAAACATTGGTTGATCAAATAATCTACTGACTGTAGTTGTAAACAGACATAAATCACTCTACGTCTTGTGTTCCTTAAAGTATTATCAGTAAGGTATCAAACGGAGTGTCAATATTATAAAAAAGGGAGATGGTTTTAAGTATACAGCTTCAATTTGTCATTCAAAGATGTTAAAGTAGTTGCATAACCATATATAGTGTTGAATATATGTTGACTCTGGTTATTTACCTCTTCTTCTACAGGATGACCTATGACAGCACTATACACCAAATAGCTCTACAGATCCACTATTCCTGTTACTATGAGTACCGTGATGGAGCACTTCATCCCTGTGAAAACCACCAACCATTTCAGTCCCTGGTTATTGATAAACGGAAAACTGTGGCTGATCTGAAGGCTGCTGTGAAAAAGGTATAGCAACAGGTGTGGTGTTGTGACTGGATGAGGGATGTTGTGGGGTTGTGAATAGATTGGGGATGGTATGATGTAATGGGTGAATTGGAGATGGTGTGCTTGGTGGTGTGGGAGATGATATGCACTGGTTAGTATTTTTAATACTAATAGTAATTCAAACTAAATTTTTTTTACCATGATTATCTTCCGTTTGGCCTCCCATTGGTAATACAGGTGTTTTGGGCACGGAAGATTTTTTATGTTTTTTTTTTTTAAAGTGAGTCCAATAGGCTGGCAAATGCAGTATGTACCTTTGATGTACTGAGGGACCAGTTTAATTAATTTTTGCCTCCCCCACATTTCTGAAATCATTATTATTCCTATTCTTGGCGGTGGATTGGCAGTATCGGTAGAGGGTCGGACGCCATGCTTTCCAGCATAGTTATGTCCCTTTACGATCTGAGTTCAAATCCCGCCGAGGTTGACTTTGCCTTTCATCCTTACGGGGTCGATAAAATAAAGTATCAGTAATGCACTGGGTAATTGCTGGCCTTGTGCCTAAAGTAGAAACAATTATTATTCCTATTCTTATAAGAGTAGGTGAGGGCCATAATTAGAAGAGCACTAAATAACATGGCTTGTGGTGGTTCAACAAATCAACTTTCTGTCATCATTCTAGGGTTGCTAAAATAAACTACCAGTGATATACTGTGGTAAATATAATTGACTATACACCTCATCCCACAAATTTGAGGGAGAGGGTTTTAATCAATTATATTTGAGAAATTTATATATACTTAACCCTTTCATGACTACATTTCTAATGAAATATTACACTGTAGTTTAATTAATTAATGAAGAATTTTGAGGGATTTAATAAAATTATTAATTATTTCATTACTAAGATAGTAACTTAATATAAGGTTCTTATATAAAATTATGTTGGAAGATTTAAATTTAAGTTGGAAACCTTTAAAATGGGTGGTTATATTTCATAGACCCAGAGCTGGATTGGTAACTAAAGGGTTAATTTGATTGATCCTGGAATGATGGAGTGTAAAGTTGACCATAGTGGAATTTGGAATCAGAACGTAAAGAGGCATAACTAATACCATATAGCATTTTATCACCTACTCTAGCAGTTCTGCTAATTCATTGTCTTGGATTACTAATAACTTGATAGGTTTCAATTAGTATTGGCCCAGACCATGTCTAACTTAGCACCACTATGGAAGTTGACTTTGTCTTTGTTTCTTTCTTTTCGGTTTATACAAATACCACTGAGATACCAGGGTCAATTTTTCTTTCCTTCTTCCTGTCAAATTTGTGGCCTTAACCCTGAGGAGATGACAAGGCCGATCTATTAGCCGAAAAGTCGAATGACGAAGAAGACAACTGGGCCAATCCGTCAGCCTGAGAATACAAGCCTCAAGATTAGCTGGCTGATCTTTGTACCAGCCAGTCAGATCCCTTCTTGCATTTCTTGCACATCTGGGCCTCTCAGTGGCGGATTCCATGATAGTTTGCTGTGTTCTGTGATTTATTTATCTTGCACTTTATTTTTTATTATTTTTTTTGAAAAATAAGTAAATAAGTGTATACCCTCTGTAGGGCTCTGTCTTCAAAGGGGTAAACATCAATAAGAAATCTTCTTTATTGTTATTGATGATAATGTCTTTATTGTCTCCATTACAGTTAGATCAGAATGCCCTACTAGGACCAGACATACACATGCATCGACTGAAGAAACTCGTGGCTGGAGGTCACTTGTATGAACATTTATCAGGTAAATAATGAGTCACTTCTTCCTCTTCAAACTACTTGTACCTTTTGACCTCTCTCTTTCCTCTCATCCTTTCACCATTCTCTATCATCCAAGGATCAAATATTGGTGTCAGTAAGCTAAAGATAGTTGTGATAAGATAATTAGAAATAATCACCACTACCACCACCATCATCATCATCATATCTGCTTCTTTATATTGGCATGGGTTGGTCAAGCTTTTCATAGCCATCATCATCATCTCTACTTCTTCATGTTGGCATGGGATGTCGAGTTTTTCATCATTATCAATTTTATATCTACTTCTTCATGTTGGTCTGGGCTGGTTGAGTTTTCTTGCGGTGAAGTATTTTATGGCTGTATATTCTTCCTGATACCACAGGTCTTCATTGAACTGCTGCTATTCAGTGGGACAGGAAAAGACATCACTGCTTGCTTAAACAGTGTCAATATAAAGAGGCATGCAGAGAAAAATGTACATACACACACATGTATATACATACACACAGACACACACATGTATACACACACACACATATCCAACTCACATTAGTGTGGAAAGTAGACACAAAATAATTTTGATGATGTCTAAATATATATCTATACACACATACACACTCACAAATATATATATATATACCCAGTTTCACTCACCTGAAAGTATAGTAAATGATACTTAACTAAGATGCCACATAGGGTCAAATCCCAATCGTTAGTCACTAACCATTAGTCATTAACCATTAGTCACCAAATCATTAATCATTATTAACCATTAGTTAGGGCGGTGGATTGGCAGTATCGGTAGAGGGTTGGACGCCATGCTTTTCAGCATAGTTACGTCCCTTTACGATCTGAGTTCAAATCCCGCCGAGGTTGACTTTGCCTTTCATCCTTACGGGGTCGATAAAATAAAGTACCAGTAATGCACTGGGTAATTGCTGGCCTTGTGCCTAAAGTAGAAATAATTATTAACCATTAGTCATTAATCATTATTTGTTAGTCATTAATGACTAAAGATTAACGATTAATACTAATAATTAGCTATGTCTAGGATATGACATCAGGCGTTGTGCCTCTGTAAGAAATTAATGCTGCTACTACTACAATTACTACTATGTTCTGAGCTCTAATCCCACCGACATTAACTTTGTTTTTCATCCTTACAGGTTCGATAAAATAAAGTATAAGTTATGTACTGGGGTTGATTTAATCACCTCCCCACCAGAATTGTTGATCAGAAAACATTATTATTATTATTTTAGAGGATTGGCAGTATTGGTACAGCATTGGACACCATGCTTTGTGGCATATACTTACGGCCCTTTATGTTCTGAGTTCTAATCCTGCCAAGGTTAACTTTGCCTGTCATCCTTATGAGGTCAATAAAATAAGGCACCAGTAATGCATTAGGGTTGATTTAATCAACTTTCCCCCTCCCTTTCAAATTGCTGGCCTTGTGCCTAAAGTAGAAACCATTATTATTATTTTATTAAATTCTTGAGCTACAGAATTACTGTCTTTCAATTTTGCAGCTGATGATACCAAAGTAATAGAAAGTCTACCTATTAAATATGGTACCAAGTTGTTTATTTGGGATGGGAAGCAGGTAAGTTTGTTGAAGTTGCATTTGTGTCCTTCAAGTCTACTCACTTTCAGCTTCTGACACTATTGTCTAGAGGACTGGCACCTGTATTTGTCATTAGTTAATGTTTGTGTTGTAAACATCACAGGGTCCTTGATTCCTATCAATCTCATCCATCATAAGATGTGTGATGCTGGACTTCAATCCCCACCTTGTGTTTTTCTCAGTGCTGGCAGGGTTTGGCACAATGTTTGTGAGGTTAAAAGTGTTGAACTAGTGGCTGTCTATATCATTATGAGTTGAAGCCTTACTACATCCATTGGATTATGTCTTCAGTAAAGTATGTAACACTGCTTTCTCTGGTTTCCCTCAACCAACAACTCGCCCTTACAATTTTACATACAGTATAACATAAGTTTTATCGTGGCATCAGCACTAGGAAGGTTGTTAAATTTCTGACATAACTGAAGAGTCCACTTGACTCTTTACAAATTTACAGGGTGTACTGGGAGCATTTTTTTGTGATACCAGCACTAGAGACGTTCTTGAATCCATGACGTGCCTGAAGAGTCCCTTTTGCTATTACTGGATGTGCTTCCTAACACCAACTACTTTACAGAGTTTGCAAGGTGTATTTTATTGTGATACCAGTACTAGGAAGGCTGTTTGTCACTTATTTGACTAAAGAGCCTGATTAATTCATCAAGGTAGTAAAAGCTGTCAACAACTTCTATGGAGCATCTCGGACAATTGAGGGAATCTATTTTGTATGAACTTTCAATACTTATTTCTCCTTTCTATTATTCTACTACTTTTTCCAGCCGATAGGCTGTGGTCATGCTGGAGCACCACCTGTAATTCTAGTTAATCTAACTGTAATTCTAGTATCTGGCACAGATATTTGCTCAATATATGAAAAAGGAGCAGGAAAAAATTCCATAAGGTGCACAAAAAATGAACTGTAATTCTAGTTTATTTCTTGTGCACCTTATGGAATTTTCTGTGCCATGGCTTCCCTCCTACTTAAGACCTTAGTCTTAATAAGTAGGAGTTTACTTGTATAAGTTTACTTTTAGGCTTTTTGATTCTAGATTTTTCTTCCATATCTTCAATTTTGTATCTAATTCTTCTACTGATTCAGCTTTAAGAATTAGGTCATCAGTGTACGGGTGTTCCCTGTGATAAAGTGAAGAGGACTGAGTTTTGGCAGATACTATCTGGCATTTCAAATTCATCATTGTACTTGTTGCCAAGTCTCACCTTACTGGTTGCACATCTATACGTGCAATTAGCGATGGTCATAGCTGAAATGCTTTTGAACATAAGTCTGCTTGATCAGAGATGGCCTAGAGCTATAACAATAGCCTGCTATTCTATCTATTGTTGTTTTCTCTCCTTGCTTCTCTCGTCCTTCTCTCCACCAATAAATACAATATCAGACATCCTGCTATTCTATTGTCATTCCCCTGCTGCTCTCTCTTTGCTTTTCTCATCCAGCTATTCTATCTATTGTCATTCCCCTGCTGCTCTCTCTTTGCTTTTCTCATCCTGCTATTCTATCTATTGTCATTCCCCTACTGTTCTCTCCTTGCTTCTCTCATCCTTCTCTCCACCAACCAATACAATATGAGCTGTTCTATCATTCTGTCTATTGTCATAGGTACAGAAGCAGGAGATACCCATAGGTATAGAGACTGAACCTATTCTCTTGACTGTCATATATGGTAACCCACTCCAGTTCACTCATGCCTACTCCAAGTCCTTATCTATGGCTAACTTCAAACTTCTGGTCAGTCAACGGACTGGAATCCCAGTCAAGAAGATCAGCATCAAGAAACTTCAGCAAACAGGTAAATCTCTCTCTCTTATATATCCCTAAAATGGGTAACTGAACTTACCCATAATTTCTCTCCGAAAAACTTTTTTCCCTGTTTCTTCTTCTTCTCACCCTCTATCTCCCTCTATCTTTCTATTCTTTATTTCATTCTATTTTCTGATGAAGGACTAATGTCTGAAACATGACCTTTTTCTCTTCTGTAGTAAGCATTAAACTAATATATATATATATCATCATTGTACTGTATCGTTTTGCTGTGTTTTTCCATTTACTTTTTGCAGACACACACACATATATATGACTGAGGTTGTATATTGAATCATATATGAAATGTTCATATAAACATTTTTGTAGCCACATTATGACTTTTAGAAGCAGTGATTTATTCACCACTATCTTAGCAAGCAAGGGAGAGCACTCTGATCGCACTGTTTCTGGTCAGAGGGGCTAACTCTGCTTGGATGCTAAGATGAAAATAAGCTAAAAGCTTATAATATTTATGCTTATGAACATTGCCTGACAAAGCTCATTTGCATACAGAGCAAAAGCTGGCAGGCTCTGATTAATGAGAGGTTCTCATATATATATGTGTTTGATTTTTGATGAGTATCTCTTTGAAAGGAATTTTTATTGTATACTTTTCACTCACAGAAATAATCCCTTTGTTGCTAACAAAAGTACTAGTTCACTGAACTTTTCCCACCCAGATTTTATTCTAGCTACACAAGCTATACATATATACACATGCACATACACACATATAAATATATATATATATATACACGAGGGGGTGCTGAAAAGTTCCAGGCTTTAAGGGTAGAACTGTTACCTTTACAAGGGAGGTATGACCGCTGCAATAAGTGTATGAATCTGTGAGGGGAATATGTTGAATAAAATCATAATTAACTGATTCTCCTGTATTTTCTTTTATGCAAAGCCGAGAACTTTTCAGCACCCCCTCATCATCATCATCATCATCATCATCATCATCATCATCATCATCATCACCGTTTACGTCCGTTCTCCCACGCTAGTAGACGGGTTGTCCTGTTGTGGGCAGTGTCTGGTCGGCTGATTTGGCTTGATTTATACAGCTGGATGCCCTTCCTAACACCAACCTCATTTACAGTGAGTGCTGGGTGCTTTTTTGTGGCGCCTACACGTCCACTTTACAGTGTGGGCTGGGTGCTTTTTTGCCGTGGCACCTCCTCGACCACCTTGCAGTGGGGGGTGTGGGGGCATATTGTCTATATGCTTCAGCTTGTACCCATGGGAGGTCGGGTACTCTGTATTACTGCGTGACACCAGAGGTCACAGTCGTGTATATATATATATATATATATATATAGGAACGAGTAGGACCCCGACGGCTGAGCTCAAGCTGTTTCGATGGCTAATTCTGGACTAGGATATTAGAGATTTAGTCCAGAATTAGCCGTTGAAACGGCTTGAGCTCAGCCGTTGGGGTCCTACTCGTTCCTATTACCCACTCTACTACCCTAAGTATTGAGTACTTTGGTGCGTTATGGTCCATCTGGTTCCTTACCACATTTCCTTCGTTATATATATATATATATATACATATATATACAGAGTAATCAATACTTAGGGTGGTAGAATGGTTAATTGGAAAAGAGTCGGGACCTCGACGGCTGAGCTCCATCCATTTTGACAGCTAGATCCAAACTAAGCCACGTGGCTTAGTTCGGATCTAGCTGTCGAAATGGCCGGAGCTCAGCCGTTGAGGTTTTGACTATTTTCCTATATATATATATATATATACTCACACACAAACGCATGTATGCATATATTCTTTTTCATAATCATTTTAATCATTCATGTTTTCCATATGCAGGAGGTAGCAATAAACTACCATGTTGTTATGGCCCAAAAAATAATTACAGGTTTCTCTATAGCTAGTTTGCTACATCCTTTGTGTTGTGGCGTTCAGCAAGATACTCTACCTCTATCTACTCTTTCCAACCATTAAATAACTCAGTACTCTAGGGTCTCAAATACCCTCCACCCCTTGCTTATTATTTTTTCAGATATCCACCTAACCTCCATTTATTAAATTTTCCTAATCTATATCCTCTCTCTTGTTTCCAGGAAGCCAAGTGTCTGCTGTTGAGATGTGTTACAGCAACAATAACAACAACGAAGACCAAACCCTGTCTGCTCTTGGACTTACTGATGGAGATGAGTTAGTTGTGGAGGATAGATTCTGCACTGGGTAACTAACTATCCAATCTTTGTTTCCTTCTTCTGCTCTCCTCTACAATCTATATTATTATTTGGCTTGTGCCAGCCTACTCTCTTATATGTTTTTCACAGTTATGCTTTAAACCACCTGGATTGAAATCAAAGACACAATCAAATCATTTAGCATAATGAAATAAGTTCCAGTGTTATCATCATTACCATTTAATGTGCATGTTTCCACCCTAGCATGGATTAGACGAGTTGTCCTGTTGTGAGACAAGCCAGATCAGACGACTGTCTTTTGCTCTTACAAGGTTGATTTTGGTTTGGTTTCTTCAGCTGGATGCCCTTCCAAATGCCAAACATATTTACAGTGTATACTGGGTGCTTTTTGTCATGACACCTACACGACCACTTTACAGTGAGAGCTAGGCACTTTTTGTTGCGATACCTACACGACCACTTTACAGTGTGAATTAGGCTTTTTTATTGTGTCGCTAACTCAACCACTTTACAGGGTGGACTAAGTGCACCAAATGTAATCTAAGAAACAATATTACGATGATCAGTAAATTCATACATCAAAATAGAAATAAGAAAATTTATAAAACGACTCTTTATATTCTGAGTTGAAATCCTGAAGTTGTCTTAAACATTAGATTTACCTATATTTTTGTCAGTGGTCTCCCTGACTAGGCGAGGATGATGGAGGGCAACTTAGCAATATCACTATACCAACTATAACCTGTCCTGATTTAACAATCACTGCTCCCCATAATTCCTTCTCTCAGTTGTATTATTGTTAGATGATACTTGTATATAAAGCCACTACTGAGCCCCCATACAAAGCCCTCTTTATCCATGATTCTGTCCCCTATTAACTTTTCTGCTCCATACGGACCATACCCACCTACCCATAATCCTCTCGCTCCCTATTAACTTCTCTTCCACACCAACTCCTCCTACCCCATAAATCTCTCTCCTCTGTATTAATTGCTCCTTTATCTCTATACAGACATCCACAGTTTTCCCCACATCCAGTTCTAACTACCCCATACAGATGCAGTTATGCCTCCCTCCTCAATAATAACCTTTTTGTCTACATTTATCTCCCCTTTGTATAAAATTCTTCTCTCTATTTGCAGCCCTACTTTAACAGACTGGACTATAACAAAAAGAAGCAAGTTACTTGTATCTGTGGACTATTGCTGTCATGTGAGTTTCTCTGTTTCTTCAGTTAAATCAAACTGAAATAACTACCAGCTATTTCCTGTGGTTTGTCTAATACCTTCAGTCAATGCTAAACACTTAAGTTGAAATGTAGGCAACCAGTCTAGTAAAAACTGGTACAGAGTAGAGAGGACCCTTTGGTGCACTAAGAATATCTCTCTAGTGCTGGTTTCATGAATAAGGCACTCTGTCCATGCTGTAAAGTGGTTGATGATAAGAAGGGAATCCAGTCGGTAAAAACTTGCCAAAACTCTGCAAAGTACAACACATAAATCTCTCACTAATAGTGTACAGGACTAACACTAGATATGTTAATGCTGGGTGTGGTTGTGGGGTGGCTGACTTAGCCATGTGCGGGAACCCCTCATCGAGCAATCGTACACCCTTATTGTTTTTTCCAGGTACAAAAGGACCAAATCAGCATTACCAGGTATCTTATCTCAGAGTTGCTACACTCAATGTGGCACACTGAAAGGTAGATCAGGTGAAATTGTGGAGTTGTTTGAGAGGCAACAAATGGATGCATGTTGTGTCGAGAAGGTGAGATGGAGAGGCACCTTTGCAAGAATTATCACAGGCAAGTAACATAGATATGTGACAAGTAGAGAGATGCTGTACTGAGAAGGACCCATCCAACCCATGCAAGTGTGGAACAATGGACGTAAAATGATGATGGCTGCAACTTGATTTCAAGTAATGCTATCGCTTGATACTTAAGCACGAGCAGCATGGATGTGGCTTTTTAGTCCTATTAGGGACTTGCCTACAGCCAGCTATGCCAATGCAAAAGATGTCATATCAAGCAATGCCTGTGCTTGAAGCTTTTTTAAATGAGGAAAGGCTTTGCATGAGGCTAATCCCGAACGTCGAATGCATTTACCCCAAAAGAACTGATCTACATCATTGGATGCAAACGAAGTCGCAGGTTTTATATCAAGAGGGACCTTCTCCTAGAGAGAGGTCTTTATGAAGACTACAAGTCTCCAAGCTCCCCCCCCCCCCCCCCCCCCCGAAAATATCGCAGTGCATGCAAGTACTCACAGACCAAATACCCTGATTTCCCTTCAAATCATTAAATGGGAAATTAAAAAACATTGGCTCTGTTTCATGACAATAAAAAATATTGATCTACGATTTTTCAAAATTTGTTTCTAACAAAAGTTTTGTTGAATAATATTTGGTATTGCTTTCATAGTAATGATTTTCCAATCTATAATAGTTTATGAATTTTGTTATTTAATACCAATAGAAATTTTTGTTGTATGTTTGCAACTTCATTTTTTTTTCATTCTTTATTTAATTCCTGGTTGAAAGCAGCAAGGTGCATGTCAAAGTGTGGTGGTGGAGACAGACAAAGATATGGTAAGTACATCCCTCATCCAGTCACAACACCACACCTGTTATACCTTTTTCACAGCAGCCTTCAGATCAGCCACAGTTTTCCGTTTATCAATAACCAGTGACTGAAATGGTTGGTGGTTTTCACAGGGATAAAGTGTTCCATCACGGTACTCATAGTAACAGGAATCTGTTAAATTGTTTCTTTGTTGCTTTATATTGTTACTGCTGCTGCTGTTGTCACAGCTCAAAACTTGTACAGGTTTCTGTAGACATGTATGAGATTACATCTCATAGGTGGTATCTTGGTTGTTTTAATGACATGTACTCCAGTTTAATCATGTCACCATTTTTCTTGTAACTGGAGGTGAGATTTTAATTCAGAATGCACACAGCTAGAACAGATATCACAGTTTCATAAATCCATCACCCTGGACTTATATTTTATTTATTGATTGTGAAAAAATGAAAGGCAAATATGACCTCAGTGGGATTTGAACTTAGCACAGAGACTTGGAACAAATACTGCAAGGCATTTGATCTGCTGTTTTTTCAACTTTGCCTATTTTCTGCCTCTCTATATTGTATGAAGGAGTGATGCTAACGCTGTGAAATCTTGCATGCATTAATTTAAACACTTATTAACTGCATTGTTTCTTTCCACGAAATATGTTGTAAAATAAACCTCATTTGGTCATTCCATGAGAGTATCTTGTCAGCCTATGAACTTTTCTGTTGATGATAGACCTTTCCTTTTGTGATAATAATAATATTGTAGAATAGGGAGACAGTCAAGTTTGTAGCCTATTTCCCGTATTTGTTGCAGCCTTCATTTATGTCATTAAGTGTAATTAAATTGTTTGAAACAATTAAGTCCTCACTTTCGTCTTCACTTATCGCCCCTTGCTCCTCACTCTCGTTTCATATAATCCACTCCACTCCACAGCTGGTATCTGAGGTGAAAGCCATTACTTTGATCAAATTAGGAATTAATAAACCTCAAGATGAAACCTGCCTCTCCATTGAGAAAGATCTGTCTAGCAGAAAACTACCCTGTAAGTACCATCTGTTGAGTTTCTACATCTGTGTCTATAAGAAAGTGAGAGAGAGAGATGCTCTTATTTACCTAATGCACTATAAACGTCACTTCTATACATACTCTTGGCTCTCTCTCAAATAAACCCCCCCCCCCCCCACACACACACACATTTTATTTTGCTAATCTATCTACGCAAAATTTTATTTTACCTCATAGCAATAACACTCCTGCAACAATTAATTTTTTTTAAAGATTAAAAAACATTATACATGACAAAAAAAACTACATTATTAGAAATCCCATATGTTATAAAATAAATAGTATGGTTTGGGATCTCAATATGTAAACTAGAAAAATTACCAATTCCCTCTTCACCCCATTATTTGGGTAATGACTAAAAGATAATAGAGTACAATTTTGAATACAAGTGGCCGAAATGGGCTTCCTCCAAAGGGTCTTTGAAGTAACGTTACACAATGGAGGCACATGGCTTAGTGGTTAGAGCATTGGGCTTGCAATCGAAAGGTTGTGAGTTCAATTCTCAGACCGGGTGATGTGTTGTTTCCTTGAGCAAGACACTTTATTTCACATTGCTCCAGTTTACTCAGCTGTAGAAATGAGATGATAGGGACTGCAAAGTGATCGTGGAGGTGCCACGGCAAAAAGCACCCAGCACTCACTGTAAATGAGGTTGGTGTTAGGAAGGGCATCCAGCTGTAGAAATCAAGTCAGAATCAGTTCCCGTCCCACCCTTGCAAGCAAGGAAAAGCGGACGTAAAATGATGATGATGATGATAGAGTGCGTAGCTCGGAGAGTCACTCCACATAGAGTTTCTACTTCCCGAATTGAGAGATCACAGCTTCAATACTATGGGCATGTGGTTAGACTGTCTTAGCAAAGAATTGCTGGACAGATTTTTCGAGCAAAACCAACTGGCAGAAGACCCAGAACAAGATGATTGGATAATATCTATGAGTTTGGCTGGTCTAGCTTGGGGATCCAGTCAGATCAGTTGGAGATGGTTGCTTCTGACAGGACCTGCTGGAAGGAGTGATTGAGGACTCTACTCCTACGAGCCTCTCAGGAATAAGTGAGTGAAGAAGAAGAGTAACTTGTATAGATGTGAAGTTTTACAGTGCTTTTAGATTTAGCTTGAAGCCTTAGTTGTCTCTTTTGTTCCAAACTGTGTGTATGAACATTAGAGTTAGCCAGAGAAATGATGCCTTACTACTGTGGAGCTTTGGTATGATGATGTACCGGGCAGAACCAAGCTTTTAATAGAAACCTGGCTACACTGCCCTCCTCTCTCTTCTCACATACACACTTTCTCCCTCCCCACCCCTTACATCTCTCTCCCCTATCTTCCCTTCCCTCTGTATCTAAAAGTTAATCCAACTTTGCTGTTCCAGTGTGGGGAGAAGACATGATCCGGAATGTTCTGGTTGGTAGTAGTGATCAGCAGCTCTTCCTGGAAGATAAACCACAGCTACGCAGAAATGAGGTAAGTATACTACTATTACTACTACTACTACTGCTGCTGCTACTAGATTTCACAGCTCTAGCATCACTCCTTCATAGACTGACCATGGTTCTCTCATGGAATGACCAAATGAAGTATATTTTTCAACATAGTCCCTGAAAGAGACAATGCAGTTATAAATAAGAAGAGTTGAAATTAATTTATGCAAGATTTCACAGCTCTAGCAGCACTCCTTCGTAGTCAGCCTATGAACTTTTCAGCCGACCCTCGTATATATCCATTGGTTTTGGGCAGAGTGCTCAACAATATATTAAAGTTTAGTATTTAAGGCTGATCATGTTGCCTGTTATACAGGTATTTCCCCCAACATGTGGCCAGTTTCTCAGATCTACTGAGTTAATGTCTGTTTGTGTGTGTGTGTGTGCTTGTAACCAGCCACACATTAGGAATACAAGAGTACCAGGCAGCTGAAACAACTTTAATTTTAATAATGGTCCAGCCTGCAAGGTGGTAGTGATGCTGGTGTCATGACAAAAATTGGTAGTGCTGGTGCCAAAACCAAAATCACCCAGTCTACCTTGTAAAGTGGTAGTGTTGGTGCCAAAACCAAAATCACCCAGTCCACTGTGAAAGGTGGTAGTGTTGGTGCCACAACAAAACTCTTCCTGTCTTCTCTGTTAAGTGGTAGTGCTGGTGCCACAACAAAACTCTCCCTGTCCACCCTGTAAGGTAGTAATGCTGGTGTCATGACAAAAAAAACCCACCCAACAACCCTGTAAGGTGGTAGTGCTGATGCTGCAACTATGTTGAAAAATAAACCTTTGGTCATTCCATGAGAGTATTTTCGTCAGCTTATGAACTTTTCAACTGACCCTTGTATGAGCATGAATGCATGTGTATGTGCGTGCGAGCCTGTGTGTGTGTGCATACACTTGTATGACTAATGTATAAATTATGATGTGTATTTTAAATTTCAGATTACTGTTTTTGTTGGATTGGGTCCCAGTTTGAGCCCTACTAAGCCTGATTTGGAACTAACTTTAACAAAAGATGAAACTATAGAAGGTTGTATTGGATATATAGTATCGAAATGGGATGCCTATCTACCTGGTTAGTATATCATGCAGTTTCTATTGTGAGCAAGGGTCTTCTGGGTTGTTTCCAATCCCATCTGTACTTCTCTAGTTACTGATACCTGACATTGGAACAAGTGGTGGTATGGGTGGTGATGTGAGTAGTGGTGTGGATGCTGGTATGAGTAGTGGTTGGTGTGGTGGGTGGTGATGTGGGTAGTGATGTAGGTAATGATGGTGGTAGATGGTATGGGTAATGTGAGTAACCTTTGATCAGGTCTCCCCACCTGCATTTGTTCTGCCTCTTTATGCTCTGTATTCAAATTCCACCAAGTTTAACTTTACCTTTCATCCTTTTGGGCTCTCTAAAATAGTACCAGTCTTGTACTGAGGTTTATTTAATCCACTAACTTTTCCCTCCTAAATTTCTAGTCTTGTGTCAATGTAAGAAACAGTTATTATTATTGTTGGGCGGTGGATTGGCAGTATCGGTAGAGAGTCGGACGCCATGCTTTCATGCAGAGTTACGGCTCTTTCCATTCTGAGTTCAAATCCCGCCGAGGTTAACTTTACCTTACATCCTTACGGGGTCGATAAAATAAAGTACCAGTAATGCACTGGGTAATTGCTGGCCTTGTGCCAAAAGTAGAAACAATTGTTGTTGTTGTTGCTGTGTTTTCTGATCTTGTTTATGTTTGTCTTTTCCAGTGGAAGGTTGGCATTTACGAAAGGTGTCATGGTGTGGTGAGCCCTCCACGGTATTGAACCAGATGAGGGCAAGTCTAGAAAATTGTCAGGTAAACCATGGAGACAGACTGCTGTGTGAACGAGGCAAACTGCCACAGAAGGTAAAACTGATTCATTTTTGGTTGGTGGCCCTTAATTTGAGAATGGGTGGGTGGGGGTGCTAGTTGTTGTGGTAAAACAGGTAAATGGGGTAGTGATGTAGATGGGGATTAGATGGGTTAATGGAAGGTAGATTGAATAGTGAGATGGGTAGGTTGGATAGTTAGGATAGTTGGATGGGTAGATGGGGTAGTTGGAGCAATGCAGTGGGTAGATTAGGTAATGAGGTAAGTAGATGAAGTAGTGCTATGGATAGATGATAGTGACTATATATATATATATATATATATATATATATATATATAATAATAATTAAGATGAAGGTGGTTGTGTAGGCATCAGGACAAAAAGCACCCAGTACTCACTGTAAATGAGGTTGCGCTCGGAAGAACATCCAGCTGTAGAAATCAAGCCCAAATCAGTTCTTTATGAGCATGACATGGTCACCTGACCTAGCATTGCTCACAACAGGATAACTCATGCTAGTGTGGAAAAATTGACGTTAAATGGTGATGATGAAGGTTATGAGAGAGAGAGAGAATGGTGTAGAGAGAGTTAGATGTTACAAACAAAAAGAGAGAGAGGTAGAGAAGAGAGATGGAGAGAGTAGTATACTAGAGATGTAGAGAGAAAAGTGCACTAGCGATGTAGAGAGTGATACCAAGGTAGAAAGAGAGCTAAAGAAAGATGTTGCTGATGGAACTAAAATGCAGAGGTAGACAATGAAAGGAATCATTGAATCAATAGCAGGGGAGGGGGGGGGGGGCATGTCGTGAAGAGAGGTGCTTCACAATCATGTGCGTCTAGATTTGATTTCACTTAGGGCAAATGAGAGTGAGTGAAGTTGGCTAAGAACGGAGCCTTGGTGGACCCCACTTGCATGCTAAACTCATCACTATAATCATTATTAATTCTAATCTTGCTGATTGTTCTTCTGTACATGTCTTTTACTGTTCTCACAAGCCACTCATCTATATTTTTTAAGCTCCCACCAGATTATGAAACGGACTGTTAAACGCTTTCTCCAGGTCAACAAATGCCAAGTAGTGGGGGCTTACTTTTAGTTAGGTACTTTTGCAGTTGCCTCGCAAGGAAGAAAGCATCTGTGGAACTTTTACCTGGCACAAATCCGAACTACATCTCATTTAGGTTAATTCAATCCCTAGTCCTCCCTGTAACTTTCATGACCTAGTCCATCAATTTGATACCTTAATAGTTTCCTCAGTCTAGTACATCTCCTTTTCCCTTGTAACAGTTGACAATGATGCTGCTATACCAGTCATTGGGTGTGACACCATTTTGTATTACTTGGTTTACGATACAGGTGGTTAATGTGTGTCCTACCATCCCAGATGTTTTCAGCATCTCAGCAACTATTCCCGAAGGTCCAGCTGCTTTGCCTCTCTTCATATCCTTAATTATCTTAATTATATATATATATAGCCTGTCCCTCCTCATAATTGGTTCCATCCAGTTCCACACTGGATGGAACCAATTATGAGGTGTTAAGAAGGGCATCCAGCTGTAAAATCCTAGCCAAATTTACAGTTCTGTCTGGGCAATGTACGGTGCGGCCAACTGGCCAGATTTACTTCACGACAAGGGCAACCCGTCTAACTCATGCAAACATGGAAATTTAAGGGATGGTGTTGATGATATATATATATATATATCATCATTTCATCATCATTTCATTTTACGTCCGCTTTTTCCCTGCTTGCAAGGGTGGGACGGGAACTGATTCTGGCTTGATTTCTACAGCTGGATGCCCTTCCTAACACCAACCTCATTTACAGTGAGTGCTGGGTACTTTTTTTTTGCCGTGGCACCACCACGACCACTTTGCAGTGGAATGATATGGACCCCAGTACCTATCATCTCATTTCTACAGCTGAGTAAACTGGAGCAATGTGAAATAAAGTGTCTTGCTCAAGGAAACAACACATCACCCGGTCTGAGAATTGAACTCACAACCTCTCGATATATATATATAGTTTTAATATAGATGAGATTCTACAGGACTAGAACTGTTTCATTCTTTAGAAATCATCAGGAATCTGGGTATTCAAAAATAAAAGTGGTATATATAGGTCTTTTCAGGTGGTAGGAGAGGGTGGGGAGTGGGATGGGTAGAGGTCATTGGTTGCTAGAAAAGGGAATTCATTAAAAGCTAATTCTTTAAAGCTATAATTTATATTTAGAGTGACAAAGGCAGAAAGAATTCTATAAACTATATATATATATATAAAAGCATGCTTTCATAATTTTTAAAATAATGATGCAGCCTCAGAAAAAGTGGGAAGTTGGGACACTGATGCCTTGCCACATTCTGAAGTGGAGATTATGTCAGTGGAACATCACTAGCTGAAATTTGCAACTCTTGTCACTCAGATACCCCAGCTCACTGAGAAATTTTCATTTCACCATATTTGTTGGCACTGTTAATGATAGAAGAAAAACAGCCTTATTATGTTATTGAAGAAAAAAAAAATGTATAACTCACACCTATGCAAGTTTGGCTGACCTCCTACAAGGTTACATGTCATAGGTTTCTTGAGTATTTTAATGATAGGGTCCCAAGTTCTATCATGTGGAATAAAGTGTCTTGTTGAAGAACAATATGTACCTCCCAGTTTAGAAATTGAACTCATAACATTAGATCATTCATTAACCCCAATCCCTCCAGTATGCCTTTAATACTGCAGATCTTCTCTGAAAGGCATTCCTGGCATGGCCATCCCATTTTTTGTTTCAATAGTGTATCTCTAACAAAATTATGCAATATGCCTTCCAGATTTTTAAATCACACCCCACTTCCACAGTGGGGTGTGATTTAAGGGAAATTTGGTGCTACTTCTAGCAAGTCAAAATACAACATAAAGGCTCCCCAGTGGTCGGGTGTGAGGGCAATTTGGTACTACTTTTAGCAAGTCAAAATACAACATAAAAGCTCCTCAGTGGTGTGGTGTGGTTTGAGGGCAATTTGGTGCTACTTCTAGCAAGTCAAAATACAACATAAAGGCTCTCCCAGTAGTGGGGTGTAGTTTGAAGGCAATTTGGTACTACTTCTAGCAAGTCAAGCTACAACATAACGGTTCTCCCAATGATTGTGTTCAGTTGAAGCTATTGTTACATGTCTGCATGACTCCATTATCTCTCTGTGTGTTTGTTTCATTACAGGGTAACATCCAGATCTCTGCCTGGTTATTTCCCCCTGTCAGTGAAGAGGAAGCAGGAGTGTTGTCTTGGATCACCACCACATTTCAAAGTATGTTATATTCCTCTCTGCCACTCTCCAGCATATTTTACATTCAGTTAAGGTTTATTTTTGTAAAGTGGTTGTGTAAGTGTCATGACAAAAAGGTCCTAGTCCACTCTGTAAAGTGGTCATGTAGATGTCACAACAAAAAGCTCTCAGCCTATACTGTAAAATGGTCATGTAGGTGTCATGACAAAAAGCTCCCAGTCCACACTGTAAAGTGATCATATAGGTTTCAACAACAAAAAGCACCCAGCAAATGTGGCTACACTGTGAGATAGTTAGGCTCCTTGTATCGGTGCCATCCTGTACCGGGCTTCAAGGTTCCACTGTGGGACAGGTTCAGCGCAGCCACCTGGCCTGTCCCTCCTCATAACGGAGCCATCCAGTTCTACACTGTAAATGTGGTTGGTGTTAGGAAGAGCATCCAGTTGTAAGATACCTGGCCAAATTTACAGTCCTCGTCAGAGCAAGGTGCAGCATGACCAAATCTGGCCAGACTTGCCTCCCGGCATAGACAACCCATCTCGCCCATGCAGGCATGAAAAAATGGATGCTAAAGAGTGATTATTATGATGATGATGATGACACACACACACACGCACGCACACGCATACACACACACACATATATTACATTGCTTCTTTGACAATATTGTCTAAACGAAGGTCAGCTTTGTTTGAGGTCAACTATGATTAAAAGCAGTCTGGATGTGACCATCCTGTCTTTTAAGGAGTATCATCATCATCATTTCATTTTACGTCCGCTTTTTCCCTGCTTGCAAGGGTGGGACGGGAACTGATGCTGGCTTGATTTCTACAGCTGGATGCCCTTCCTAACCAACCTCATTTACAGTGAGTGCTGGGTGCTTTTTTTTCCGTGGCACCTCCACGACCACTTTGCAGTGGAATGATATGGACCCCAGTCCCTATCATCCCATTTCTACAGCTGAGTGAACTGGAGCAATGTGAAATAAAGTGTCTTGCTCAAGGAAACAACACATCACCCGGTCTGAGAATTGGGTGATGTGTTGTTTCCTTGAGCAAGACACTTTATTTCACATTACTCCAGTTTACTCAGCTGTAGAAATGAGATGTGGGATTATATTATCAAATGTATTATTTCCTTACTGAAAACAGCTAGGTTGGATACAACGATTTGGCTGCTATTTCTAGCAAGTTGAGCTGCCATTTTGAGGCTTTCTCATTAAGTTGGGAGACTTGAAGTTGTTGATGATAATGTTGTTGTTTGTGTAGGTTTGTGGAATTGTAGTGATGCTAAAGAGGACATTGATGATGATGTTTTGTAGGTTTATGGAATGGCAGTGATGACAAAGGTGACAAAGACAACCCTGTATTCTTGGCTACCCTCGAGATGAGCAAGATGGATACCCTGGAGGAGTTAAAGGGTCGTCTGATGGAACTTCCCCAGCTGTCTAGTGTCAACAACTATAACTACTTACGGCTAAGGCTGATGGAAGAGAATGAGATGAAAACCATCCTTAAAGGTCACAACAATACTATCCAGTAAGTACTCTATATTATCTATTAGGGCTTTACAAGCCCAGAAGTATTTATTATTTATTAGGGTCCTCTTTGTATTAAGGGCCACTGTATTGCTATATAACAGAAGCTTTCATCATACCATTGACTGTTTTAAAGGACACACTATTATTATGTATTTACTATATATTATAGGTCACCATTATACCATCTACTATATATTAGGTGTCACTGTATTTACTATACCTTATAGGTCACCATTATACCATCTACTATATATTAGGTGTCACTGTATTTACTATACCTTATAGGTCACCATTATACCATCCACTATATAATAGGTGTCACTGTATTTACTATATATTATAGGTCACCATTATACCATTATACCATCTACTATATATTAGGTGTCAGTGTATTTACTATACCTTATAGGTCACCATTATACCATCCACTATATATTAGGTGTCACTGTATTTACTATATATTATAGGTCACCATTATACCATCCACTATATATTAGGTGTCACTGTATTTACTATACATTATAGGTCACCATTATACCATTATACCATCCACTATATAATAGGTGTCACTGTATTTACTATACATTATAGGTCACCATTATACCATCTACTATATATTAGGTGTCACTGTATTTACTATACATTATAGGTCACCATTATACCATTATACCATCCACTATATAATCGGTGTCACTGTATTTACTATACATTATAGGTCACCATTATACCATCCACTATATATTAGGTGTCACTGTATTTACTATACATTATAGGTCACCATTATACCATCCACTATATATTAGGTGTCACTGTATTTACTATACCTTATAGGTCACCATTATACCATCTACTATATATTAGGTGTCACTGTATTTACTATGCGCCTTATAGGTCACCATTATACCATCCACTATATATTAGGTGTCACTGTATTTACTATACCTTATAGGTCACCATTATACCATCTACTATATAATAGGTGTCACTGTATTTACTATACATTATAGGTCACCATTATACCATCTACTATATATTAGGTGTCACTGTATTTACTATACATTATAGGTCACCATTATACCATTATACCATCCACTATATAATAGGTGTCACTGTATTTACTATACATTATAGGTCACCATTATACCATCTACTATATATTAGGTGTCACTGTATTTACTATACATTATAGGTCACCATTATACCATTATACCATCTACTATATATTATGTGTCACTGTATTTATTATACATTATAGGTCACCATTATACCATCTACTATATATTAGGTGTCACTGTATTTACTATACATTATAGGTCACCATTATACCATTATACCATCTACTATATATTATGTGTCACTGTATTTATTATACATTATAGGTCACCATTATACCATCTACTATATATTAGGTGTCACTGTATTTACTATACATTATAGGTCACCATTATACCATTATACCATCTACTATATATTATGTGTCACTGTATTTATTATACATTATAGGTCACCATTATACCATCTACTATATATTAGGTGTCACTGTATTTACTATACATTATAGGTCACCATTATACCATTATACCATCTACTATATATTATGTGTCACTGTATTTACTATACATTATAGGTCACCATTATACCATCTACTATATATTAGGTGTCACTGTATTTACTATACATTATAGGTCACCATTATACCATCCACTATATAATAGGTGTCACTGTATTTACTATACATTATAGGTCACCATTATACCATTATACCATCCACTATATAATAGGTGTCACTGTATTTACTATACATTATAGGTCACCATTATACCATTATACCATCTACTATATAATAGGTGTCACTGTATTTACTATACCTTATAGGTCACCATTATACCATCTACTATATATTAGGTGTCACTGTATTTACTATACATTATAGGTCACCATTATACCATCCACTATATAATAGGTGTCACTGTATTTACTATACCTTATAGGTCACCATTATACCATCCACTATATATTAGGTGTAACTGTATTTACTACACCTTATAGGTCACCATTATACCATCCACTATATAATCGGTGTCACTGTATTTACTATACATTATAGGTCAACATTATACCATCCACTATATATTAGGTGTCACTGTATTTACTATACATTATAGGTCAACATTATACCATCCACTATATATTAGGTGTCACTGTATTTACTATACATTATAGGTCACCATTATACCATCCACTATATATTAGGTGTCACTGTATTTACTATACATTATAGGTCACCATTATACCATCCACTATATATTAGGTGTCACTGTATTTACTATACATTATAGGTCAACATT